>MU226632.1:753092-774450 GCA_018584345.1 Thuja plicata
AGATTAGGTAATGGAGTATCATCTACCAAATTCTTCACATAATCCAAAAGAGCAATAAGTCTACTACACAAATCCTTAATTAAAGTTTTGAAAGTAGGGAGACTAGTATTGGTCAATCTTAAAATAGAATAAGCAAGTGAAACATGAAGATTAACAAACATGATAAAATGAATGACACTCTCATAGACATCATAGGTACTATAAAGAGATGCTAAAAGAAGCATAATGAAAAAAGTAGCCATACACCAAAAGAATTTCATAATGAAAATGCAAGAAGTGTTTTTGGATTTATAAATGCAAATTGTAATCTAAGATGTAAATCTAACACCAAAGAGGAGTTGTCTATCGCGGGTTCACCAAAATGTAAAGTGGTGGAATTGGGTAAGGAGATTATTTGTTAATTGTTGTTTGATTTGCTTAGAATATGTTGATTTCCTTAACCCTACTTTACATTTAATTGAATTGTATTGATTGTGTATTAAAATTGTGATTAAGGAGAAGATAAGATGCTCTTTTTCTATACTCAAATGCACAAATGGGAGATCCAAGTTGATCAACCCAAAGGAAGGGCTAATGCACAAATGAATCAACTATTTGGAAAAGAAAAAAAAGAAGGGGATCTTAAATTTTGTTAATTGATTAAATGAATATGTTTGATTATAGTAATTGAAAAGGATAGAAAGAAGAACCAACCTTCCAAAGTTGTAGATCAAAGAATGTTGTTTTCTAAGGTCTATAGACTATTTCTGGAAAATCTGAAGTATGATCCAAAACCGAAGTGCAGAGATGAACAAAACCTAGAAATATTTTTCCGTTATGATGTCATCTTATGAAAAATGTCAACTTTGACCCAAAAATGTCACCCCTAACCTGATAATATCAACCTTGACCTGCATAGTGTTGACAAAAAATTTGTTCACGTCATCCGAAAGAAAGCCAAAAAGGGTATCCAGATCTGGTCTCAAATCTGCAATTCTAAACCTGTACCTACAAGAAAAAGAGGATTGTTTGTTGTGGGGGAGGGGTTTTCCTTAGTCAAACCCCAATTTAGGAATTAACCTTGAAATCAATAAAGTATAAAAATGCTAGCAAGTAGTAGAATTGAATCTAACAATGAAGCTATGCTATTCAATAGATATGTAATTGTAATTCAAATGTAAGCAAATATGTAAGTATGAAAGCATGGGCTTTAGAAACCATAAACATCCATGATTTTATGCTTGAAATACACCTTGAAGAGAGGATGAATGTTTCTTGAGGATGCACAAAGGATCTTGAAGGAAGATCACACCACCATGATGGCTAGATCTAGGGTTTGAATGATGAATCTTGAATGTTTGCACCTAATTCCTTCAAAGGCTTGAAAGCTTGAATCCGTGATCTTAAATGGAGAAATTGAATACTTGAGAGGAATACTTGAACACCTTGAGATCTTGGAAATATTTAGAATAATGGATGCTTGAAATTTTTGCTTCTTGACAAAATCTTGATTAGAGCTTTTTGCACTTAGAAGACTTAGAGAAAATGAGAGAAAGAGGCTTCCTTTTATACGAAACTAGGGCAAAATTTTCTAAGGAGGCTGACATAGGATAATTAAATTAAAATTAGACCCATGCCCTTAGAAAAAGACCTATATTAAATATAATTTAGGAATCAACACTTCAGAACCCAAAATAGCCGACCCGAAAGCAAGAAAACTAAAATTTGGATGACCCCCCACAGCCGACAAGTTTCCAATTTTGAAAGGGGGACCCTGGTCAGGGTTGAGGTTAACCCTGACCTAGGTTAGGGTCAAGGTTTACCTTTACCTAGGTCAAGGTCGAGATCAACCTTGACCTAGGGGGCTAGAACCCCTGGAAAATATGCCAGGTGGGGTAGGAGGTGCCCGGAGAGGCCCAATAAGGGTCCTGAATAGGCACAGAAGTAGGGGATGATGTAGAAATGGGAGGATGATATGGTGGAGGTTAAAAAAATCTCCTAAGGAGGGCTAAATTCTCTTAATATGGAAGTTCTTCCATTTTAAGATGATACACTATGATATTTCATACAAGAAGTAGAAAAGTAACAATTGTCGATTATACAAGTTCTGAGTAATAAGGTTAATTGGTAAAAAACAATTAAGGGTACTGATTCACCCCTCTCTTCTTAGTACACACCCTTCCACTATTCCAATAGATGAAGTTTTTGTTTTTCTAAGAAAAGGTCAATTTCTAGTTGGTACCTATAGTAAGTTGAAGATGAAGAAGTTTGAGCCTTGTAAGATTTTGAGAAAGTTTGGTTCATGGAATGCTTATGAAGTTGAGTTACTAGAGGACATGGACATATCAAGTATATTCAACATAGAAAACTTGTATGAATATCATGAATTAGATAGTAGTGAATAAGATAGATCAACATGCAAATTACAGTATCCTAGGAAGCAGAAGGAGGAGGTTGAGCATATCTTGGATACCAAAATTGGTCGAAGCACTAGAGGAAACAAGTATGAGGAATATCTTGTTAAGTGGAAGAATACAAAATTTGAGGATTCTTCATGGATTTATTAGGTGGAGTTAAACCAACTGGATTTTCCTTCATCTTAGCAAAGTGAGAGGCTCACTTTTCAAATAACCTTGGGTGTCTAATGTAGGAGCATCTTGGGTCTATTGTAATCTTGCATCAACCAAAATAATTTGATTTTTTCTGTTCCTAGTCACCATTTTTTGTTGTTCTTTTCATGGTCAATTTCTACAAATCCTTTCCAGTTGTGGTCGTAGATTCATGTTCTTAAGATCATTAGGAAGTTTTTCCTGTGATTGTAACTCTTTTGGAGTATCGGGCCAAAAGTTATGCTAGATTCTTTGGGTGTGTTTAGAATGTGTTCTTCATATTCTTACACTGGTTAGTGTTTGGATCCTTGGTTGGATTTCCTTGTTTGGTGGTATTGATGGCCCATTTTCCTAGGTAGCTATGTTTTTGGTAGACTTGTTTGTATTATCCCTCCTTGTGATTTATTTGTTGGTTAAGGATCTTTGATCGGGGGCCGACTAGAGTTAGTTAGTAACACATTTTGTTTCTCATGGGGAATGTAATATTTAGGCTGACCTATTAGGTTGTGATCATGTATTTAGGTTGGGTCTTGGTCCTTGTTTTGAGGGTGAAAGCTAGAGGTCGAGGGCAGTAAGATAGGGTTTAAAAAAGACCGTTATAGTCATAATTCAAGAAGGATAATTAAGTTTGTTTGTAGTAATTCCCTAGCATTTGAGCTAGGCATGTGGACTACTATTGAGGACCCTTGTAATTGTTTTATCTATTAATGAAAAGGTTGCATGTGTCTTCCATACTCTAGATATGTGTATTTTCTTCTTAAAATCTTTGAGTTTTTGTTGTGTAACTCTTGTTGCAAGGTTGGACTATTCATTTTATTGGACCCTCCTACCTTGGTTGCATCACAAAGCTTTGTGAGTCTATTTGATATTTTTGCCAAGCTAAAACTGAATAGAGTTTATGCAGATTTGTTATTTACAGGGTGACAACATCAGGTAATTTGATAGGTTTTTGAGCCCAAAAGTAAATGCAATTTTCAACAGTTTATCAGTGAAATTTTAGGAAATGAAAAGTTGTCAACTTTGACGATTAAATTTTTTGAGCTCATGAATGATCTTACGAAACCATTTGGTGAGAATTTTCTTGGTATACGTGACTATGTTCCTATCCAATATCATGAAGATCAGAGGAGTTTTGACAGGATTTTTAATTGTTTCCTGAACGCTCCCAAGGCAAATTTGGCATCTAAAAAATTTACAAAATTTTCAAATAAGATAATTTCATGAGTCTTGGTATGGTCATAGGAGTCTCCAATTCTGATTTTATCAACTCTGGAGCCCATTTGGTGTGTTATTTTAAAGTTGACATTTTCTCGTAGCTGGCTCAAGCAAGTCAATTTACAAAGGAAGAACTCCAGTTTGGCGAGCTGTAAAACCCATGTTTTATTTTAATTATCATACTCTTTCACCAAATTTCATAGCTCCAAGATGTTGGCCCCATTGAGAGGGGGTGTGAATCAGACAAATCAAACATTAACTCTTAAAATTGAACTCACTGATTCACTTGGTAAGTACTGAATATAGTAAATAACTGATTTACCAAATAACATAAGCAAAAATCAATCATTCAAACTTAGAAACATAAGATTAACTCATTAAAACATGATATAATTCAATTGACACCAGATTTATTGAGGAAACACAATTTGGGAAAAACCTCTATGGGAATTGTAACCCATAATAAAAATGTACCCTTCTGAAGTACGCTCGGTTAAGAACTTATCATGATAAAGATTACAAATACATTTTCTAAATTTGACCCTATTAGGGAATTTACCTCAGATCTATTAAGATCTTCACCCTGTTAGGAGTGACCTTGTTAGAGGTCTTTAAACACTCTTTTGGAATGTCACCTAAGTCTAGGTTTTACAAATAGGATGGTTAAAGCCACTCGGTTAAGAGATTTCTCTATTACAAATATTAATAAGAAATAGTAAAATTTGATTTGTAAAAATTAGAAACTCACAAGAATGGACACAAAGCACATGAATGAAGATCTAGGATGAACAAACCAAAGAATAAATCCTACATGGAAAAACATTTTTCTACTTGCAAGGTGCATGGCCACACATATCATGAATGCAGAAAAAGGATAAAGAAAGTCTGGAAACCTAAAGAACAAGAAAATGCATATCAACCGAGAAGAGTCGATAATATATATGTTTGGGATTCAACACTTGGGTAAATTACACATGTGGTAGATATGGACATATAACTTCTAACTATATGAGGAAATAGATAAGAAGATCTAGAAACTAGACTAACCCTAGAATGAAATGTTTACACTGTCATAAATTAGGTCACTTAAGCAAGGACTGCAGAGACCGAGTGACAAAGTCAAGCACTTTTGCAAATGGAAATATTATTGAAGAGATCAGGAGAATGAGAAATCAAATATGGAGGAGAGATTCAAACAATGATAATGCTAGACCAAGTACTACAGTTGGTGACACCTCATCTAATGGATCAGGTGATCCCACCACCCCCACCTAAGCAATATGTGAGACCTACATTAGACTGTCATAGTTTTACTGTGTTTTACTAATGCTTTTAGTAGTTTATGCTTTGACATACTTTGACTATTGGAGAATTTTATGTATTTAAGGATCTGATGAATCCTATGTTATGTATTCAGTGCCTGATTATGTAATCAGGGTACACTTGAGATGCCACATATTTTGATTCAGTATCAGTTTATGATGACGTCTTATATGGGTTTAAATGTATGAATGTAATATGATGAATTTGGTTTAGGAAACTGATGCTATGCTATTTTAGTTCAATTGCATATGTGGTTTTTTATGCATGTATATTCTTGATGTCATGTTATGCTTTCATATCATGTTGTATTGGACCTACCGATGTGTGCAATGAGTGTGCAGGTAAAGTTGACCATGGATCTAAATCGGGGACCCAGTATTGGAAACTATGTAAATTTCTGTACATTCCAAGGTCTTGTTTATATAAAGAAGCATGAACCTCATTTTTTGTGTGGTTTATTAGTAAATGTGGTTTGTATGTGTGCAATGATATTATTAAATTTTAAAGTGAATGAGTCATGTCATTTATTTTAATTCAATGTGCCTAATTTGGCAATTGTTGCAATTTAAAGTTTACATGGCTAGTAAAGAGAACCATGGTTAATTTAAGGGTTAACTAAGGTTACCTATGAGTAGTACCCAAGATTACACCAAGGTTAGAAGTTTCTAGATAGTCAAATTGACTTAGAAATTTGTGGGTTAACTTCAGGGGTAGTTTAGGAGGGTCTTTTGGGCTTCGAGAGGGTAACTGGGGTCAGTTTTAGCTACCCAACTTGGTACCCTAGGGGTCATTTTCAGTCATTAATGAGCCTCTAAACTCATTTATTTCTCCTTTAAAGTGTCATTTTCATACTTGAGCGAATTTTGAAGAAGAGTGTAACCTTGGTTAACCTTTCTCTTCTTCCAAGTTTCATTTGATTCCACCCATGGAGAGTTAAGGTAAGTGGGTAGTTAAGGGATGGTTAGGGTCACCTCACCTTTGGGTTAAGCCTTGATCTTGTTGGAGGTTTGCCTATTTAGAGAAGGATTTAGGATGAGTTAAGTGTTCGCCCACTCTCTACCCTTAGAGACAAATTCAGAATTGAAAGAGCTTTTGGAGAAGAAGGATAGGTAAGATACCTCTTCATCAAATTTCAACCCACCTTGGCTTTGGATTAAGGTTGGATCTCTTAGAAGTAAAATTTATTTGTTTGTTTGTTTTTTTTCATGTGTGTTCTTGAGCTTGAAACTCCATTAATGGAGTCCTATGTATTTTGGAGTTATTTTCAAAGTTGAAATTTATTGTTTTGTTTTTTTGGTATTTTTATATTGTGTTGAATTTTGGATGGGTATCTTCAAGGCACCCTTGGGAGGGCAGAGTAACCTTGAAAGGGTAGTAGGAAATGATTCCAGTAAGTGTAGAGTCTCCCATGTGTGGAGGGAAAATCATTGGGTTTCATGGTACCCATGATGCCAAGAAAGGCCTAAGGGCACTTGGGGGGCATAAAGAGGTTATCTCATGACCGCAACTTGTGTAGATGGTCATATCAGGCCCATGTGTGGCTTGTGTTTTACATTACTGATACTTGGCTTTCTCCTACTGTGAGTTATACCACTACCCCTATTTTAGGAAGGTCTCTTGGAGACCTATCCTTTTTTTCAACCTTGTATGGGAAGTTTTCTTGTTTATGTGATTTCTATGAGTATATTTTGATTGTTAGTTGAGTTTTGTATGTCTATTTGTATCCTGTTCCAAATTGGATCCCAAGCTCGGGGGTGGCCTTGTAAAGGCCTAGGTTGGGATGTGAGCCTCCATTTTCAACCATATCTTGTTATAGGTTCCTTTTGGGATCATGAAGATGTATTTTACCCTTTTGTGAGAGATGGGTAACACAGGTAAATTATGACTTGTATCCTATCATTTGGGTATTTTAGGATTCCTTAGTTGTATTAAAATCCTGTGGACATTTGTAATATTTGTTTAAATTGTAATTTTTAATTTCATTATGAATATGGAGATCCTATGAAGAGGAAACATATCAAGTTTGTAAATTGCTTTAAGTGAAATGATATATTGTAAAATTGTCCAAATTTATTTTCATAAATGACAATGATGGTTTACTCCCAGATTTTGAGGTTGATTACAAGGTTTTATTAATGTAAATTAAGATATTCATATTCTTGTTAAAAGTTATAGAGAAAATAACAATCTTAATTTGATTATATTGTTGAATAATGAAGGTTATTTGAGAAGGAATAATGGAAGTTTTAATTAACCTTAGTGGTTATTTCAATATTCTAAAATTGTAAATTTCTACAGTTAGAAATATTTTGAAAAATTCTTCAAAAAAAATAAATGCTTAAATCCAAAATTTTCTCCACCAAAGTTTAGAGAAAAAATTATAGAGACTATTTGTGCAATAAAATTTAAGAAAATAATAAACCTATGTACCCTTGTTTTGGTACAAACCTTTTTAAAAAGGAAAAGTTCACCAGTCATTATATTTTATTATTTTTATGATATGTGGATATATATATATATAGTATTGTAATAATATAATTTTTTTCAAAAAAGGGGTTTAACAAATTATTTATGTTAAATAAAAAAAAAATTAAGGGAGGTTTGATGGGGTATGCCCGTTGGTTTTCAGGAGGGCCGAAGCCCATCCCCGTGGATCCCCTCTGTGTTAGAGTGGGGCGGGGAGGGCCAACCTCCCCCCAACCCTCCTCTGGCACCACTGTGGTGGGCCGTGCAGTGCGGGCCACCCACTGTGCATGCACAGTGGGAGCGGCACCACCACCGCTGGCTTCCCACTTCTCCCTCTCCACTGCACCTCTGTGGTAACACTCTGCCACTCCTCTACTTATCGCAGATGCTAGCCCTTCCTAACTCCACTGATAAACTCCCTCCATTTTTCTGCCACCCTATGTCGATTCACAGGTAAACCTTTTGACCCTACAGTGGAAAAAGAGACGATAGGTTAGAAAGATAAGGTTTATTAGGGCTATGAAATGTGGTATTAGAATTTAAGCTTAGGCATCATTTTATATATTTTTTTGGATGCTCTCTTTTGGTATATGAAATTTTATCTCCTAGCATAAATTTTTAATTTGGTTTTAATTAAAACCCCCTTTTCATTTTAGATAATTAGTTTCTTTATTAAAGAAAGATTAGGGTTTTATTACTATAGTTAATCAATATAAAGATTGGATTTAAATGCATGTTAGATTAAGATTTAGATTATGGATGTGATTTAGATGGATTTAATTTTCGTAGAATTATAATTAGACTTTATATATATATATATGTATGTATGTATATATATGTATGTTAGATGGATTTAATTTTCGTAGAATTATAATTAGACTTTATATGTGTGTGTGTGTGTGTGTGTGTGTGTGTGTGTGTGTGTGTGTGTGTTAGATTAAGATTTAGACTATGGATGTGATTTAGATGGATTTAATTTTCGTAGAATTATAATTAGACTTTATATATATATATATAAGGATTTGATTTAAAGGTATAAATGGATTTAAAATCTTGTAATAGAGCTAATTATTTATTAAATGGAATTAGATGGTAGATTAGATTTCTTATAGATATCATCTATTAATGTTTCGTCTCTATTATTATAATAAAAGGATGTATTAGTTTGGGATGTTTTATAGCTTTAAATATAATAAATGCCTATAAGGGTTAAACTTATTACTCATGTTGATAGTTTTTATAGCTCAATTAGTATTTCCAACTAAGTCATATTTAACCTTCAAACCTTACAACAATAATTTTATTAGCTTTCTTGGAGAGAGACTATTAAATTATTAAGGAAAGATTCATCATATTATATTATAATTAATGTTTTGAATGTAGCTTAACCAAATTAGCTTATTCCTTATAACAAATTAAAATAACTTGGTGTTCTATCGTTGTTCTTAACCAATTTTGTACACGATTGAATTTTAGTCAACAATGGTCAAACCTTGTCTGTTCATCACGATATTTGAACCAGGTGCTCCCTGCAATCTCTAAACCTTATGTTTCTAGTTTCATTCTTTTCAGAGATGGTTGAATTTTTAGATAAATATGGTTGAATTTTGGTCAACTATCTTAATTTGTGCACCTTATCCTTCCTAAGGGCTTAGCAAGCCCTAGTATCTTCCTTTCATGTACTTTGGGGTACAGTTGACTTTTGGTCAACTACCTCGATTTGTGTTCCGTTTGTAGTTTTTAGTTTAGGGATCCCTATAGGATAGTACTTGGAGCTATTCTACTTAGTTCGACCCTTCTGGATATTGTTTAACCTCAGCACTATTTTTTCGTGCACTTGCTATACCTCGAGGTAGTATAACCATTCCTTTTAGTGTGTTTTAAAATTTTTTAATTGTGTGTTTTGCCCAACTTTTGGGCATGACATTTTGGTATCAGAGCCAGGTTTAGCAACATTAGAAACCTATCCCACTACGTTGTCACTAAATTTTTCTTGCATATGCAGGATGCCACCTATCACTTGTCAGGCCCGTCAGTAGGGATGTGGTCAAAAATGTACCCCCGCAGCTCACGTGGAGATACGACCTGAGGTGGAGAATCACAGGAGGGATCATAGTCCACCTCCTGAACCACCTCCCGATCCTAATGTGGTGCTATTGTTGGCCTTTTAGAACCTGTTCAGGTTTATACTAGACCGCATACCACCTTTTAACCAGGAAAGAGAGATAAGTAGGAGCCCACCTCCTAGAATGAGACAAAATTAGGTTGATCAAGAGGAAGGGTCCATTGCAGTGCCAAGAGGTATTCCTAGGGGAGGTGCCCAGAGACTAGATAGAGCACCACCCCTCAATATTGGAAACCAGATCTTAGAGTTGATGAGGCTTAAACCACCTCCCTTCTCAGGAGAAGTAGATGGGGTAGGAGCTGAGGCTTGGCTTTTAAGCCTGGAAAGGTGTTTTGGGTTGCAGAATTATGGAAGCAATCTTAGGGTACGATTCACAATTAAGGATTTGATTTAAAGGTATAAATGGATTTAAAATCTTGTAATATAGCTAATTATTTATTAAATGGAATTAGATGGTAGATTAGATTTCTTATAGATATGATCTATTAATGTTTCATCTCTATTATTATAATAAAAGGATGTATTAGTTTGGGATGTTTTATAGCTTTAAATAGAATAAATGCCTAGAAGGGTTAAATTTATTACTCATGTTGATATTTTTTATAGCTCAATTAGTATTTCCAACTAAAACCTTACAACATTAATTTATTAGCTTTCTTGGAGAGAGACTATTAAATTATTAAGGAAAGATTCATCATATTATATTAAAATTAATGTTTTGAATGTAGCTTAACCAAATTATCTTATTCCTTATAAAAAATTAAAATAAATTGACGTTCTATCATTATTCTTGACCGATTTTGTACACGGTTGAATTTTAGTCAACCATGGTCAAACCTTGTCTGTTCATCATGATATTCGAACTAGGTGCTCCCTACAATCTCTGAACCCTATGTTTCCAATTTCGTTCTTTTCAGAGATGGTTGACTTTTTAGTCAACTAGGGTTGACTTTTTGGTCAACTATCTCAATTTGTGCACCTTATCCTTCTTAAGGGCTTAGCAAGCCCTAGTATCTTCCTTTCATGTACTTTGGGGTATAGTTGACTTTTGGTCAACTCTGACAGACTTTTGGTCAACCACCTCGATTTGTGTTCCGATTGCAGTTTTTAGTTTAGGGATCCCTATAGGATAGTACTTGGAGCTATTCTACTTAGTTCGACCCTTCTGGATGTTGTTTAACCTCTGTACCATTTTTCATACACTTGCTATACCTCAAGGTAGTATAACCATTCCTTTTAGTGTGTTTCAAAAAATTTTGATTGTGTGTTTTGCCCAACTTTTGGGCATGACATTTTGGTATCAGAGCCAGGTTTAGCAACATTGGAAATCTATCCCACTATGTTGTCACTAAATTTTCCTTGCATGTGCAGGATGCCACTTGTCACTCGTTAGGCCTATCAGTAGGGATGTGGTTGAAAATGTACCCCCATAGCTCGCGTGGAGATATGACCCGAGGTGGAGAATCACAGGAGGGATCATAGTCCACCTCCTGAACCACCTCCCAATCCTAATGTAGCGCTATTGTTGGCCTTTCAAAACCTGTTTGGGCTTATACTAGACCGCATGCCACCTTTTAACCAGGAAAGAGAGAGAAGGAGGAGCCCACCTCCTAGAATGGGAGAAAATCAGGTTGATCAAGAGGAAGGGTCCATTGCAGTGCCAAGAGGTATTCTTAGGGGAGGTGCCCAGAGACTCGATAGAGTACCACCCCCCCCCATATTGGAAACCAGATCTCAGAGTTGATGAGGTTTAAACTGCCTCCCTTCTCAGGAGAAGTAGATGGGGTAGGAGTTGAGGCTTGGATTTTAAGCTTGGAAAGGTGTTTTGGGTTGCATAATCATGGAAGCAACCTTAGGGTATAGTTCATGATTATTTTTTTCGAGACCAGGCATCCACTTGGTGGAGGAATGAGGAGTCCAAGGGACTCATAGACATTAATACCATTACTTGGGGAGCTTTTCTCAAGCTCTTCAAAGGGTGATATTTATCTGAGTAGTTCAGGTAGTATCGCATCGATGAGTTCCATGATCTCTGGCAATAGGGACTAACAGTAGCCCAGTATGAGGGCAAGTTTCTCAATCTCTTACCCTATGTTGACTACATGGGAGACGAGAAGCTACAGGTGAACAGGTTCATCAAGGGATTAAATCTTATGATTTTAGATAGGGTACACATGGTACCTTTAGGGAACTTAAGGTTCACAATGGATAGGGCCTTAGTAGCCGAAGAGATAGTCAGGGGCCCACAGGATTAAAGGGATAGGTCACAGATCCACAATACCTCATCCTGGGCCTTTGGGTATCAGAAATCCCCATGGAAAGGGAATCAGAGGAACTCTATAGGAACATTCAAGGCCCCACAACAACAACGGCCATAGTATTCTTAGTAGAGCCAATGACAATGGCCACCACAAGTTGAGTAGGGCTCTAAGCCCAAGAAGTGATAGTCATAGGGTCCTAGGAAGGACCAGAGACCATAGGCACCATACACCCCTCTAGTGTGGACTCAATAGTCCTCTAGGGGTGGCTATAGCAGTTCATCTAGGACCATGGGGTCTTAGTATTCTAGGCCTCTTGATATTCAGGTTTAGTCATGTGGGCCATGTTACACTTGTGGTGCCATGGGGCACATAGCTAGAGAGTTCCCACAGGGTGGTAGTCAGCATGCAATGGTTTTAGAACTGACAGATGGGGACAGGGGAAAGTCCCACATGGTTTTTGTAGTGGTGGACAACCACTAGGCAGAGCACCAGGCTATAGTTATTGAGGCATTAGGTAAGATAAAAGGTAGTGATGTTACTATTCTTTTTGGTATAGGAGCCACTGACTCCTTTGTTTCTCCATCAGTTTTGGAGTGTTGCGGGCTAGTGGAAACTAGACAATAGGTTAGATGGGAAGTAGAGTTAGCTTCAGGAGCTAGAGTTTCTGTGACCTTGATGGTTAAGGGTTGTCCGATCCAGATTGGTGGAATGACCACCATAGAAGATCTCAGAGTCACTCCCCTTGGATCTTATGGCCTAGTTCTTGGCATGGATTGGCTAAGTTCCCATAGAGCCAAGCTAGATTGTTGTAAGAAGAGGATCAAATGTTTGGATAATGATGGAACTGATACAGTAATTACCAAAGTCCATAGGCTTGTATCCCTCCATGTGATTTCCACCATGCAGCTTAAGTGATGCATGCGGAAGGGATGCCTGTTGTATGCCATCACCATCAGTGAGAGGGAAGAAGAGGTGGAGAAGGAAACTTCTCTTCATGAATTCCCCATTCTTCAAGAGTTTTCAGATGTGTTTTCGTCAGAGCTACCTGGTATGCCTCCTTGTAGGGAAGTAGAATTTCACATTGATCTCATACTAGGAGCTGAGCCAATTTCCAGAGAACCTTATAGGATGACCACTAATGAGCTTGATGAGATCAAGATATAGCTTAAGGAACTATTGGAGAAAGGACACATCCATCCTAGTGTTTCTCCTTAGGGTGCACTAGTTATCTTTGTGAAGAAGAAAGATGGATTGCTTAGGTTATGCATGGATTATCGATAATTAAAAAAGGTAACCATAAAGAATCGGTATCCATTTCCTAGGATAGATGACTTGTTTGATCAGTTTTAGGGTGCCCAAGTATTCTCAAAGATAGACCTCAAATTTGGTTACCATCAGTTGAGGATCGTGGATAGTGATATTAACAAGACCGCATTCCGCACTAGATATGGCCACTATGAATTTATTATGGTTCCATTCAGCCTTATGAATGCTCTAGATGTGTTCATGAGCTTTATGAATGGAGTATTTTGTACCTTCCTTGACAAGTTTGTAGTTGTGTTTCTTGATGACATATTGATTTATTGCAAAGATGAGAAAGAGCGCGAGAAACACTTGAGGCAAGTTTTACAGTGTCTTAGAGACAACTAGTTATATCATAGCTTGTCAAAGTGTGCCTTCTTCAGATCAGAGGCCAAGTACCTAGGTCATGTTATTTTAGGTGATGGGATCTCAGTAGACCCATCAAAGATTGTGCCATTATGGATTGGCCAGCACCTACGACTGTGACTGAGGTTAGGAGTTTCATGGGTTGAGTTGGTTACTATAGATGGTTTATTAAGGGCTTCTCTCGGGTAGCACACCCCATTACATCCCTTCAGTGAAAGGGAAAGAAGTTTGAGTGGAATGGAAGGTGTGATAAGGCATTTTAGGAGCTCAAGAGAGCACTTACTAGTGCACCCATACTTTCTATACCAGAGTCTTCAGCAGACTTTGTGGTTTGCACAGATGCTTATTTGGATGGATTAGGAGTAGTTCTTATGCAAGGTGGATGAGCTATAGCCTACAAGTCTAGGAAACTAAAAACTCACAAGCTCAACTAACCTACACATGACCTTGAGCTTGTAGTAGTGGTGCATGATTTAGTCAGATGGTGACATTTTCTCTTGGGACATCAGTTTAATTTTCATTCAGACCATTAGAGTCTTCATTACACTGTCACTCAGCTGAACCTTAATGCTAGGCAAAGGAGATGGATGGAGTTCTTATGTGAATATGATTTTTATTTCCACTAAATCAAAGGAAAAGAGAACATGGTCGCAAATTCCTTGAGTAGGAGGTGACATGAGCTTTCTTCTATGTCTACCAACACCGATTTGAGATATCACATTCTTCATCACTTACATGAAGATGAGATGTATGCAGAAGTTTTGTGAGTTGATTCGATCTCAGAGGCCCCTTGAAGAGAATTTTAGAGTATACCTTGGAGTTTGATGGAATTTTGCATCATAGAGGGCATATCTATATACCTTCTTCCAGAGGATTGCATGAGTTTGTGATGCTAGAGGCCCATAGGGCCCCTTATGCAGTGCATCACAGAGTAAAGAAGATGCATGCCAACTTGAGACAGTTATATCATTGGCCCGACATGAGATTTCAGATTGCAAAGATGGTAGCTAGAAGCCTAGAGTGCTAGAGGGTGAAGGCAAAACACTGTCATCCAGGTGGTCTCCTTCAGCCTCATGAGATACTAGTGTGGAAATGGGACACCATATCTATGGATTTCATAGTAGGTTTTCCTATGTCTTTTCTTCGTCATGATTCCATCATGGTGACAGTTGACAAGTTGACTAAGGTGGCTCACTTTTCACCCATGTGTACTACCTTTACCGCACTAGCAGTGGTACAAGTGTTCTTGTGAGATATAGTCAGAATTCATGGCATACCTCATAAGATCATCTCAAATAGGTATTATCTCTTCACTTCATCCCTTTGGAGAGAACTTCAGGTACCTATGGGTACTAGACTGAACTTTGGTACCGCTTATCATCTTGAGATAGATGGATAGACCAAAAGGGTCAATCAGGTGTTAGAGGACATGATTTGCATGTATGTCATGGACCATCAGATCTAGTGGGAAGAATACCTACACCTAGTGGAGTTTTCCTATAACAATGGGCACCAGAATTCCTTGGCTATGCCTCCCTACTAGGCTCTTTATGGTAGGCCATGCAGGACCCCACTCAGTTGGAATAGGATTGAGGATAGAGTTTCCATTGGTCCTGAGCTAGTCAAAGATATGGAGCAACAGGTGACTTTGATTAGACAGTGACTTGAGGAAGCTCAAGATAGGCAGAAGAAGTATGCATATGCGAAGAGGATTGATCTAGCCTATCTATTTGGAGACATAGTCTCCTTGAGAGTGTGACCACATAAGAGTCCAATCCATTTTGGGAAGGGCTCTAAGATAGCACTTCATTTTGTTGGAACTTTTGAGATCCTTGAGAGGATAGGACCAGTTGCTTACCATTTAGCATTGCCACCTATCCTGTCATGCATCCATGATGTGTTTCATGTTTCAGTTCTGAGGAAGTATATATATGATGAGTCTCATGTGATAGATAGGGATGTCTTGTAGGTGGATTCGGATAGGAAGCTATCTTTGGAACCAATTCATATATTGGTTCGATGAACATTGGGTCTTCGAGGCTGAGAGCTGGACCAGGTTAGGGTCTAGTGTGATTTCTATGATGAGGTTATAGCCTCTTGGGAGGAAACAACATAGATGAGATCACAATCTCTTTGATGAACTCCAAGAGGATGTTCATTCCTAGAGGGGGTGGATGTGAGACCTACATTAGACTGTCATAGTTTTACAACTTTTTACTCATGCTTTCAGTAGTTTATGCTTTGACATACTTTGACTATTGGAGACTTTTATGTATTTAAGAATCTAATGAATCCTATGTTATGTATTCAGTACCTAATTATGTAATCAGAGTACACTTGAGCTACCACATGTTTTGATTTAGTATCAATTTGTGATGATGTCTTATATGGGTTTAAATGTATGAATGTAATATGATGAATTTGGTTTAGAAAACCAATGCTATGCTATTTTAGTTCAATTGAAAATGTGTTTTTTATGCATGTATATTCTTGATGTCATGTTATGCTTTCATATCATGTTGTATTGGACCTACTGATGTGTGCAATGCGTGCATAGGGAAAGCTGACCATGGATCTAAATCGGGGACCCAGTATTGGAACCTATGTAAAGTTTTGTGCATTCCAAGGTTTTGTTTATATAAAGAAGCATGGACCTTGTTGTTTATGTGGTTTATTCGTAAATGTGGTTTGCATGTGTGTAATTAGATTATTAATTGTTAATGTGAATGAGTCATGTCATTTGTTTTAATTTAATGTGCCAAATTTGGCAATTGTTGCAATTTAATGTTGACATGGGTAGTAAAGAGAACCATGGTTAAGTTTATGGTTAACTAAGTTTACCTATGAGTAGTACCCAAGCTTAGAAGTTTCTAGATAGTCAACTTGACTTAGAAATCCGTGGGTTAACTTCAGGGGTAGTTTAGGAGGGTCTTTTGGGCTTCTAGAGGGTAACTGGGGTCAGTTTTAGCTACCCAACTTGGTACCCTAGGGGTTAGGGGTCATCTTCAGTCATTAATGAGCCTCTAAACTCATTTATTGCTCCTCTAAAGTGTTATTTTCAGACTTGAGCGAATTTTGAAGAGGAGTGTAACCATGCTTAACCTCTCTTTGCTTCCAAGTATCATTTGAATCCACCCATTGAGAGTTAAGGCAAGTGGGTAGTTAAGGGATGGTTAGGGTCACCTCACTTGTGGGTAAAGCCTTGATCTTGTTGGAGGTTTG
Source organism: Thuja plicata (assembly GCA_018584345.1). Classification (NCBI taxonomy): domain Eukaryota; kingdom Viridiplantae; phylum Streptophyta; class Pinopsida; order Cupressales; family Cupressaceae; genus Thuja; species Thuja plicata. Next base: position 769,961 of record MU226632.1, read on the forward strand.
CCTATTTAGGGAAGGATTTAGGATGAGTTGAGTGTTCACCCACTCTCTACCCTTAGAGACAAAATCCAAATTGAAGGAGCTTTTGGAGAAGAAGGATAGGAAAGATACCTCTTCATAAAATTTCAACCCACCTTAGCTTTGGATTAAGGTTGGATCTCTTAGAAGTAATTTTTTTTTTTTTCTTTTTGTTTTTGTTCATGTTTTTTCTTGAGCTTGAAACTCCATTAATGGATTCCTATGTATTTTGGAGTTATTTTCAAAGTTGAAATTTATTGTTTTGTTTTTATAGTATTTTTTTTTGTGTTGAATTTTGGATGGCTATCTTCAAGGCACACTCACCCTTGAGAGGGCAGAGTAACCTTGAAGGGGTAGTAGGAAATTATTCCAGTTCATATAGAGTCTCCCATGTGTGGAGGGAAAAACATGGGGCTCCATGATACACATGATTCCAAGAAGGGCCTAAGGGCACCTGGGGGGCAGAAGGAGGTTATCTCATGACTGCATCTTGTGTAGATGGTCATATCAGGCCCATGTGTGGATTGTGTTTTACACTATTGATACTTGGCTTTCTCCTACTATGAGGTCTACCACTACCCCTATTTTAAGAAGTTCTCTTGGAGACCTATCCTTTTGTTCAACCTTGTATGGGAAGTTTTCTTGTTTATATTATTTCTATGAGTATGTTTTGATTGTTAGTTGAGTTTTGTATGCATGTTTGTACCCCATTCGAAATTGGATCCCTAAGCTTAGGGGTGGCCTTGTTAACGCCTAGGCTGGGAGGTGAGCCTCCATGGTCAACCATATCTTGTTACAAGTTCCTGTTGGGAGCATGAAGATGCATTTTACCCTTTTGTGAGGGATGGGTAACACTGGTAAATTATGACTTGTATCCTGTCATTTGGGTATTTCAGGATTGCTTAGTTTTATTAAAATCCTAAGGACATTTGTAATCTTTGTTTAAATTGTAATTTTTTATTCCATTGTGAATATGGAGATCCTATGAAGAGGAAACATATCAAGTTTGTAAATTTCTTTAAGTGTAATGATATATTGTAAAATTGTCCAAATTTATTTTCATAAATGACAATGATGGTTTACTCCCAGATTTTGAGATTGATTACAAGGTTTTATTAATGCAAATTAAGGTATTCATATTCTTGTTAAAAGTTATAGAGAAAATAACAACCTTAATTTGATTATATTGTTGATTAAAGAAGGTTATTTGAGAAGGAATAATGGAAGTTTTAATTAACCTTAGTGGTTATTTCAATGTTCTAAAATTATAAATTTCTACAGTTAGAAATATTTTGAAAAATTCTTCAAAAAAAATAAATGCTTAAATCCAAAATTTTCTCCACCAAAGTTTAGAGAAAAAATTATAGAGACTATTTGTGCAATAAAATTTAAAAAAATGATAATCCTATGTACCCCTGTTTTGGTACAGACCTTTTTAAAAAGGAAAAGTTCACCAGTCTTTATATTTTTTTATTTTTTTATTACATGGATATATATATATATATATATATATAGTTTTTTTTTTTAAAAGGGGTTTAACAAATTTTTTATGTTAAATAAAAAAACAAATTAAGGGAGGCTTGATGGGGTCTGCCTATGGGTTTTTAGGAGGGCCGAAGCCCATCCTTGTGGATCCCCTCTGTGTTGGAGTGGGGCGGGGAGGGCCAGCCTCCCCCAACCCTCCTCCGACGCCACTGTGGTGGGTCGCACAGTGCGGGCCACCCACTGTGCGCACATAGTGGGAGCGGCGCCGCCGCCGTTGGCTTCCCACTTCTCCCTCTTTGTCGCGCCTCTGTGGTAACACTCCACCGCTCCTCTCCTTATCACAGCAGCTGGCCCTTCCTCCCTCCACCGATAAACTCCCTCCATTTTTTTGCCACCCTATGTCGATTCATAGCTAAACCTTTCGGTCGTGCACAGTGGAAAAGAGACGATAAGTTAGAAAGATAAGGTTTATTAGAGTTATGAAATGTGGTATTAGAATTTAAGCTTAGGCATCATTTTATATTTATTTTGGATGCTCTCTTTTTGCATATCGAATTTTATCTCTTAGCATAAATTTTGAATTTGGTTTTAATTAAAACCCCCTTTTCATTTTAGATAATCAGTTTCTTCATTAAAGAAAGATTAGGATTTTATTACTATAGTTAATCAATATAAAAATTGGATTTAAATGCATGTTAGATTAAGATTTAGATTATGGATGTTATTTAGATGGATTTAATTTTCGTAGAATTATGATTAGACTTTATTTATTTATATATATAAGGATTTGATTTAAAGGTAAAAATGGATTTAAAATCTTGTAATAGAGTTAATTATTTATTAAATGGAATTAGATGGTAGATTAGATTTCTTATAGATATGATCTATTAATGTTTTGTCTCTATTATTATAATAAAAATATGTATTAGTTTGGGATGTTTTATAGCTTTAAATAGAATAAATGCCTAGAAGGGGTTAAATGTATTACTCATGTTGATATTTCGTATAGGTCAATTAGTATTTCCAACTAAGTCATGTTTAACCTTCAAACCTTATAGCATTAATTTATTATCTTTCTTGGAGAGAGACGATTAAATTATTAAGGAAAGATTTATCATATTATATTATAATTAATGTTTTGAACGTAGCTTAACCAAATTAGCTTATTCCTTTTAACAAATTAAAATAACTTGACGTTCTATCATTGTTCTTGACCGATTTTGTACACGGTTGACTTTTAGTGAACCACGATCAAACCTTGTCTGTTCATCTTGATATTTGAACTAGGTGCTCCCTGCAGTCTCTGAACCTTAGGTTTCCAGTTTCATTCTTTTTGGAGATGGTTGACTTTTTGGTCAAGTAGGGTTGAATTTTTGGTCAACTATCTCAATTTATGAAACTTAGCCTTCCTAAGGGCTTAGCAAGCCCTAGTATCTTTCTTTCATGTACTTTGGGGTATAGTTGACTTTTGGTCAACTCTTACTGACTTTTGGTCAACCACCTCGATTTGTGTGCTGATTGTGATTTTTAGTTTAGGGATCCCTGTAGGATAGTACTTGGAGCTATCCTACTTAGTTTGACCCTTCTGGATGTTGTTTCACCTCTGTACCATTTTGCATTGACTTGCTATACCTTGAGGTAGTATAACCATACCTTTTAGTGTGTTTTAAAAAAATTTGATTGTGTGTTTTGCCCAACTTTTGGGCATGACACAATACAAGTAAGTATGGAGTTTCACTCTACAAAGTTGTATTTTACATCAGTTCCTATATTCATTAAGAATATGCCAAATTAGCATGAATGAAGATGCACTATGGTATTACATGTTATGTTATGTGAATCTAGTCTGGTCGGTTAATATAAACCGAGCATAAATTGCACGTCAGTAAACATTTTGAAGACAACCAAGTTAACATGATGTACTGAGTATTGTATACTCACCGAGATGAATAATTTGGTGTGTTAATCGAGCACCTACATTTTGTAAATCGAGTGGTAGGTGAAGCATTTATTGTATCACTTAGGTTATATTTTTCTATAAAAAGGGAAAACATGAACTCATTCGTTCACCCAACATTAAAGAGAAGATTGCAGAGTGAAGACTTGATTCAAAGTGATCACATTGAAAAGTGATTCACAACACATTCATAGCTAATCCAATAGATCTCAAGCATACTCAGCAAGCATCCAATAAGTATCTAGACTTATCGAGCTATCAGGTTATTTTCAAAGAAGCCCTAATTTTAATGAAAAATGGCAACCACTTCCAAAAATTTGAAGATCAAGATGACAAAAGGTAAGAAGGTCATTCTAATCAAGAACTCAACTTGTGAGGAACCAAACTACAAGTTTTTCCCTGAGGTTTCTGCTCAACTCGAACACAAGGGAGAATTTTCAAGTATACCACCTAGGGTTTCGCTGGTCAAAGACATCCTAGCATACATTCACTGCAAAGTTATAGAGATTGGAGACATTGATCTTGAGGAAGCTTATCAGAAGCTATGCAAGGACAGAAACCTGAGGGATGAATACAAACACATTCAAGTGAAAGGGTTAACCAATGCTCTACTGTTCCTAAAAGAATTCAAGACAGAATGGATTCGCATTATGCTCAGCCAAGAGCATGACAATATAATGTGGTTAGATGAACCTAAGGAAATCAAAAAGGGTGTCATTCATGTAGTAACTAGATACCCAATCACTGAGAAGACAAAATCTCTAAGTCGCCCAGGATGTCTCGAGATTGAAAAGATAACTGGATCCGAATGGGACGGAAAAGGTTTGAAAGTAAATTCAATCACCATGTGAGGCCTCACCCTAGACCCATCATAGCCTTTCCATTTTCTTTATGATAGACCTAGTAAATTGTCTTAAGTTATGATTAATTAAGAAGATTTTTACCCTCACGACAAGGTTCAATTACAGTAGATATGAATATATTACATTTTATGATGCTATCTATACTCATATTGTTAACCCTGTGAGACATT
>MU226632.1:780349-795137 GCA_018584345.1 Thuja plicata
TTTCAATACAAGTTAGTAACCAAACATATATTTTTCAATATTGCTAGGAAGGAGTTAAGTTAATATTAAGAATATTCCATAAAAGAAGAAATATATATTAAATCTCTATGTTGCTGATTTTAGTTGATAGCTACCTTTCAAGGCTTAATATGTTCTAGAACTAAAAAAAAAAAACATGACAGCAAGTAGTTACTAGGAAAAGAAACTAAAATAATCTATATATGCTTCTCTTACATGATTAGTATTTATACATCATGAGTTTATATATGAGTTCATCAAGAATATAATACATTTTTAAAAAAAAATTTAGGTGAGTTTTCTTAACATAGAAATCGGTTAACACTAAATAGTATTGCGTCGGGATGCTTTGTATTTAGCAATATTGGTAACCTTGGTGTCGGGTAGTGTTGTGCCCTATCTTTTGGTATAGCATTAATTGATGGTGTTTATCATGTTTTTCCTTTCATATACTAATGGAAAAATATAATGTCTTCAATCTCCCCCTTTGACATTAGTATTAAAAAGTCATATGTGCAAAATACTAAATTGTTTAGTATGTACACAGTGTATATATCCTTGTCATTATATGACTCCCCCTGACTATATGCATCGGTATAGTATAAGTATATGTACATGTATACTTGCCTTTGTACTATACATTCCCCTTTTTTCATAATCTTTTCTCTTTTTAATGATATAAGATTACTAACTATACATATCATTTCCCCCTTTTTTATAATCATGAAAAAAATGTACAATTTATAAGTTGTCAAAAGTGTGACAAAAATGTGCAACTTACATAGTGTCAAGTATGTGGGAGTGACTCTTCTTGATATCTTCCATCATGTTCTCCCATTTCTCTTTGAGGATTTCCAGTGCCATGTACTCTAGTGCAATCCTAGCATGCATATCATAAATGTTATTTAGGACAAACATTTTTGGGGTGGCAATAAGTGTTCTTGCCTGTGTCATATGGTGTTGCAGTAATGTGAGAGTTGGTAAAAATTGAGCTTGAAGCTCATTCACCTCATGTCTAAACTTTGTGTTTGCAATCTGAATATCTTGTCTCAGCTTCCTAGCTTGCTTGAGTTGTTCATGGTGCAAATTGATTGCATCTTTAGTGTTTGTGAGACCTTGTGCACTAGCTTGAAGATCAGCATCAATTTGTGCTATCTTCTCAGTCAACTCCTTTTGTGAGTTGATCCAACGTGCACAATTTTTGAATTAAGGCTATAGCTTCTCAAATTATAGGGTCCAATGTGCTTACTAGTTTAGATAGCTTTACCTTGTCCAATGCCACTTCTTGGCTTATTTTCTCTGCTAACTTGAAATCAAAATTCTTCTCAAATGTTGCTTCCATATCCTTTTCAGCATCTATATTCTGAGATGTGATAGTGTCGGTGAGAACCACTAATAGAAAAAGTATGGGACTCATTTGATCAACATTTGTATCAGGTACAATTTGTTGGAGGATTCCTTTTGCAATATTGAGTACCTTTGATTCTTTTGTGGCCTTTCTCAGCTTATCTTGGATAGCTTTCCTTTCACAAAGTCTACCATACTTTGTTAACTCAATAGGATCCAATGTTCTAGGATCACATACTGGAATCTCAATTTTTTCATCCAGAGTGAGTGGATTTTTTATCTTTCTCTTCTGTTTCTTCCTTGAGACTTGTGTAGAAGAAGATGTATGAACTACCATTTCTAGTTCATTTGTTTTCTTTGAGGTGCTCGGTGAAGGCTTTGTAGATGAAAATTTGTGTGCCTTCTACTCGGTGTTTGCCTGTTGGTTAGGTGATGACGTCTCTTAATCAACCTTGGGTGTATCAGTAGATTTATCTTATGTTTTCCTTTGTGGATCATCTTTCTTTTAGTCTTCACTCTTCTCCTTCTGCTTTTCCTCCTCTACTTGTTTTTCTCCTTCTTGATTTTGATCAGTAGACTTGTGTTGGTGATCATTGGTAGTAGCTTGTTCTACAGTTGTATCTGTAGATTCATCTTTTGTATCCTTTATTTCTACATCAACCTTGTCTTTGGGTATTCTTGTATATGTAGTAGATTCTTCTTGTTGTTCTATCACAATGATGGCCTTCATCAATACTGGCATATTGTTCTGTGTGCTCACTTGTGCTGCATTTGTAGTTGTATCGTGTTCATCCATTTGAGCTTCTTGAACATTGACATCTTAATACTTTTGAATTTGTTCTAAAGGGTCCAGTCCTATTATGTCAATGATTGAAGTGTCTGGCCATGTCTCATCAGCAACATCCATGTCCTTATTTCCTAGTGCCTTCAATGCTTTTTTCTTTTCTTGATCTTTAAGAGATATGAATATTACATCATCATCCTTCTTTGGATCCTTATCAGACTCATAGTGAGTAATATCTTGAATGTCAAGATCATCCATGACTTTATCTAAGTCAATGGGCTCAGTATCTTCCATGTTATCAAAATAAATGTGCTCTTGACTTGCTTTTTCTTTATGCTCCTCTATATGAGGTGTCTCAGTGAGAAGTAATGGATTCTCAAATATTTTTGATTCTGTAGGTAGATCAAGAATGTCTCTCCATTTAGTATCTATCATGTTGTCAAGCTCTTTGAGATTCCCCTGTAAAACCTTCATGTAGGCTCTTATCTTTGCCACAAATTTATTGGAATTATTTTTCATCATTTATTTCATCTCTTCCATTTTGGATTTGGGAGGCATGAGTGTTACATGTATCCTCTCCCTTTCTTCCTTTTCTGAGTGCAAAGCATAAGATCATCATGCTAAAATTTTGTCACTCAGTGGTTTGGGTATTTTATTAGCAAACTCAACCGGTACATATTTGAACCTAACCATAGACCTGATTATTGCATCTTCTATTTTATTTTGGTGCTCGGGCTCCAGTTTTACCCATTGTCTAATTTTCCTATCAGTCATGGTACCTGTTGTAGCAATTGAATCAACAATCTCATCAATTGTTTGAGGGGTTAAGCTTTTCTTATCTACTTCAAGCTCATCCTATTTTGAGTCTTCAATGTTGGTTTTGGTTATGATGAGTCTTCTCCTCCTTTGGGTAGGTGTTGGCTTATCTGTTTGATGTTTCCTCTTATAGGTCCTCACTTGAATTTTCTTAAGAGGTTTAGTATCTATATTTGTAGTTTTTCTCCTTGTCCTCTGAGCTGTTGTAGTCCTTGGTTTCTTCATTGGAGGTGGAGGCACATCAGGCTATGTTTCTTCAGAATTTGTTGCTTTCTTATCTTCCTCTTCACCGATGGCACCCTGTCCCTCGGTGTCCTTTGTTTGTTCTTTCTCCTCCTCATTTACTAATAGCAACTTCTCAATATTCTTTACCATGTTGTTTTTCTTGTTGACAATCTTCTTTATGACTAGGCCCATTTTTGTTTTAGTCTTGGCCTCTTCATATGTTCCAAATCTTTGTTGCATACTGTCAAGTGGTTCATTCAATAGTGCATCAATTGCATTTGTTTCTTGATCTATGTTTATCTCGTAGTCAAGTGGTGGTAACCAGGCTATCCTTGGTACAACTAGCTTAATATGAGTAAAATTTGAATCCACCATAAAGCATATCTCTTCCTTATGATTTTCAAATAAATGTTCATAGATCCTTACTCTCTCTATCATATTTTCCTTGAAATCAAGGAAGTATTCAATCATCATTGAATCAAAGTTGTCACCTAGTGACTTGATAAGGTCATTTATTTGTAATGGGACTGGCTTGGTGGTGTCCCACTTCAATTTCCCAATTGAAGGAAAGTATTCTTGAAAATAAAATAATATACACATTAGAAGTGAGCCAAACTTACATGTGTTTGTCTTGGCAGACCTGATTGTTGTCATATTTTCATCAAGTTACTTCAGTATGATCTCACATAGATCCATTTATATTCCTTTCATGACAATCTTGTAAGTTGTGCTTACTTCTGTTGATGCTATGTTTTTTAGCCTACTAGCTTGAAATATTTTGTACCCTATGACACATGCACTGAACCTTAGTTCCTCATTGGTGATGGTGTTCACCTTAAGTCCTTGGTTATCCCATACAACATTGGTGAGTTTCTCAACTTCTGTTCAATATGGATGCTTGTGAGATTTTGTTTTGTCGGTTGTAGGGTAACCTGTTACAGCATGTAATACATCCTTTGTAATATGTTTGGGTTCATCCAACCATAACTTCTGATTGTGCATTCTTCTTAGTACTAACCAAATCTAGTTGGTTTTGAAAACCCTCAAGAAATATAGGGCATTTGTTATCCCTTTTACTTGCAAGTGCTTGAGTTCTTCCTTTAGGTTCCCTTGATCATCACATAGATTCTTATAAGCTTGATGTATCTCTAGATCACCAATCTCAGTGATCTTGCAGTGGATATATGATCTAACGTCTTCTATCAACAAAACCCTAGGTGGAATTTTTGAGAATGTGCCAGAATCATTGGGTTGCGAGGAAACCTCTAGACATATCTTGTATGTTGTTTCCACACAAGTGCTATTCTTGATTAACTTAACAAAATTCTTCTTTTCATTCTTCAATTTGGCAGTTCTTGAAGTCATTGCCATTGTGTTTCAAATTTAGGGCTTTTTCAAAAATAATAACAGAGTTCTCGGTATGCTTGGTACTTACTTCAATCCATGTAGTTTGTGAGTGATCAGTTTGGAGTGCGTTGGATTGAGTTGAGGACACTCTGCTAACTGCTCTCCTTTCGCTCTATTTTTTCTCTGCCCTATTTGCTCAATTTTTGTGTGAAGAATGAAGTGCTTCCATCGAGTATTTATAGAATTTTTCCCTAAGTCTATCATAAATACTCAACAACTCATCGGTTCATGAAGACATATTTTGTCGGTTAAACTCTCAAACAACATTCTCGGTATTGACAGGATGCTCGGGATAGCTATTAAGATTGTTGCTTTCACCAATGGATCTTGGGGTAGTGTCAAGACAACATTGTAACTTTGTTTCCTTACCAACGGGTGTCGGTTTACATTAGTGACTTAGCCTTTTTATATGTTGACCGATGATTCTTGGTAAGTGTAGACAGCTCAACCTTTTATGTTCACCAATGATTTTTGGTATGTGTTTACCGATGGGGTTGTTTCCTCAGAATTGCAACAAGTAACATAATATGCATCTTTATTCATGTAGATTTTGACTATCTATCAATTTGTATAATGGAACTGATGCAAAATATGACTTGGTGTAATGCAGTTCCATACTTGTTCATCTTTTAGTTGGGGGTGGTGATGTCACCAGATCCATGGGATGAGGTGTCACCGACTTTATTTCTTAGTCTAGCATCCTCAATGGTTGAAGCTTTACTCCACATTTTCTTTCTAATTTTCTTGATGTCTTCAATGGTGTTACCATTTACAAAAGTGGTGGTTTCTGTTATTTGGTCTCTATAGTCCTTCTTTAGATGTCCAACCTTATGACAGTGTAAACATGCCATTCCAGGGTTGGTCTAGCCTCTAGACCTTTTGGTCCATGTTTTCATGTAGTTTGCAGTAATGTGACCATATATACCACATGTTGTGCAGTTTATTCATGTATTGTAATCCCAAACATATGAATTATCGACTCTACTCGGTTTATATGCATTTTCTTGATTTTTGGGTTTCCATGTTTTAATTTTCTTCTTCCTGCATTCAAGAGATGTGTGCCCATGCATTTTTTAGGTGGGACAATACTTTTCCATATAGGTTTCCTTCTTTGGTTCTTTCACCTTTGATTTACATTCATATGCTTTATGTCTTTTCTTGCTACAATTATAACAGTGTCATATGAATGTAAATGTGGATTTAGGAATACCTTTTTCTTTGCTCCTGCAAACATTTGAGGTGTGGCCTTGCTTTCCACAGTGATTGCATGTCAGCTTCCTTGGTCTAGAATTGATGTAGGCATCTTTTGGATTAGCTTCATTTGATGACTCTCCATGTCTGGTGTACCCTAGTCTAGTGTTGGTGTTGGGTCTTCTTTGTGCATTCAAGAATTCATCCATCCTTTTGTACTTTTGTCAGCTCTCTTAATCATGTCATTATTTTTTTGTTGAATTCTAACCTCATGCTTTAGTTTTTCATTCTCTTCTCTTAGTACACTGATAGTCTGTATTCTTTCAATGAGTTCCATATTCATTATGTTTGCTTCTTGACTCATAAGAATAATCTGATTTGTAATCTCATGGTGATGCTCTGTAAGTCTTTGTATCTTAGACTCTTTTCTTGTAGCTTTTATGTGTTCTTTCTTGTTTAGCTTTCCTAGAATTTCCATGACATCAATCATCCTTACCATCTATGTCTCTTGACAAATTTGCAGATATTTGACTTGTCCAGCTAGATGTAGATTGATTTTAGTTAGGCTTGTGATGCTTTCTTCTGAAGTATTTGATGCTTTGCTTTTATTTTATCCTGAAGACTCAAAGAAATCTAGAACCTCTTCCTCATGATAGTCTGTCTCATTACATCTATAACACCCCAAAATTGGCATCTTACAACCCTAACCAATTTTGTTACATTTGTCATTCTTTTGAATCATCAAAGTCCTATTGTACTAGGCAATTCTAAGTTTTAAGTGACTCTACTCGACCTAAGTGTCAAATGTAGAAAATTCTAAATCTGCATTAATCATACATCATATTTAATTCCTAAATATCAATTAGCTAAACAAACCTTATGATTTAATTAATTTAATTATAAAAGTCCTAGCACTTTAATTAAATTAAATTCACCCATTTTAGCTAAAACACATAAAAAGAAATTAAATAATATTTAATTATTAAATAAATATCCTCATTTCAATAATTGAATTTAATTATTTAAATAATTGATAAAAACACATTTATGAGGTTATATTTATTTAATTAATTAAATATTCTCTCAAAATCTTATCTTCAATTTAGAAATGGAAAATTTGAATTAACTGTGCTTTAAAGAGAAAGAAAATAGTTAGAGCAAAGGGAATAATAATTTATTGTTTTCTTGTAAAGAAAAATTTCTAATTTAAACTGGCTTTTCTATCTGTTTTATTTCAAAAAGGAAAGTTTCTATTCTGAACAACCTCTGAGTCTATAAAAGAACTCTCATTTATCATTCAAAAACCTTCCTGAATTTCTAGTCATATGCATTGTTAGAATACTGAATTGTTACTACATTCTTAATTCATAATTTCATATAGAATAATCTCATTTTACTATAGATTAATTTCAATTTCTAGAATAATTGCATTGAAATCATGGCATAGTTTTAATCTCATTTCTAGTTTAAATGGATCATTTAGATTAATCTTGCATATTTCATTTCTAGACTAATCATTACATTGCATTCATGGAAGCATAAATCCTTCATTCTAGATTGGTCTATGGTTGTGAGACTCTCCTTTTGAGAGCTATTCCAAAACCCCATCTGGATAGAAGGCAACAGGCCGAATCATGCAGACAGGCAAGATGAATAATCTCATATTCATTCTTGTGTGTATCTGATGAATAAGGACTATGTTGAAGTGTATGGTTTATTAACAAGGCCAAATCTACCACATACATTTTTGGTGCCCGCCGTGGGGCCTGAGGTAATCTGTTCTGGCCCAATTTCATTACACTTTTTTTTTCATTTTTCTGCATTCTGTCTGTACTTCTATACATCTTTGTTTTAATGTCGTGAAAAATTTTGCAGCATCTCGCGCGAACTTTCTAGTTCTTTGCGGGGCTTTTTGCACTTCTTCGCGTGATCTAGGATGAATCATCATGCGAAATTCAATACCAGAGCTTTTATTTGATATTTCTTGTCTCAATTTTTTAACCATCTATTGTTTTCTGACATCTGTGTTTCTCTGATTTTTATCTTCTAGAACAACTTAACAGTGGTTTGCAGGACGTTGAGATAAAGAAAAGCAATCATAAAATTCTAACGTGTTTATTGTAGGACGCTAAAATGAAGAAAGGAATTACAAACTACTAATGTGTTTATTGCAGGACATTTGTAGAAGACCTTGCGTGTTTTCACAAATTCTCATGTCTTTTTTTAGTAGTTACAACACACTTCGGTTGGTTCTTAAAATGAATCATTATCTTGCATGAGTGAAGTGTTATCTAGATTGTAATTCCAAGAACTACATGAATGTATCCTCTCCCCTCACCTTTATGGATCTTTGGTGTAAGAGAAATTCATGTGATTCTTCTAGAGTGCCTACCTCCTGAGAGCTTTAGCAGAGCCAGTGAGAGTGGATGGCCAACCGGTAACAGGCTAAAGCCAAGCCCTTCCGAACCGGTATGCAAAAAATGCTATTGTGATTAATGTCACAATAGATAGGTGTTAATTTGTCGTGGAAACCAAAATATCCTCCACTACCCTAGTGGTACATTAAAGTCATGACATTGTTAAGGTGAAAGCCTTGCTTTGAAAGGATTGTGAGAGCCCCCTTAATTGGGAAAATGGCTTGATCACAACCACCTAAACGGATGTCCTTACTACAAAATTTTGTTCTAATTTCCAAAAACCCTCTATCTATTGGCGCAGAAGGTTAGAGACCAACTAAGACGCCCCACACTCTTATAGCTCTTAGTAGAGACAACAACCCTTTGGGAAAAAAATCCTCTAGGGTTCAAAGCTTGGTGTGCCTGAGAAGTGAGTGCACATATAAGGAGGAGCTCGTGCCTCCAAGCTTCTAAGTTGTCTGCTAAGAGTAGGCATAGCTGAACTTTGGTTCAAGTGGGGATTCAACAGATACTGTCCTGGCTATCCTAGGATTGTGATGTTTCTATTTTGGTACTACAAACATTCTGTTTAATGTTTTTTGCATGGGTGTATCGTTTGAACAATCAAAACTATCATCAAAATACACAAACTGTCGAATTTGAACATGTCCAACACAATATGTAACTCAAACTATCTGTCAAAAAATAGCATGATTTTATCTCAGGAAATGCAATATGGTCTCAACTGTCTGATTCTTTAGACTTTCATTTGTCAACATTGCATAGTTTTGCGCAACATTCTGCCAATCTTTGCATCACTATTTGAGAGTATTCGCATGATAAGCTGCTAATCATCGCACGATATTTCACAAACTTGTTGTCATTCTATTCACTTTTCTTCACCAGTCTCATATCATTCTTCACATAGGACTGTAAAGTTTTGCATGCGTCTGTGAGAATCTTTGCGCAAGAATTCACTTCTTCACGCGAGTTTGAAGCTTTTTTTTCAAAATAGTGAGCTAATTCCCATCTGTCAAGCATACTTTTGTCAAATCTAGTCTTTGATCTGGGTCTATTTATCTGCCTTCTATCTTCACACAGTCAAAAACTTGGTTTCTTGGGTTGAGGATTATGTGATTCTTGCTTAAACTAGTCTTGTCTCATATCTTTTGGTCTATTTCTACTGTGTTGTCATGCCTTGTGTTGCAATAGTCATCTCTTGGTTGTTCTAGCCTCACCTCCAAAAATTTTCACCAAGGATACTTCACCCTTTGCCACTTTCTGTGCATTTACTTTGAGGTAGTTTCAAGTTTGATCCTAGTTCACATCCCTTGTTCAATATTTGTCTATGACTGTCACAACTTGAAGTGGCAAAGTATTCCCTTCAATCAATCAAGATGAATTTGTGCTTTCCACACCATTATCAGCTACATCTAGTGAGGAATCATCTCGATCTCCTTCCTCATTACTTTGACCTTACATCAAATGGTCATTTCCAGTGGATTTTAGTCAGGTTCAAAATCCTTTGTTCCAAGATGATCTAAATTATGAGAACACTCAACCTTCTCATACTAAATCTTTACACATTGAACCCTTGCATTCTAGCAAGATGGTTGATCATGACCAATCAGGTGAGGCTAGCAGAGTTGACCTCCTTAAAGCTTGGGGTAAGTCCCATTCTCAAGACCCCCCTAATGATGTGGAAATAGAAATAACCCAGGAAGAGATTGTAAATTCTTGTGCCAATAAATATTTCCGTAGGATGATGTGATTTATCCTAGCCGAGGAGAAAGAGAAATACATTCTTGAACTAGCCAACCAAGGGGCTAAGTTACCCTCCAACTATGATGTAGAAACACTTGTTGAAAAAGAGGAAGAAGCTGAAAAATCCCGCTTGCGAAAACAAATGCAAACTATGCAAGAGGAACTCTCTCAACTCTTGAAAGAGAAAGACACACCTACACAATTCATGTTGGAAATCATCTATCCTTTCCCGTGTGATAAGAATCTTTGCATGCCTCCTTTCCCTAAAGGAGTTGAAATTCCTAAATACAATAAATACTTGGGTACATCTAATCCCCAAGATCATTTGAGAGATTTTGGTGCTCTCTCTATGGAGTTCATACATGACACAACCTATCTCATGCATCTTTTCCCACGTAGTTTAGGAGGGTCAGCTATGGAGTGGTTCTCTAGACTACCAACTGGCATCAAAATTTTTGACAAAATTGCTAATTTATTTCTACAACACTATTCTCACAACATCCAACATCTGATTCATATCCAAGATCTTTGCAACTTGAAATGAAATCATGGGGAATCCTTCTTGACATTTCTCCAAAGATGGAGACAACTTTATACACAATATTCTTGCAAGATACCCGAATCTAAAAAGTTGGACATCTTTCTCGACAATCTTCTCCCCAACTTTGGGTATCAAGTACAGCTGCAAGGTCCTCTAACCTTTGATGATATGATTAAGCAAGCTGTGAGAATCGAGACATTTATGATCAAGAAAGGAGAACTGACCTTACACAAGGAAAATAAACAAGGGTCTTCCTCCTCAAGAAAAGGTAAACTCAAATTTCCCAACAAGAACCAAAATGTTGTGAATTATGGAGTTGTAGACAATGTGACTCCCAAGCCTTCCAAGGCTGCCTTTAATCTCACTACCACGATGCAAGCAGTCAAAGCCATTGAATAGGCTATGGAAGATTCCAAATCGAGTACTTCATGATTTTCTAGATCTAAACCTTGGGCTCCTAGACACAAGCGTGAGTTCACTCCTTTAGGATAACCTCTTGATGCAGTTTACAAGACTCTCTTGGACAAAAATTTACTCACTCCACTAGACAAATCATGACCTTATGATCCACAACCAAGACCCTCTTGGTGGAATGAATATGCTTATTGTGATTTTCACCAAAACAAAGGTCATAAAATGGCTACTTGTCTTAAATTGCAGCATAAAATCCAGGATCTCATCGATAGTGAGGTTATTGTTGTAGGAGGTCACAACAAGAACTCTGATCACCAAGCTTTCAAAGATCCATTTCCTCCTCATGGAAAAGGTGAATCATCTAAAGGCAAAAATATTGATGCTAAGGTCAACTATACATACACCAATAATGACAATGTCATTAATATGGTTGAACATGTTGATAATGAATACTGTAATGTCATCATTCTCAAGGGAAGGGAAGATACCCCCAAATCCAAAATACCTTTCATCTTGTAAGGGTCTACACCTCAGTCTTTTGAACAAGAACAGTCTCAGGTCAGTGCTAATGTCGTTACTCGATCTCGTGCTAAGATCATCCTCAAATGCCCTGAGCCTTCTATGTCTACATCAACACAACCAGCAGACAAAGCTAATGTCAAATCTACCAATAAGAATACAAAATTGGGTTCCTCATCTAATGCTACCAATTATACCGTTCTCGATCAATTGCAATGTACTAATGCTCAGATCACTATTTTTGAGCTGCTAAAAATCTCCCCTGCTCACAGGGAAATCTTGGACAAAGCCCTCACCGAGGCAAATGTCCCAAAAGATCTTGATCTTGACCGGTTTCAATCCATCGTAGGTCACTTGACCTCCTCCCATTACTTGTCTTTCTTTGAAGAAGATGACCATTCTTTGAGTCACCTGCATAATAACCCTCTACACATTGAATTCATGATCGGTCCAAAGCGTATTTGTCATGTTCTCATAGATAACTATGATGGCCTCAATATTTTCTCTACTAGCTTCCTTACTGAACTAGGCTATGGTGAAGATTGTATTGATGCCCACAAAAATATTACTATTAAGGCCTATGATGAGGAAGAACGTAAATCTAAGGGGCTAGTTGTGTTGCCAATTAGAGTTGGCCCTATTGAATGAGATGTTATCTGTCAAGTGCTTGACATTCCTTTGGCATACAATATTCTATTAGGTAGGACATGGGTCCATGACATGCATGTTGTCCCTTCAATGTACCATCAGTCCATTAAGTGTTGGAGATTTGATTCTGAATAGTTGATTGATTGTATGTTTGTCATTGATGACAACATATAATACACAGCAGCACTTCTATATGTAATTATCCATATGATGACATGAAGACTTGTGTGGATAGATACATGTTGTTGACATGTTTATTATGCTATGTTCATACACATAGACCTAGATATGATATTTCAGTAAAGATATGTAATTCTGTTATTGACGGTTATAGTTCTGGAAGAATAACGGTTTAAGGCCGACGTATGTAACGTGTTTATTGAGTTGCACCTATCTTTAGGATATGCGTGTGTACATTCATGATGAGTTATGAGTTGTTGATATTAATCTAAAGGTTCCAAACATATTTCAAGAAGATTACAAAGTTATGGTTAAATTGGTGAAGCCGACTTAGTGAAACGATGCGTCTATTCAGTTTATACTTGCGCGGTTGTAATTATGCTTTTGCACTTAGTAAAGCTGACAAGGATGTTATGAAGAGTTTTCTAATAGGTCCCATGATCTCATACTTGTAGTATATACTTATAGAAGGTCATTTGTGATAAGAAGAGTTGCGAAAGCTAGAGATAAGAAAACCAGAGCAGAGTGTTAAAGAAACAGAGCTATATTTATCATATGTTGATAATATAGATATTGAAGTTGAAGCTTTCAGAATATAGATAAGATTGTTGTAGTGATATACAAGAGGTTAAAGCATCGGTGCACAAAAGGAACTGATCAGACAAGAAGTCTCACAAACAGCAGTTCACCTTGTTGATACAGTGTGTAGCAAATATACAGAAGGTTGTAGCCTTCAACACTTGGACAGTGAGTCCACCACCCCTAATAGGGTTATTGTAAAAGACTCCTAATAGGGTCCAATCCTTAACCAGGTCACTATACTACTACATTCTAATGAACAACTCCTAACAGGGTTGGAAGATCTTTTAATAGGGATCACTATAAATAGTATAGTTCTTTGTGGGTACTAATTCCCACCGGAGTTTTTACCATTTGGTTTCCACATTAAAAAATTGATGTGTTGTGTAATGTGTTATCTGAATGTCCATTCACTTTGTATCAATCTAGATTAATAATTATAAGATAAATATCAAGTTGTAGATAACTAATTCACCCACCCCCCTCTCAGTTATCTCTGAAGTACTCTAACAATTGGTATCAGAGCCAAGTGCCTTAGAGAGAAATCCTAACATCTTAAGGTAGATCAGATGGCATACTTCAGAAAAGAGAGCCCTAAGTTCGATGGAGAGAACTATCTGGATTGGAAGAACAAAATGATAACACATCTACAATGTGTTGGCTTTGAGATCTTTGAGATTTCTACACAAGATGTTGTAATTCCATCTCTGAAAGACCTTGCAAAGGATGATGCTACTAATAGACAAAAGGAAACATTTACCAATAATGCAATTGCCAAAGAAGCGCTAATCAGCACCTTATCTGACAGTGAATTTTCTAAAATCAAGAAGATTGACAAAGCATATACCATATGGAAATATTTAGAAGACATGTTTGAAGGAGATATTCAAGCAAAGAATGCACGCAGAAAGACATGGAAGAAGAAATACAACAGCCTTGAGATGTTTTCTGAAGAAAACATTAGAGCTTATAATCAGAGGATAAATGAAGCAGTTTTTGGAATCAGAAACAATGGAGGAGAAATTTCAGAAGAAGACATAATGGACAAATTGTTAACTACTTTGACATCAGACTATGAAAACAAGATCAACATTCTAGAGGAAACTATGCAGATCTCACAAAACTTCAAGAGAGAGACTCTAATAAGCAAAATCTCTACATTTAAGATATCAAGATTGACTACTGAACCTAAGAATGAAACAACCTTCAAAGCTTCAATCCACGGTAAGAAATCCTCACACATCTCTAGTCATAATGAGAATGAAGAAACTGATTAAGAGCTAGAAGAGATAATTACCATCATTGCTAAGAGAGAAAAGAAAGGAAAAGGAAAGTATGAAGGATAGCTCCCATTCAAGTGTTTTTCATGTAATAAGATTGGTCACTTTGCATCTAAATGTCCCACAAGAGTCAAGAAGTTTAGATATGATTACAAAACCAAATATAGGAAGGAATGTTACAATGCTGAAGAAGGTGTAACTGATGAAGATTCAGGAGAAGATGAAATTGGAATCATTTCCCTTAAAGACATGGAAAGGTTTCTCAAAGATATGGACACTACAGATAAAGAAGAAGATCATGAATTAGCCTTAATTTCTAAAACATATGTTAGAACTAATTGGATCATTGACAGTGGATGCTCACACCACATGATAGGTGACAAAGACAGATTTGTTCATCTAGACAAATACAAAGGTGGTATGGTTAGATTTGGAGATAACACTCCTAAACCTATCATAGGTAGAGGATCCATCACCTTGGATGGAAAGAACAAGACAGATGATGTTCTATATGTTGATGGATTACATCATAATCTACTAAGTGTTGGACAGCTACTTGATAAAGGTTATCATTTGGAGTTCAAAGACAACAAGTGCATTATTAGCAACAAGGATGGAGACATGATTGCATCAGGTTCTAAAACAAAAGGTAATGTTTTTCAACTCAATTCAGATGTAA
>MU226632.1:798242-817772 GCA_018584345.1 Thuja plicata
ACATATAATACACAGCAGCACTTCTATATGTAATTATCCATATGATGACATGAAGACTTGTGTGGATAGATACATGTTGTTGACATGTTTATTATGCTATGTTCATACACGCAGACCCAGATATGATATTTCAGTAAAGATATGTAATTATGTTATTGACGGTTACAGTTCTAGAAGAATAACAGTTTAAGGCCGACATATGTAACGTGTTTATTGAGTTGCACCTATCTTCAGGATATGCGTGTGTATATTCATGATGAGTTATGAGTTTTTGATATTAATCTAAAGATGCCAAATGTATTTCAAGAAGATTACAAAGTTATGGTTAAATTGGTGAAGCCGACTTAGTGAAGCGACGCGTCTATTCAGTTTATACTTGTGTGGTTGTAATTATGCTTGCGCACTTAGTAGAGCTGACAAGGATGTTATGAAGAGTTTTCTAATAGGTCCCATGATCTCATACTTGGATTATATACTTATAGAAGGTCATTTGTGATAAGAAGAGTTGCGAAAGCCAGAGATAAGAAAAGCAGAGCAGAGTGTTAAAGCAATAGAGCTATATTTATCATATGTTGATAATATAGATATTGAAGTTGAAGCTTTCAAAATATAGATAATATTGTTGTAGTGCTATACAAGAGGTTAAAGCATCAGCACATAAAAGGAACTATTCAGACAAGGAGTGTCACAAATAGCAGTTCACCTTGTTGATACAATGTGTATCAAATATCCAGAAGGTTGTAGCCTTCACCACTTGGACATTGAGTCCACCACCCCTAATAGGGTTATTTTAAAATACTCCTAATAGGGTCTGATCCTTAACCAGGTCACTATACTACTACATTGTAATGAACAAATCCTAACAGGGTTGGAAGATATTTTAACAGGGAGCACTATAAACAATATAGTTCTTTGTGGGTACTAATTCCCACCAGGGTTTTTACCATTTGGTTTCCCCGTAACCAAATTGATGTGTTGTGTAATGTGTTCTCTCAATGTGAATTCACTTTGTATCAATCTGGATTAATAAGTATAAGATAAAGATCAAGTTGCAGATAACTGATTCACCCCCCCCCCCTCTCAGTTATCTCNCTGGATTAATAAGTATAAGATAAAGATCAAGTTGCAGATAACTGATTCCCCCCCCCCCCCTCTCAGTTATCTCTAAAGTATTCTAACATTAAGTTCCCATTCCAAGGTTCTGAAGTGACTATACCCGCTAATACATGCTATGATTGCAACACCCTTACAAAATCTGCTAAAATATTTGTGCCTACCAATAGAGAATCTATTGAGCTCCTTGAAACTAAATTAAAAGAAATGGAAAAGAGCTTGACACTCAAAGAAACTGACATGGGAGGATATCATATTGAACATGTGCTATCTAT
Organism: Thuja plicata; assembly: GCA_018584345.1. Classification (NCBI taxonomy): domain Eukaryota; kingdom Viridiplantae; phylum Streptophyta; class Pinopsida; order Cupressales; family Cupressaceae; genus Thuja; species Thuja plicata. The sequence continues at coordinate 799,631 of MU226632.1, forward strand.
TACATCTCTACCTTTGTCTCCACATTATTTTGGGAGACCTTCTTAGAGCACTAAACCTTCTACGGTTCCTCCTCCCACAAAGTATGGTGATACTTTTGTACAAGCCACAGTACCATTAGAGGAAGAAGCTGAAAATAGAGCTATCAAAGCTTGGATCTATAAAGGAGAAGACACTTCTGAAAAAACTACTCCACCTTATGACATAAAACCTAAGCAGTATGGAAAAGGTCTATCCATTATGCAATTTTTTGGCTACAAAGGAAATGGTCCCTTAGGTACGAATCATAAAGGATTGATTGCACCACTTATAGCTATCAATCATAGAACATGTGACTCTATAGGTATAGGCTTCAAGAAACTCACATTTTAACTAGGGATAAACAAGTTTGTACCTCAAGAAGATAAACAACCAATACCTGAAGAAACATCTAAAACTAAAGAATCTGAAGACAGTTCTGATGAGGATAGTTTTTGTTATCCTATTCCTCCAGACCTGGCAGCATTATTTGTTGAGCTAGATGACTTTATACCGCGTGTCAGTATAGTAGAAACTAACAACGATTTTGATGACACCACTTCACTTTCTCCATTAACCTATGAGCAATGGAAAGAAATACAAACTATAAATCCAGGTCATTAAGGTGATTTATACATACCACCACACTTTCAAGAACAGTTTTAACAAGAATCCCAGTCACTTCTCACTACACAAGAGGCAGTTGATGCTATAAACACTAATGAGGTACCTAGGTCAAAAGGTGCTCATCTGACCATAGTGGAGGTTCTAGGTAGAACTCATCCCAACTGGGGACAAAGGGTTGATTTCACTCACGTTCTTGGCATGATGCCTAATGATGAAACAGACTCTCATGAATATGAGTTTGATAGCTTGTCCTATGCCACCTCTGACACAGATACAGATACAGCTCACACATATGAAAACCTTCTTGAAGTAGGTGAAGGGTCTAGTGTAAGGTCAAATGAGTCCAAATCTATAGATGTTAACATGTTGTCTACTACGGTTGCTAGGAATCAAAGGAATTTGACTATACCTCTGGATGAGATCGCTTTAGGTCTTGACTTGCTTGTCCATGATTTTGATGATTACACCATGAACGCACTTGAACCCATCACTTCTCTTTCACTTCACCATCCCGAGCTTATAGACTGGAACTCTACATCCCTATCTAATAAAGTCCTTACATTTTAGAACGATTACGCTCTTCCCTGTTACCTACACGTTGTCAAACTTGTAACGTCCTCCACTAGAAAAGAAAGTGTCAACATGACTGAGGCTAACATCAAGTATCTTAGTCACAAAATCAAAAGAAGAAAAAATAGGCACTCTGATGGTAAAAACCGTGCATTGTGGGACTATCAAAGCGTAAAATAGTCAAAATAAAGGACATATCCGAGGGTGAAAACCTCTCTGAGGCACCCAAGGATGAGATACTTGATGCGCTTCCAAGTCATTTCTTGGAAAGATCATTTGTACTTATTGAACCAACTCAACCAATCAACTTGGGTACAGAAGCTGAACCTTAGATCATTCATTTGGCACAATCGCTATCTGAGGCAGAAAAATAGGAATTCATTACATTCTTTAGGAGAAAAAAGATAAACTTCGCATGGAAATATTTAGACATGCAAGGATTAGACCCTAATATAATCATGCACCATTTGTCCATTGCACCAGGTGTCAAGCCCTTCAAGAAAAAGCTTCAAAAAATGCATCCACATGTAGCTCTACTTGTCAAAGCTAAATTGGAGAAAATTCTTAAGGAAGTGTTTATCAGAATAATTGACTATGCAGAATGGATCTCTAACATTGTTCTAGTATCAAAACATGATAAATCACTATGAGTCTACACAGACTTCAGAGACTTAAATTTGGCATGTCCTAAGGATGATTTTCCATTTCCCAATATTGATATGATTATAGATATGATAGCAGGGTATGAAATGTACTCACTAATGGATGGTTTCTCTGGCTACAACCAAATAAAAATTGCACCAGAGGACCAAGAGAAAACTGCTTTCACATGTACATGGGGCACTTTCTGTTGGAATGTCATGCCCTTTGGACTCAAAAATGCTGGTGCTACATATTAGAGAGTTGTCAATACTATATTTCATGACATGATGTATGAAACAATGGAAGATTATATGGATGACACCCTAGATAAGAGTATGCACTGAGGAAAACATCTTGCGGACCTAGGTCCTATACTAGATCACATGGAGTAGTTTAGTCTGAGGCTTAATCCTAAGAAATGTGCATTTGGAGTAACATCTGTAAAATTGCTTGGCTATATCATCTCTGTCAAAGGCATTGAAGTGGATCCTATGAAAGTACAAGCTATCATGTAAATTCTATCACCAAAGAATATCAGACAAATGAGAGGACTTCAAGGCCGACTACAATCTATCCGGCGCTTTATCTCACAACTGGCAGAAAAGTCACAACCATTCAGCAGGAATTTACACAAAGGTGTGACTTACCAATGGAACAAATAATGTGATGAAGGGTTCACAAAAATAAAACAGTATCTTGTGAACCTACCAATCTTGATGCCTCCTATTCATGGGAAGCCTCTTATACTTTACATATCTGCTATAGATGCATCATTGGGTATCCTATTGGCTCAACAGGATCAGCACAACAAAGAAAGGGTTATCTATTACATTAGCAGAGCTCTGGTCTCATATGAAACAAAATATTCTGTTATAGAGAAGGCTTGCCTTGCAGTGGCATTTGCTTCACAAAAATTGTGGCACTACATGCTAGCTCATACAACATGCCTAATTGCTAAAATTGATCCTCTGAAATATTTGCTTAGTAAAGCTACCCTCACAAATAGACTAGCTAAATGGGTCATGCTTCTTAGTGAATTTGATATTGAGTATGTAGAAAGGAAAGACATCAAAGGGAAAGCGATTGCAGATCAGTTGGCAAAAGAACCTCTAGTAGATCATCAACCATTGCACATTAAATTCCTAGATGAGTCCATATTACTTCTCACACATCGATCCTGGACTATGGTTTTTGATGGTTCATTTACCCAACAGGGGTCAGGTGCTAGGATATTGTTCATTACACCTCAAAGGTACTCTCTACCAAAAGCATATAAGATGTTATTTCCTTGTACAAACAATATTTCTGAGTACAAAGCCTTAATCAATGGTATGAAGATCACCCTTGAGTGGCGAGTAGATGAACTCAATTTCCTCAGAGATTCAGAGTTAGTCATCAATCAAGTAAATGATATCTATCAGACAAAAGATGACAAGTTGGTGCCTTATAAATGGTTGGTTAATGACCTCAAAAATTATTTTGTTCACATCACATTTCAACAAGTTCCAAGGGAAGATAATAATGTAGTTGATGCCATGGCTACTCTTGCCTCCATGCTACAGATGCCAAAAAATGATTTTCGACATGAATTCCTAGTGGAGACGTTGTGCTACCCAGCATATGATTCCCCTGATTCCCAGATGATTTGTTCTATCATTGGACATGATTCATCTCGCTACCATCATATATTTTCCTACCTTTATGACTAGATTGTTCCAGACACTTACACCCAAAATGAGAAATGTCACTTGATCCGCAGTGCTTCACAGTTTTTCATCATAGCTAACGACTTGTACAGACGCGGTCTAGACGATACCCTCCTTAGGTTTTTAGAACCCGATCATTCCAAATGTGCGCTAGTAGAGGTGCATGAAGGCATCTATGTGTCTCACTCTAACGGCCTAACATTGGCCAGTAAAATTATTAAAGATGATTACTATTGGCTAGATATGGAAAAAGAAGCTACATAGTTTGCTAAGTCTTGCAAACAGTGTCAACTACATGGTAATCTGATTCATGCTCCAGCCAAGGAGCTTATTCCCTTCATTATTTTTTTTTCCATTTCAACAATGGGCCTTTGACTTGGTGGGTCAGATTTATCCCTCGTCCTCAAATTGACATAAGTTCATCATCACAGCTACAGACTATTTTACCATGTGGGTGGAGGCAGTCCCTCTCACCGTTGCCAATGGCAAATTAGTAGCTATGTTCATTCTCAACTACATCATCTGTAGGCATGGTGTACCCTTAGCAATAATCACTGATAATGGAGGGCAATTCAAAAACAAGGATTTGACAGAGCTATGTTCTAAGTTTAAAATTACTCAACATTGGTCTTCCATCTATTATCCTCAGGGTAATGGACAGGCAAAAGCATCCAACAAGACAATCCTTAAAATCTTGCATCACACAGTGCACAAATCTGGACGAGATTGGCATCTCCGGATCAATCCATCTCTTTGGGCATACAGGACAAGCATAAGAACACCAACAGGGGCTACTCCCTATGCTTTCGTTTATGGAGCAGATGTTGTGTTACCAATTGAGGTTGAGATTCCTTCTCTGCGAGTCTCCTTGAAAGGCCTCATTACTGATGAAGATAATAGAATATCTCAGCTACAAGAGCTAGAACTACTTGATGAATGTTGGCAAGTGGCGTTCGATCACCTTAGAGCATACTAGAAAAGTATGTCCAAGAGATATAACAAGAAGGTTAGACCAAGGGATTTCCAAGCGGGTGACCTCGTTCTGAGGGAGAACCCTAAGAATCAACAACATTGGATCTAGAAAGAGAAATTTGAACCAAATTGGCTCAGTCTGTATGTTGTCACTGCAGTGTTTGGGTCTAGTACCTATCAAATTTCTACTACTTAAGGAGAAAAACTCAAGGAGCCAATCAATGCTCTTCATCTGAAGCAGTTCTACAGCTGAGACATCTTCAGTGTGCTCCTATATATAGTAAAGTCTTGAAACAATTCTAAAAATCTGAAAAATCCTAAAAAAATGATCATCTTAGTGAAAACCTAGCAATAGGTGCTTTTATGTATCTCCAAAAAAATCATATATTCCAAAATACAAAAAAAAAAAATTTAAAAATTGAAAAATACAAAAAAAGAGAAAAAGAGAAAAATGTGCCATTGATGAAAACTTGGCAAACAGGCATCATGGTAGCAAAAAAAAAAAAGAAATTTTTCCACGAAGGTGAAAACATGGTAAACAAATGCATCTTGTTCCACAATGCTATATCTATCACAACACCACTTAGCTTTACGCATTTGCTTTCTTGCATTTCTACTTTCCTACTTACATTTGCTTTATGTTTCCCGTCAAGACACCAACTCACATGGATTGAAACTGGTCATACTCTTAGGACAACTCTCCTAGTCTAGGGGGCACTATCATATTATCTTTTGGGATCTTCTTCACAACAGTCACTAGTGGTTCTCACTGTATCTTCCTATTGTCGCTTAGTTTATACTGAGCTCTCTCTTCTTGAGAATCTCCCTAACATCAGTCACCAGTGGTTCTTACTACGTCTACCTACTGATGTCTAGCTAGTCCTATGATCTCTTCACTTGAGCATCTCTCTCGCATCACTCACCAGTGGTTCTCACTACGTCTGTCTACTGTCATTGTACTATTGAGATTGCTCACATCTGTTACAGTTGGAGTGATCCTCAAATTCTCTATCTATCAATACTTGATCTTGACATTTCTTTGCTTTAGCTTGTACATAGCTTTTGGTCACTTTCGTGACACTCTGGTTCCTTTACAAACCCTTTTGACTTGGCACTAATTCAATGCCATATGCCTGGGGGAAATCAAAGCTGGTTTGTCCTTGCAACATACATCAAGTCAGTCATCGTTACTTGGGGGCATGGATCCCCCATTTAATCACATCTTTGGTTTACACCCGAGTCAGTAATCTTGTCATTTTTGAAGGACAACACTCTACTGACAAAAAGTGGTGTTTCTCAACACCACCATAAATAGTGTTTTTTAACACTATCTTTGGACACATCTGTGTTTTTTAACACACATCAGATATCTCAAATGTAAAAATCTATCGATAACAATCAAACACAATGCACTCACAAGCACCATGGTGTTTTTCAACACCTCTAAACATGAACATATTCAAAAAATTTGAAACTGGCTGAGCTATGATTGAATCTTTCTTTTGTATGATGTTTATTCTCATGAATTTCACTGATATTTTCTTTGTCTACTACTTGTTGGTAGTCCTGATGATCTGGCAACGTCAAATAAACAGGGCGTATGTGATAAGAGCTCCCGCACTAAGGTGGAATAGCCTCACATCCCTCAATCTTGTTTATTTTCATGCCATGGTGAGGTCGGTACTAGTTCCTTGCCTGTTATTGCTCTATTTTTTATTGCTTTGTTTGTTTACGCATGATCGCACTCATGGTTATCTTGGCTTTGAATGCCTCGATACTGGTGTACTCTTGCAATATCAACTTAAAACAATGTTTAGGTCATCTTGGCTTTTGTGCCCTAGTGCTTATGTTCATTTCCTACATTTTATCTGATGAAAATTCATATTCATATCCTTATGGTTGCATTGTGGCACCAGTAAGGGTTGTATCGACTTTGATGTTCCAAAAAAATGCTCAATGATGATGATTTTATGATGGATCTCACAACCATGTCCTAGAATTGCACTTTCATATTGCATCTAGCATAGGATTGCATTTTCATTCTAGACTTGCATTGTGACAACGATTTGGTATTCTCTTCATTGCATTCTTCTAGGTTCATACATTAGGGAGTTCTTCTTCACTATCCTAGTTTCATCATGACTGCACAAGTGTTCAGTCCTCGCTCTCGATTCTTTGCATGTTCTTTTGGTTAGCATTTGTCATCCTGCATGAGATGTTAGTACCATACACATTACATATTCACAACTCATTATCATCTACACATTGCATTAACATATTCTCATTCATAAATGCATTCACATCCATCATTTGCATACATATATCTTTGCATCTACATACATGTGCATTTCATATATTTACATACATTCCAAACATGTTCATACATTTGCATACATTCTAATCATCTAAACATCTAAGCATATAGGAAACATCTCATAAAAGACAACATGACACATGTGATGATACCAAAACATGAGCTCATATGTATATCCAATGTGTCAATAAAAATACAAAATGGTGCTACTCAAGCACAGTCTATCTCAAAATAATGATACAATACATGGATGCCAATGCATTAGATACATCCTATGATCTCCTCTATCGGTCTATCAACACTAACTCTAGCCTTCTCCCTCATCACCTAGAGGAGGTGGAGGTGGAGGTGGAGGTGGAGGTGGAGGTGGAGGCCTATCTAGTGGAGGTGGTTCTTGTGCACCCTCCGACCCTCTGGCATATATCAAGAATCTGGCAACCTGTGATGCCTCATCAGGCACCACCCCTATATATGACACATAATAATATGTCGCTCAGGCAGTCTAATGTCATATCTCCTCTTGTGCTTCCTATAGTTGCTCCTGGAGATCCTGCACCTCTTGATCTCTATCTAAGAGTCATGCATCTCACACGGCCACCTATATGGTCAAGTCTCCAACCTGTCTGGTCAGCTATTTGACTCTCTCTCTCTCACTCTATACGGGGCCTCCTACGCCTGTGGTGGTGCATCACCCTATCCTAGCTCCTGTATAGGGTGATCCTCCTATAAAGGGTCCTCTACTAGGACCTCCTATTTCTCAGCCTGCTCCTGAATATCCTCCAATTGTGCAGTTATCCTCCTCCAACTCTACTTCCCACTGCCACTGGCACCTAGATCTATCCTCATCTCGCATGCAGGTATGTCCACCTTTACGGTACGGGGTCAAGGTGCTAGCTATGGTCTCTGCAGTGGTGGAGCCAACATAACCTACTACTAAACCACCTATGGTGGTACTACCTATCCTCATCCTACTATCCCAACTGGATCTATAAATCTCAGGAATGGATGTGTAACAAAATGCTCCCAATACTCTACAGTCACGCCGCCATCTGCCACATCCCTCAAGTAGTCCCACTGAATTGGGACCAATGCTCGTATATCAATCATCGTCCGTCCCTGATCTAGCTTTGTCATTCATCCTCTCCTCACCTCATCTATGAACCGAGCATATGTAGTATACTCCTGAGAAATATCTTGTGGATGACCAAACTATTGCCATACCTACTTCTACACGAAACTCTTGATCATAGTAATGGCTCAACTAACATAGCGCGTGAGAAAAACATATAACTGAGCTACTCTACAGCATCATCCCATACCTGTGTCAGTCTTCATGGCCTCCAGACTACTACTGCTAGGTCATCTAGCTGGGCTTGCCACTGATCTATCTTACCCACCATTGGCTAAGTAATCATCCCCCTGTACCTGCATATATATGGCTCTAAAGGCCACCTTAGATCCTCACATATCGGCTTAGTCATGAGAAAGTTCTCCCATGCCCATACCTGTAGTATAAATACTCCATCTGCCATACTCTTTGCCTCTCGATAGATGATCTCATGCATCTCATGATACATGTGGGCCAATATGCACTAGCCCCATCCATAACATCTCATTCAGGCTAGCATCTACTGTAGCATCCTACCCCAGCCACACTCTAGACCATGCTATCCATGATTAGGCATTACATAATAACTAAGGAAACATGCTAGTACTACTGGTAATCTATGCATCAAGTCATACACACTAATAAGATCCTTCCATGGGATATCCCTCCCCATGACAAGGTCATCCTGTAATATCTCTCTCAATGCTAGGGTCCCTAATCTAGGCTGCACCTCATACTCCACCCTGGCTTCGTGGAATGGAATCCTCAATATCTGATAGATATCCTCAGGGGTCACTGTCATCTCACCTTGTGGCAGGTAGAAAGTGTTCATTTTCAAATGGAAATGCTCAACAAGCACTCCCAATAATCTATGATTTACCCGAATCTTGGGTACATCACATAGAGAGGTCAGGCCCAAAGTATCCAGATGCATTATCTCTGCATCATCAAACTATGCCACTAGTCTACTGATGGTTGGGTGGTGTGATCTGAATGCGATATCCAGGAAGTCAACCTGCAAAACATGCAAACAATAGTGCATGATTAGTAATCTGAGATAATCAAAGCATAACAAGATAATTAAGAATTAAAGACATCCTACAGACAGTAACAACACTGATGAAAATGCTATTGGATGCGATGCAGACTTATTTTTTGTTCTAAATGCTCACTTTTCTCCATGCAAAGAAGTTGATTTTCATGCAAAAAACTACTCTTTCGTGCGAAGAAGTATATCAGACCGTGCGAACTTTCATGTTCGTGCGAATTTTGCTGCCATTTCGCATGAGAAAATGACCTATTAGAGGGTTTCTCGTGTGAAATTGGGTACTCTCCTGCATGAGAATTCCCCCCGCATGGCATGAGAACACATTTTCTTGCGCGAGATTTCCCAGCAAGCCGCGCGAAGAAACTACTTCTTCGTGCGAAATCTTGCAGATAGTTTTCTAAAAATGCGGAAAACAATGCAAAAAAAGATAGAAATTAATGAAATTTGAAATGCTGGCAAGGTTCATTGACCACTTACTGGAGGTCCATACCTGTCCAGTTGACTGTGCCTCCTGGATCGCTTGAATTGATGCGTGTTGTAGGGGACCACCATTTTCACTCAGAGGTCCGTTTACAAAAGTCAAGAGGTTGAAATGATTTGAAAATGACCTTTTGGTCCATATATAGGTTTTGACCTAATTTTTCAAAGTGCTCCATTTTGTGCAAAAAATTCACCATTACCTAATTTGACCGCTCTGAATCAAAATCAAAATCAGACACTTCTATATTGCTCAAAATCTCATTTTTAAATTTTTGGGACCGACGCGATTGGACACTTGTGTAGTCAACTTTTTGACATCGCTTTCTTGTCAGAATCATATCTTATCAACATTTTCTCAAATCTTTGACTTTTTTTCTCAAAAATTCAACTCTGGTCAACTCTGGTCAACCCTAGTCAAACTTGGTCAACCAGACCTTGAAATCGCTTGAAATTGATTCTGAATCTTCTGAGTTCATCCATGATCTATTTTGAGTTCTTCTTGATCTCTAATACAACATCTATCTGTGATTTTTTTCTCTCCATCATCATTATGATGTGTCATCTTTCGATTTCTCTCCCGAGGGGGCAGGATGATTACATCATTGAATCTATTCCAATCAATTTGATCTGATTTTCAAAAGTCCTCATCACTTGGGGCATGTTCAGTTTTTCATACGTCACAGTCAAAATTGGATACTCCACAATCAAAAGGGGCATCTCTATTCTTACATCTCGTCATCTTTTAAGTATCTAAGCAATCTAACTCAGATTCTTGAGGATCAAGCTTCGTTGTGGAGATGATTCTTAAAAACTCAATATGACTAGTGTCTAGGCAATCTAACCTAGATATTGGGGGACTAAGCTTCATTCTGGAGATAGTCCTAAAATCTCTATTGACTATCTTTTGAGAGAGGTATCGGGGAAATCTAACCTTGACTCCTGAAGGTTAAGCCTCATTCTGGGGATAACCTTGTGAAAGATGTCAATCTAACCAGTGTCTTGGTAATCTAACCTAGATATTGGGGGACTAAGCTTCATTTTGGAGATAGTCCTAAAATCTCTATTGATTATCTTGTTGGACAGGTATCGGGGCAATCTAACCCTAACTCCTGAAGGTGAGCCTCGTTCTGGGGACAACCTTGTGAAAGATATCAAATCTATTAGGTATCGGGGAATTCTAAAAAGGATCCCTAAGGTTCAAGCTTCATTCTGGAGATGATTCTTGAAATCTTCATCTATTAGGTATCGGGGCATTCTAACCGGGATCCCTGAGGGTCAAGCTTCAGTCTGGAGATGATTCTCAAAATCTTCATCTATTAGGTATCGGGGCATTCTAACCTAGATCCCTTAGGATCAAGCTTCATTCTGGAGATGATTCTCAAAATCTTAATCTATTAGGTGTCAGCGCATTCTAACCTGGATCCCTGAGGATCAAGCTTCATTATGAAGATGACCCTCAAAAACTCTATTTGACCAATGTCTTGACAACCTAACCTAGACTTTGGAGATTCAAGCTCTATCCTGGAGATGGCTCTGAAATCTTCATCAATCAATCTTTGAATCATCAATTTTCAAATCTATTCTTCTATACTTCAGGCATCAGACTATTCTTTGAATCAATGCGCTTCTTGCACATCAATTCAAAGAGGGGCAAAATGTAACACCCCAAAATTAGCATCTTGCAACCCTAACCAATTTTGTTGCATTTGTCATTCTTCTGAATCATCAAAGTCCTATTGTACTAGGCAATTCTAAGTTTTAACTGACTCTACTCGACCTAAGTGTCAAATGCAGAAAATCCTAAATCTGCATTAATCATACATCATATTTAATTCTTAAATATCAATTAGCTAAACAAACCCTATGATTGAATTAATTTCATTATAAAGTCCTAGCACTTTAATTAAATTAAATTCACCCCTTTTAGCTAAAACACATAAAAAGGAATTAAATAATATTTAATTATTAAATAAATATCCTCATTTCAATAATTGAATTTAATTATTCTGATAATTGAGAAAAACACATTTATGAGGTCATATTTATTTAATTAATTAAATATTCTCTCAAAATCTTATCTTCAGTTTAGAAATGGAAACTTTGAATTAACTATGCTTTAAAGAGAAAGAAAACAGTTAAAATCAAATAAAACAATTAAAATCAAAGAAAGAAAATAGTTAAAGAAAAGGGAATAACAATTTATTATTTTCTTGTAAAGAAAGCTTTCTAATTTAAACTGGCTTTTCTATCTGTTTTATTCCAAAAAGGAAAGTTTCTATTCTGAACAACCTCTGAGTCTATAAAAGAACTCCCATTTCTCATTCAAAAACCTTCCTGAATTTCTAGTCATATGCATTGTTAGAATACTGAATTGTTGCTACATTCTTAATTCATAATTTCATATAGAATAATCTCATTTTGCAATAGATTAATTTCAATTTCTAGAATAATTGCATTGAAATCATGGCATAGTTTTAATCTCATTTTTAGTTTAAATGGATCATTTAGATTAATCTTGCATATTTCATTTATAGACTATCATTGCATTGCATTCATGGAAGCATAAATCCTTCATTCTAGATTGGTCTATGGTTGTGAGACTCTCGTTCTGAGAGCTATTTTGAAACCCTGTCTGGATAGAAGGCAACAGGTTGAATCATGCAGACAGGCAAGATGAATAATCTCATATTCATTCTTGTGTGTATCTGATGAATAAGGACTATGTTGAAGTGTATGGTTGATTAACAAGGCCAAATCTACCACATACAACAATGAGATTCTATATTCTTTCTTTCATCCAGCAACTATCTCATGTTGATTATAGCTTCATTATATTGTTCATAGAACATCTAAATTTCAAGCTTTTTATTCTCAATATTTTTATCAAGTCTGTACTTCTCCATTGTATGATCTTTTCTCTTAAGCCTTTAAGCTTTCCAAGAAGAGATGAGGCTCTGATACCAATTGTTGAGATTAATATGAAGTAGTACTCAGAGGGGAGGGGTGAATTAGTACCTCTAAAACTTTTAACACTTTTCACCTTACTTCATTAGCAATCAATCTTTATTGTATTACCGACCAAATCTAATGTTCTTTTTTATGCATGTAATATTAATTCATAAACTTAATTGTATGTAACATTCATAGAAACATTCATAAAAATAATAGACACATAACATAATATATAATATCGCAGAAAACTCCTGTTAGGAAGTACAAACTGCGGTGGGGATGGCACCACAAAACTTCACTATCTGTAGATTTGAAGGGAACCAGTTAAGGCTTACAATTTGATCACTTATAATGATCTACCCTGTTAGGAGTATTAATGTGGAGACTTGTTAGGATCTACTATGTTAAGAGATTTATCAACACTGATGTACTATGCACTCGGTTAAGAGATTTACAATAGGATTGTTAAATCCACCTTCCTTGAAAGGATTTCTTAAGTGTACTACACCTGTTAAAATGTGTACAATATGTATGACCTGATTGTATGCAATCTATAATTTATGAACACAGATACATTAAAGATTAAAGAGTATGAATATCACCTATAGTGATTGCTTAATACCTTTTCCTGCTTATCGGATTTGATCTTTGTCTGTGCTTCTGCATGAATTCTCTTGTCTGAACCTTAGATGCTCTCAGAGGCTACAATCATCATCGAACAACATGTTCACAATTGATTGAGCATCTATTTATACAAGCTCTTTGACCTATTTTAGAATCACACACTACAATGTTAAATCTAGATCCAAGGTATACAACTTGACCTTGATCCTTTAGTTTTCATGTTTTAAATCAATTAGACTAATAAAAATAATAATAATTACATTGATTTTCCCTTAAGTAATGGATTTAAAAACAAATCAAGAAGCTAAATATAAAAATTTAGTGATTTATCTGGCCTGGAAGTCAGATCCACTTTTTCTGGGATGTAATTGACTCTCGGTATTTGATTGTCGGTGTGAACTGAAAGTCTGTTGGTGTTCCTTCTTTGAACTTTTCGTTGGGTTCCGTTGATCTGTCAAGTTCCACTCTTTACTGTTTCATTGGGTTGCACTGTTGGTTACTCGTCAGGTTCCTTTGTCTTTTCTGTCATCGGTTAACACTAAATAGTGTTGCGTTGGGATGCTTTGGATTTAGCAATATCAGTATCCTTGGCGTCGGGTAGTGTTGTGCCCTGTCTTTCGGTGTAGTATTAACCGACAGTGTTTATCATCTTTTTCCTTGCATATACTAATGGAAAAATATAATGTCTTCATTAAACCCTAAAGTAAAGAAAAGATAGGTTGCGCATTAATAATTAATATAAATATTAATTATAATGCACCTAAGAGAAAGCTTAAGCACTAAAGATTAATAACTTAACTAATTAAATCAACATGATTTAATTAATAAGAAAACTAATGATTACTCTAACAGCTTCGTCCTGCTTAGTGTCCTCAATATCCTCTCGGGTTCTTATTAATTTCCTTACTCTTTTGTTTTGCCCTCTTTTCGGTGTGGCAGCTTTTCTTTTTTATATCCTGACCTTTCCTTTCTTTAAATGTGAAGGAGTAGAATCCTTTGATGTTTGGGTTCTATTCCTAGAAGCAGTTGTTGTCCTTGGCCTTTAGTTGGTGGAGGAGGTGGTGAATCTGACTCTGTTTCCTCAGAGTCATCATTTCCTTCATCTTTACCGATAGATAATTGTTCTTTAGTTTCTTCCTCCTGTTCAACTTCTTCATTGTGTTCACCTTCTTCCTCAGTTGTTGATAGTATCTTTTTGAGATTCTTCACCATCTTGTCCTTCTTTCTGACAATTTTCATAACAACCAGGCCAAATTTTCTTCTTGTCTTGGCCTCTTCATATGTTCCAAATTTCCGTTGTTTCTTATCCAATGGTTCATTGATCAAGGCATCAATTGCCTTAGTTTGGAGATCAATGTTGATCTCATACTCTAATGGTTGTAACCATGTTGTCCTTGGTACAACAGGTTTGATGTATGTATTTTTCTGTATCAACCATGAAGCATCTCATCTTTATACTTTTCAATGATTTTCTCAGGGATTCTTACCCTCTTTTGCATTCGGTCTTTGAATACATTGAAGTATTCATCCATGACTATTTCAAAGTTATCTCCGAGTGTGGCTATGTTCTCACTGATTTGCATGGTGACCAGTTTGGTGCTGTCCCATTTCACATCTCCTACTGGTGGAATGTTTCTTGAAAATAAAATAAAATACACATTATTAGTGAGACAAACTTACAAGTGTTTGACTTTGGATTCCTGATAGTCTTTAATTTATCCTTCAACTGATTCAAGAGTAGTTCAGATAAGTCCAATTTTGTTCCCTTCTTCACAATTTTGTAGGTTGTGTCTACTGCACCTGATGCTATGTTGTTCAATTTGCTTGCTTGGAATAATTTGTATCCAGAACACATGCACTGAACTTGATCTCATCATCAATTATTGAGGTAACTTTTAGTCCTCTGCCATCCCATTTGGCTCATGTCATCTTCTCGGTCTCAGCCTTGAGTGGATGCTTTAGTGCCTTTACTTTTTCGGTTATGGGGTAACCAGTGACTGCATGGATGACATCTTGGGTTATTACCTTTGATTCATCAAGCCATAGCTTTTTGTTATGCATTCGGCTTAACACTAACCAAATCCACTCAGTTTTGAAAACCTTCAGGAATATTAGGGCATTGGTGAGCCTTTTTACTTCAATACACTTGTGTTCATATTTTAGTGTTCCATCTTCATTGCATAGCTTCTTTAACTTCTAAAGTTCCTATCTCTGCAATCTTGCAGTGTATGAAGGATCGAACATCTTCCACAAGTAAAACCCTAGCTGGTATGCGTGAAAATTCTCTAACATCATTAGTTTGTGAGGAAACCTTGGGATGGATCTTGTAGTTAGGTTCCTCACATGCCAAAATATTGATGAGCTTGAACTCGTCCTTCTTTGCGTTCTTGGATTTCACGATTCTTGATGTCAAGGCCATTTTTATAAATTTAGGGCTTCCTATGAAATATGTGAAAATAGAGTTGTCAGTTATGTAGAGCTTACTATATACTCTTGAAACGATTCCTAATCTACTTTGGAGTGTTGAGTGTCGATTCATGGTTTCTTTGTAACTTTGTTGTTTTCTGCTCAAAAATTGCCTTGGTCACTCTGATCTGGTTGTCATGAAAAATAAGTTATTTTGTTTTCTTATTTATAGGTGTTTCCCTAAAACGTGTGCCACCAATGCTTACAAAATCCTTAGTGTATGAAGACTAAGTTCATTGATGAAGGCTTCACTTTCCTTTGGTGACAACATAACATTTCAGAGCAGTCGTTAATTCACTTGCTTTTACCGACAGGTCTTGGTGTTGCAGACAACTTGTTCATTTTCTTTTTTACCAATGAGGCACGTTTTATACTTAGTAACTTTATTTTTAACCGATGCTTCTCGGTAAGTGTAGGCAGTCTCAATTTTGAGTGTATACCGACAAGTTTTAGTATATATGCCCGAAAGCATAGTTATCCCAGATTTTAACAAGTAATACCATGATGCATCTTTCTTATGCTAATTTGGCATTATATCAACATATATATTATGGAACTGATGTAAAGTAATAGCTTGGGGTAATGCAGTTCCATACTTGTTCTTCTTAGGTGGGGGTAGTGATGTCACCAGATCCATTGGATGGGTGTCACCATTTGCATTTATCAGTCCAGCTTCATCATTGCTTGAATATTTTCTCCATATTTTGTCTCTTTCCCTCCGGATGCTTCAATGGTGTTTCCATTGGGATATATGCTTGTCTCTGTCATTCGGTTTTTGCAGTCTTTCTTGAGATGACCAACTTTGTGATAGTGTAAGCATGCCATTCTGGGGTTATCCTAGCCTCCTGACTTTCTATTCCATTGTCTCATACAGTTTGCAGCAATGTGACCATATCTTCCACATGTTGTACATTTTTTCCAAGTATTGTAGTCCCATACATACTGGTTACCGACTCTCTTCAGTTGATAGGGAGTTTCTTGACCTTTAGGCTTCCATGCTTGCTTTTTCTTTTTCCAGCATTCAAGAGTTGTGTGCCTATTCATTTTGCATGTAGGATAGTATTTGTCCATATAGGTTTCCTTATTTGGTTGTTTCATCTCAGACTTACATTCATATGCTTTATGTGCTTTCTTGTTACATTTATAACAGAATCCTATGAATGTAGATGTAGATTTAGGAATACATTTCATTTTGCCTCTGCATACATTTGATGTATGACTTTTCTTTCCACATTGATTTCATGTAAGATTTCTTGGTCTTGAATTTGTATAGACATTCTTTGGATCAGTTTGATTTGATGATTCTCCATTCTTGGTAAAACCTAGACCGGTATTGTTGTTGACTCTTCATTGTCCTTCAAGAAAATCATCCATTCTTTTATTGCTTTCTTCAGCTTTCTTGATAATTTCATTATGTTGTTGCTAAATTATTATTTCATGTTTCAACTTTTCATTCTCATCCCTTAGTTCATTGATAACTTCTATTCTTTCAATGAGTTCAATATTTAGTTTGTTTTCCTCTTGACTCGTAAGAATAATCAGATTTGTAATCTCATGGTAATGCTCTGTAAGTCTTTGTATTTCAGACTCTTTTTCTTGTAGATTTTTTGTGATCTTTCTTCTATCACTAATAACTAGTGTTATTTATTGTTCATCTTATCTAGCATTGTTCATGACATCAATCATCCTTACCATTTGTGTCTCTTGGCTGATTTGCAGAGATTTAACTTGTCTAGCCAGATGTAGATTGATTTCAGTTAGGCTTGTGATGCTTTCTTCTGATGTATCTGATGCTTTGCTTGTAGTTGATCCTGAAGACTCAAAGAAATCTGATATCTCTTCCTCATGATAATCTGTCTCATTACAGAGAGATGTCATATTCTTTCTTTCATCTAGCAGTTGTCTCATATTGATTCTAGCTTCTTTATACTATCCATAGAACATCTGAATTTTAATATTTTTATTCTCAATATTTATCAAGTTTGTACTTCTCCATTGTATGATGTTTTCTCTTAATCCTTTAATCTTTCAAAGAAGAGACTCGGCTCTGATACCAATTGTTTGGATTAATGGGAAGTATGTACTGAGAGGGGAGGGGTGAATCAGTACCTCTAAAACTTTTGTATCCTTTAATCAATTAACCTTTGTAACCAATTGTATATCCATTTAATTTGATTTATACTATCTTGATGTGATTTATATCAATTCATAACATTAACATACATGTGAACCAGGGATAACTTTAAGAAACCCCCTCCTAGGAAAAAGTGTAAAATCCTGGCGAATCGTACATTAATTTAGGGGAAATTTTTTAATGATGATGGCGAAGTTTTTTTTCAAATTAAGAAAAAAATATAAAGTCGTAGGCGATTTTGTCCCTCTCGAATGAAAATTCCATAAAATCCTAGCGAATTATTGTCTTGTGAAGGTAAAAAAAATATTTGTAGTGGCGAATTATAAATTAATGTGGGTAAAATATGTAATATATGAGGCGAATTATTGTCTTGTGAAGGTAAAAAAAATATTTGTAGTGGCGAATTATAAATTAATGTGGGGAAAATATGTAATATATGAGGCAATTTTTATGTGTAGTTTGAAAATATATTTATTTTATTGG
>MU226632.1:817872-833542 GCA_018584345.1 Thuja plicata
GCATTGGACCGAATATTAATAATGGCCAGGCGATAGGGTGAAACGAATATATGTAAAACAATCGCCAATTCCCCGCTCGCCGACATGCGACATTCGCCAATTGGCGAATAATCGCCACTAAAGTTATTGCTGATGTGAACATTCATAGAAACATTCATGAAAGTAAATTGACACATAAGACAAAATATGATATCGGAGAAAACTCCTATTAGGAAGTAAAAATTGCGGTGGGGATGGCACCCACAAAATATTCACTATCTTCAGATTGGAAGGGGCCAGTTAAGGCTTACAATTTGATCACTTCTGATGATCTGCCCTGTTAAGAGTATCGGTGGAGACCTATTAAAGTCTACTCTGTTAAGAGTTGTAGCAACACTGTTGAGTGTGCACTCGGTTAAGAGATTTTTTGTTGGACTGTTAAATCCACCTTCCTTGAAAGGATTTTTACACTTTGCTCCACTTGTTAGAATGATAGAAAATTACAAATTGACTTGGTAAATGAAATCTCCTATTGCTGATACAGATCCAATTTAGTTTACATGAAAAATATTATCACATAATTGTAATTGAATAATACCTCTAATTCTCAGTATGCTCTGTTCTTGGTTTGGATAACCAAATTCACATTTTGTTGTTCTTGTTCTTAAAATTCTCAATCTAATCCATAGATGTGCTCATTGGATTCATTCATCTTCTCCTCTCTTTTTACATCCTTAATAATGAATGATTGCATCATCTATTTATAGATGGATTGACTTCATCAAGTTTCGAAAAAAAACAATGTTAACTCTAAGATCAAGTTTACAACTTGTACCTAGATCTCCCAGCCTATGTGATTTAAATAAGTTAGAATGATTAAAGCACTTACATTCATGTATCTTTTCCCTAAAGAAATGGGTTTAAAACAAATAAATATCCTAAATAGAATACACTTGCTTTATCTGACGTGGAAGTCAAATCCACTTTTTGCGGGCTACAACTTACTTTCGGTTTTGTCTATCGGTTGCACTTTAACTGTCTCATTGGTCTGCACTATATCTTGCATGTTGGTCTCCTATTTATCTTTCTGTCATTTCATTTTTTGCTTACACACTAAGTTGTGTCGTCGGTTCTCTTTACACTTAGTCATCTTCGGTGATCTCTTAATATTTGATCTTCAGTTTTCTCTTGTCCTATCTTTCAGTGTATGCTTACCGAAAGTTTTGTTTGCATACTAATGGAAAATTAATGTCATCAGTTTCATTATTCTTATTTTATGAACAAATACTAAATGAGGTTGGTAGAAATGATGGTTCATATAAACATAATGCAAAAAAATTGATTATTTATTTTTTTCACATGCGTCATGTTTTTCTACCTTAACAAAAATTTTCCATTCCCATGTAGTGTTTATTGACCAATGTGTATTAGGATATTTAGAAATTCTTATAAAATTAAAATGAGTACTATATTATTGGTAGTCTATCATAGAATGTTCTCTAGTCAAAATATGAAAAACAAGTTAACTGAACAATATTTTCTATCTATAATGCTCTTATAATCTTTCCAAGTTGATTTTTAATTGTATCTCAACACAGAAAAACCTTTGTGTTGTTTAAATATGCTCCTCAGATTCCATGACATACTTGAGATGAAGGTATTATTCTTCTTTTATTCATCTTATCACTAATGTATCCTATATGACTATGATTTATTTTTCAATAACGTTCCAACATGTTTTTAAATGGTGTCAACTTTTAGCTACAACTTCTTTTCCCTACCATATTTCCAATAGAAAAACTTACATACGTACTATGTAAGGTACATTTTTATTTTCATTCTCCATTGATTCAATGAATGGTACTTGACACCAAATCAATCTAATTAATTTTTATTAATCCCACTTGTCCACCACCTATTTTTTTATTCTTCCCTTATGTGCAATATTTATATTTTCATCATTGGTCATTGAGGTTAGCTTATTAATATTATCATTCTTTCTATGATGGAGCTCTTATGGAACATCATATCTTGCATTGGCATATGACTCATCACATTATTCATGTGAGGCATCCCCTTTTTTGTTAAAAAATAGTACAATTCTTAATGTTAAAGGTTGTTATGATGGACCATAAAAATTGTCAAACCGTGATATTATGTTGTGTCTTGATCTTTTGGATTTAAATGTGTCTACCATTTTAATCGTCAATCTTTTAGATCATGTTACAGGATCCATCATCGGGATGAGAAATCTTGAAAATAGAATGGAAAATGTAGAAGATCAAGGAGACTAAACAGAGATGGGTGGGCAAAGTGTCCAAGAGAAGGGAGAGAGATAAAAAAAATGAAGAGAAGGAAAATGAGGAAAAGGGTGAGAAAAGAGCACTGAATTAAGGGAAAAAAACACCAACAATGAACCAAACAAGAAAAACAAGAAAAAATACAAGAAAAAACCTAAAAAGACAAGACTAAAGATGAAAGAAAAAGGAGCAATTCAAAAATAATAAATCATGCGCGTGCTTGTACACACACACACACACATAACATAGAGGGAAAAGAATAGAAGAAAATTAAAGAAAAAGAAAAAGGTGGGAAAATAATAAAAGATAAAAGAAATATAAAAAACAAGACACGAAGTAAAAAATGCAAAGAATAAATGAGAAATAAACAAAAGGTACAAACAAAGAAAACCAACCAAAAATAAACCAAAAACTAAAACAGGAGATACCTAAACATTTTAAAAAATCAACTAAGGAAATGAAAAACCATAAGAGCAATGAAATATATAAACCTCAAACAAAAATGAAGATAAGGATGAATGAGAAACACCAAAAACAAGAGGAGAATCTCTCTAAAAAGGTACAAAGAAATGACTAGACCAAAAAATGGAACAAAGGAAGAAAAAGAAGAGGAAAGGGAAGGAAAGAAAGAAACAGGAAGAGAAAAGAGAAATTCTAGGGAAGAGGGATGGGAAAGGGTGAAGGAGGGCTGGTGGGAGGTGAGGAGGATTGAATAGGAGAAGGGGAGGGTGAATTGGAAAGAGGATGGCATTGGTTACAAAGGTGTGATATCAAATGGTGCTAGGAGTAACTAAGGTTCTCTTGATGGGACTTTGTGACGACCTCGCTAACAGGGGTAAGAGTTGTCATCATGTACCGGAGAACCGGCCAACTTCTCCTAAAGAGGTTTACTGGAGAGCGATCTCCCCTTGCCTCAAGCACCTGGTAATTGGGGCACAACAGTGTGGTAATGGTCCAGTTGGACAGGTGATTATTCTTTGTTAAGGGTTTTGTTGGTTTTAACTCATCAAATTTTAGGGATTTAGAATGGGTGATGTTTCCTACAATTTAAAGTTAGCTTCAACAAAGTAAACATAAAAGATAAGCCAGACTTAGAATATAAATCTATCTATAGTCATATTACAAGTTTCCAAACATCGACAGTGCTCCAGATAAAGAACCAACAAAAATACCAAATGCATATATGATCATCAGCCAAAATTACATCAGTAGCGAAGCAAAGTATTTGTCTAACTATAAAGGAACTAGAGTAGAGGACATAAGGAACCATATGACATGAAAGACATTCATTAAATCCAAAACCAGAGATAATGCAAAGTATAGAACCTAGAGTAATCCTTCATTCCTTGATTAACTTCAAGAGCCAACATCACTAGTTGGTACATCCATGTCTCCAAGAGAGCATTAACCTACTAATATTGATCAAATAACTAATCTTAGAGAACATGAGAAACAATCACTATGGACAACAAAATCATCAATTTTCCCCCCCTTGGAATGGCATCGCACTTCTTGTTTATAGACATGGTTTCCTATCTACATCGGGGCCTATAACCTATACAACCTACACATTTACATTAAATACAATACTCACAGCCGGTACTACTTGTGCTGTCAGATCATCTTTATTTTATATTACAATGGTTGAAAGAGATAGAAGAGAGAAAGAGAGAAGAAGAAGAAGAATTTGGGGAACCAATCACTGGGGAAATACCATTGTACATGTGGATGTGACCTATGCACTCTGGGTATCTCAGACCAGGCGCTCCATAAATGTAGAGGTGGTTCCATGTCTTCGGGTACTTTCCCTCTACATTAGATATTAATTGTTGGTTTGGTGCCTTG
The DNA here is from genome assembly GCA_018584345.1 of Thuja plicata. Taxonomy (NCBI): domain Eukaryota; kingdom Viridiplantae; phylum Streptophyta; class Pinopsida; order Cupressales; family Cupressaceae; genus Thuja; species Thuja plicata. The sequence continues at coordinate 821,997 of MU226632.1, forward strand.
GGAGTTGGGAAGATGTGTGTAGTCTCTTACCCTTCTTCTATCACCTTCATGTTGTATTGTACTTGCTAGACCTTTGACAGAAGACTAAAAATGAATTAGAATGATGGTTGATTGGCCTTGAGGGAATCATCAATATAGACCATCATAAAGAAAACAAAAGTGAAGTTCAGAATTCTGAACTCCAGGAGCTTGCACTCAAAGAATAATAAGTAGAAGAATAGACATGTAGGAGAAGAAGTTTTGGAACCTGGATACTTTATTGTTCTTGAAACTTTTTGAAGGCCTCAATTATTTGAGTTACACCCTCCTCATCCATCTCTTTCAAAAAATCCATGCAGCTTGTAGCCTCATCGAGGTAATCTATTGCATTTTCGGCCTTTACTTTCATCTGGGCAGCAACCCTAGTAGCATCATGAGCCTTCAATATCAATTAGGTGAGCTCTCCCATAATTGAACTATTAAAATCTCCCAGCAACCAGAATTGTGCATCATCCAGCTCATCAAACCTAACTAATAATGAATCAATGGGAGAATATGTCTCGGGGCTCAATAGATTTGAAGATGTAACTTCTCAGATGAATAGCATATAATGGTCCGTTGGATTTCAGACAGTAGCCACATGAGTGTCTAAAACCTTCACCAGTTGCTTTCTTTTTCTAATTCGGAATGCAAGTCTGGAGTACTGGGTCTTTGGGAACTCATACAGTATGTTCCCCAAAATTATGGTTTCGGCTAGATTTTCTTCCCCTAGACTCAAAATTTCTTCAAGACTGTCCTTCCAGTCCTCATATTTCTCAGACCGGGCCTTCCACGCTAGAAGGAGCCTATAAAAGTATGGGAGAGACTACGATAAGAAGCTTTGGACTTCCTCTAGTTGTTCATTTACCAATTCATCCATTTCTAGTACCTTCTTCTTAATGTTCCAAAGTGCATCTATGTTATCTTGTGGGAACGGTGTTCCAAAGGTGGAGGGCCCAAGCATTGCAAAAGAGAGGGGAAGTGTTGATTCGGGTAAGAGCTTCCGGAGATTTGACTTTGAAGCTTGGAGCCCCTTCCTCTTCTGATATTATTTCTCATATTGGTTATGAATCTATTGACTTGATTCATCTAGGAGACCCATCTCTCCTCTTTGATCTCTCTGGCCTAGGGGAATCTCTGTTATGTTTTAATCTTCGGCCGCTACTTCAAATTCATCACTGTTTACTTGTGGGTTTTCTACTGTGGCCACCAAATTTATGTTTGGATCCCTCTGGATATTATGGAGGGTCTGAGCCTTCTTTGGTTTCTTTTTCGCCTGGCCTTTGGTCAAAATCTTGGCAAGTGACAGAGGGGATGACATTTATGTGTGCATTTTTCTCCCTTAGGACTCCACCAGCCACTATGGAGGACCTTTTGCCTTGCTCATTACCATTTTTGAACCTAAGGAGGTATCTTTGGATCTTTTCTCCAGTCGCTCCAAGAGTATATTGTCAGCATTATCATCAGGATTATCACCTATATTTTCTTCTCCCTTCTATGTATCATTTTCTAGGATATTTTCTGCGGGCAGGAAAATGGTAGCAACTGTGAAATATGTTCATCTTGGACCTCCTCTTGTTGAAGTCCCAAGGTGGCCCCTTCTTTATGTGTGTCCGGAGGAGGAAATGAGCCTTTATCTGGGGGAAGCAATGAGCCTTCACCACATGTTTTAGGTTGGAGTGTAGCATCTAGGGTCATGATTGTTCCCAAAGGTCCGGTTTCCCCAGAGGCCAAAATTTTCTCCTCAACCTTCCCATTTTCTTGTTCTTTTTCCTCTTTGGCTTCTTTCTGCCAATGTTCCACTTCTTGTTCTTGGGCACCTTTTCGCACCTCTTCAATCTCCTCTTCTTTTCTGAGGGTACATGTATCATGTCCTCAGACCGCCTCCTCAATCACTCTCTCTTCAGCTGCATGTAGACTGCCCAATTCATCGACTTGGAAGAAGTTGTCAAAAAAAAATTGAGAGATCTTTGGTGGATCCTCTATGGTTTCATCTTTCTCGGAGGAGGAAGTGGAGGGAATCTCCTAGACCTCGGCCACATTTTCAGGTTCTGGGCTCAAGTCTTTATTCAGAGGGGATCTATCGATCTTTTGTTTCTTCCTCCTTTGGAGTGGTGCCCCAGCGGTTGAAATATCTTCCTCTTCCCCAATCTCCTCATCACATGGCATACCAAATGGGGTAACAGGGAGGGAACTATAGTTTGCAGGGATCGGGAACCTACCAGGTGGCCCCGAGGCCAAATGTTACTCTAGAGCTAGATATTTCTTCCAACTTACGGGACCTTTGTAATTGCTCATCTAGTTGCCTCATGAGAGGCTATGGTACCAGTTCCCATGTTTGTGAGGATGCGCCGAACTTTTTTTTTCCTTGGACTTTGGATTGTTCCGCCACCTAGGGTCCAGTAACAATTGCCACCAAAAATGGTGTATTCAAACAAACACTCTTTAGTCATACTTTGGTAAAATGAGTATGACTCTTCTCAATAAGTTATGGAGACAACCTCTCCAGTTCACTAGTGGGAGGTCCATCTTATCAATTCTTTCTTCTTTATACTCAGGGTCTTCCAGAGACCCGCTGCTAGAAAACTTTCGTGGAAATTCCTAGAGGCCAAGAATGTCCATCATGCCCTTTGACATTCTTACATATTGCTTGCTCTAGACATAAAAATCATCCAGGAAATATTCTCAAAATATAAATAAGGCTCATGGGGTTGAGATCCCTGGAGAATTTCCTTCTCTAGCTAGGCACGTGGATCATAATTCTTGCGGCTAAGTAAACATCTGGTCAAGTTAAAACCACTTAATGCATTCTCTGCTTCCTGGGTTGTTACGAGGGTGCATGTGTATTTTTTGCAAGTGATTAGGAAAGACACTGAGGTGATCTTCTTGGTGGCCAATAAGGCGTGTACCTCTAGCACCTTCCTGCAAAATTCCAATAGCAGAATCTTATCCCCGCAATGTTTTGGCAACAAAAATGGGTTCCCTCTAAACCCAGTGACCCGGATGTAGGTATGTTATAAAAATTGGATGAAATAACATACCCATGGGTTGTCCATGGCCATCACCTCTAGAGATAGCATGTAACCTATACCCTTAGTGAGCGTCTTTATTTTGTGAAACAAAAAGGTGTCATTTACTCTGCAGAATTTTTGAAATGATTCATCCCATTGGATCTAGAGAAAACAATCCCATGGGGTGGACTGCCTCATTTTTAAGCTGAGGACACCAACTTTGGCCAACCCCTAGAATCCTCCTTGTTGCTGGGCAAGAGACCAAAAAACAAAATATGTCATATAAAGGTGGCTATCTTCCCCTACCTTCCTCATGTGGGCATCCACGTGATTGGAGATGATAGGGGCTCATTCAAAACATTATCTATTAGTGGTCATACAATAAAGAAAATAGTACATCTAAGGGGAGAACTCCTGGGTGTGGGGCTTGCCAAAAAATCTGCACAAAAATATTATTTTGGCCTTGGCTCCATGAATTCAGAGCGAGGGTTATCTAGTTTCATCTTTTTAAAATCCCAGTGCGGACTTCTCAACCACTCTGCATTAAGGAGGCATCGAGCCACATCTCCTGCCTCTATAAATTGTCCTATTTAAGCTGCTCAGGTAATGTTGATGGCACCCTTAAAGAATGAAATCTTCCATACCATGGAAATGATATCTTGGTCTAAGGAGGCGATAGGCACTCAGGAGGATGTGACGACAGCGCGAGTAGCTGCATTGTAGTTCTTGGCCATGTGTAATATAACCTCTAGAGCCCGCATGGAGTGAGGGAATCAAGTTGTCTGAATTATTTTAGAGGTAGTGATGTTGACAAATGACAAGTCATTGGCCTGTCTCAACTGGTATATGGCTTGTCTGAGGCTTCCCAATTCGGCCCACGTACCAAAATTTGTATCCAAAATTTTCCTGAGTATTGTTTCAATATGGGAAACCTAAATGGTTTTGTCTTTCTTGTATTTCATCACCAACAAGAGTTTTTCAAGGCCTCCTCTACTTTTGACTTCTTCGCTAGAATGACAAATGTGCTAGGGAGTTTTGGGCTTCTTGGTGGTGACCCTGCTGCTACCATTTTCTTGATTAGAACCTGCAAGACCGGACGATCGTCAGTATAAGATATATAATATATTAGACTTACTAAAACTCTGAAGTCCAGAACTTCGAGGCTCATGATGGTACTCTCATTTTCTAAGAGTACCATAGTAAATTTTTTGAAGTTTCAGATCTTCAAGTTGCAGAGTTCTTGTGTCCTTGTACTGCATTGGATGGTTGCAGAGAAAGGTTTGATGTTTTTTACTTACCCAAGGTCCATCCATGCAGGTCAGAAATAGATCAGAATGGTCATGGTGCATTCACTAGTCTTGTTTTGTTCAGAGATGCCTAAATTCATTTATCCCACATTGATTGTACGGAGGAAGGTTTTCATATATTTATATCCCAGCACTCAATGGTAAAGTGCCTAAAAGGAATGCACCTTTTGGCAGATGTCTCGGTGGTTGGATGGTGACATGGTGGCTAGCTAGCAGATAAGTGGACCAATTTTGTGGGCCCATGCAACGATGATGTGGAGGAAATGCTAGGTGGTGGCTCGTTGTTCACTCGTATTAGTTAGGAAAGATAGTATGAAATGGTCACAAGTGGGCGACAGGCAGTTGTCGTGCATTTGTGAAGTAGGCAGGAAATCAAGAAGATAATCGGCGAGTGTGTGAGGGTGGTTAGTCATGAGGTTATTACGGTTTGGCCAAGTAGCAGAATATGTTGGCGAGTACATGACTGGCGATTGTCACGCATTAGTTGTGGTTTGAGAAGATGGCAGACACCAGTCGAGAGTGTGTGACTAAGGGTTAGCAAGCATTTATCACACAGTCATGTAGGTTGGAGGTGGTTAGTAGAAAGGGCAGCAAGTGTGTGAGATCGTGCCACTTGGAGCTGAGGTAATGCCGATGAGATGATGTGTGGTTGTCGTTCACTCATAAGGCATAAAATAATATTCAACAAAGATGTCGCAAGTGAGTGATAACTTGACAGGTGTCTGATGGTCACAAAGCTTAAAGGTGTTAAGCTTCATGCAGATCGATTTCAATCGGACAGATGGCTTAAACCCTCAGTCAAAAGATGATCAAGATCTATCATTTGAGGCATTGCGCCTGCATGACACATGTCTTTTCTGACTAGGTGGGACCTGCGGTTTATAACCAAGGCAATGTAATCTATGGTCTAGTTTCTTTTAATTAAGCGGTAGGTGTAAAGCCTTGAAACAAAAGTTCTCGAGATCTACTCATTAAGGCATCACGCCTAATTGCCACATGTCAGAGTCAGATCTTGTGCTCGCAGATAACTTAAAAAGATCTACGAATATGTTTTAAAGCTTAATGGAGGTTCAATATCGACAGTCCAATTTGTTGTCCGCACCACCTGTAGCTGTTATAACATATTTTTAAATATTTGAATATGTTTTCAAATGGTTTTCATGCCAGTCGACTAATTTATTTTTATCAGAGCCATAAATGCTACAATCTAATATTATGGATCGATTTGCATAGTTGTTGAAGACCAGAAGGATGGAAATCTGATATTTTGAGATGCATTCATAACCAGACTTGACACTTGTTTTATATTTAGAGGGTAAATGATAAACATAAAGTTTTTCCATTAGTATGTAATGAGAAAGCAAGTTGTTCAAACCATCGATTACACTACACCAAATTCAGGTTTTTAGTTCAGACTGAAAATTCTAAGCAAAGAGAAAATCGACGACACAGGTTTTTGCAGTGTAAACTGAAAGAAAAAATTGAGAGAACAGACAAAGACCAACCTGGAAGACAGTTCAACTAGGAACACCTAAAGACAGTCAAACTATCTTCAGAACAAACTGAGCATCAAACACCAAAAGTCAGTTACATCCTATAAAAAGTGGATCTGACTTCCACGTCAGATAAAACAATTGTATTCTATTTATAAAATCTTAATTTGTTTTTAAAACCATTACTTAAGGGACAAGAAATATTATTTTAATTGTTTTAATCAATCTAACTGATTAAAAACATGCAGACTAGGAGATCAAGGTCAAGTTGTAAACCTGTGATCATAGAGTTAGTTTTGTTATACATGAAACTACATCAGGTCAATTTAGCTTATAAATAGATGTTGTAATCATTCTTTATGATGGATGAGAGGATGAATGTATTCAACACACACATCTATGAATCAGACTATAAGTTTCAAGAAGCATAATAGCAAAAGATGAAATTGGTTATCAAGAACCAAGAACAGAGGCTACCGAGCAACAGAGGTATTAATCAATCACAATAGGTGATACATTTATACATGTGAATTGTAATAGATCTGTAATCAGCAATAGTTAGATTGCATACACTCAGGTCAATGAGTATTTTTGTCTACATTCTAATAAGTGTAGCAAATAGAAGAATTCCTTTCAAGGAAGGTGGATTTAACAATCCTATTGTAAATCTCTTAACCGAGTGAAAACTAAATAGTGTTGCTAAAGATCTTAACTAAGTAGAACTTAAACAGTCTCCATAGATACTCCTAATAGGGAAGATCATCAAAAGTGATCAAAACTGTAAGCCTTAACCGGCCCCTTCCAATCTGCAGATAGTGAAGATTTTGTGGGTGCCATCCCCCACCGTAGTTTTTACCTTCTAACATAGGTTTTCTGCGTTACCATATCATGTGTTATGAGTCAATTACTTTCTATGAATGTTTACATGTTTGATTAAGTTAAAGAATTGATATATCTTACACAAAGATAGTATAGAATAGATGGTTGGTTACACAATTGATTACACAAAGGATAAAGGTTAAAAGAGAAAAGTTTTAGAGGTATCGATTCACCCCTCCCCTCTCAGTACACACTTCCCATTATTTCCAACAATTGGTATCAGAGCTAGAAATCTTATTTGGAAAGCTTAAATACTTAAGAGAAAAGATCATACAATGGAGAAGAACATACTTGACAAAAGTATTGAGAATAAAAGGCTATAAATTCATATCTTTTATGAGCAGTACAAAGAAGCTAGAATCAAAATGAGACAGTTGTTAGATGAAAGAAATATTATGGCATCTCACTGTAATGAAATAGATTACCAAGAAGAAGAGATACCCAATCTATTTGAGTCTTCAGGATCTACTACAAGCAAAGCATCAGATACATCAGAGGAAAGCATCACAAGCTTAAATAAAATCAATCAACATCTGGCTGGACAAGTGAAATCTCTGCAATTCGGTCAAGAGACACAGATGGTAAGAATGGTTGATGTCATGAAAAATGCTAGACAAGCTAAGAAAGAGAGAACACTAGCTATTGATGATAGGATAAAGATTACTGAAAAGCTACAAGAAAAAAGAGTCTAAAATACAGAGACTTACAGAACATCACCATGAGATTACAAATCATATTATTCTTATGAGTCAAGAGGCAAATAGAATAAATGTTGAACTCATTGAAAGAATAGAAGTTATCGGTGAGCTAAGGGAAGAAAATGAAAAGCTAAAACAAGAACTCAGAATTCAGCAGCAGCATAATGAGATAATCAAGAGAGCTGAAGAGAGCAATAAAAGAATGGATGATTTTCTTGATGGACAAAGGAGAGCAAACAATAACACCAAACTAGGCTATAGCGAGAATGAAGAATCACCTAATCAAGTTGATCCAAAGAGTGTCTATGCAAATCCAAAACCAAGAAATTTGATATGTAATCACTGTGGAAAGCAAGGCCACACGTCAATTATTTGCAGAAGCAATATGAAAGTTATTCCTAAATCTACATCTATATTCATAGGAATTTTTTATAAATGTAACAAGAAAGGACATAAATCATATGAATGTAAGTCTGAGATGAAACAACCAAAGAAGGAAACCTACATGAACAAATATTGTCCTACTTACAAAATGCATGGGCACACAACTCTTGAATGCTGGAAGAAGAAAAAGCAAGCATGGAAGCCAAAAGGTCAAGAATCTTCCTATCAACCGAATAGAGTCAGAAACCAATATGGATGGGATTACAATACTTGGGCAAATTGTATAGCATATGGAAGATTTGTTCATATTGTTGCAAACTGTATGAGACAATGGACAAGAAAGCCTAGAGGCTGGACTAACCCCAGAATGACATGTTTACATTGTCATAAAGTTTTTCATCTCAAGAAAGACTGTAGAGACTGAATGATAGAGACCAACATCTTTTCTAATGGAAACACCATTGAAGACATCAGGAAGATGAGAAACAAAATGTGGAGGAAAGCTACAAACAATGATGAAGCAGGACAGATTAATGCAATTGGTGACACCTTATCCAATGGATCTGGTGACATCATCACCCCCACCTAAGCATAAAAAGTATGAAACTGCATTATACCAAGTTATATTTTGCATCAGTTCCATTATACATAGTTGAAATGCCAAATTAGCATGATTATAGATGCATTATGGTATTACTTGTTAAAATCTGTAAAAACTATTTGATCAGTCAATACATACCGAAATGCATTGTTATACATATAAATCTAATTTTTCTTCACTTACCGAGAAGCATCGGTTAAAATGTAAAAGCTAAAGTTGCTAATGTAAACCGAGATCCGTCAGTAATCATGTGAGGTGACAAAGTTGTCTTCTCAATACACCGAAACCTGTTGGTAAAAAGAAAGTTAAAAGGACTGCCTAAAGCATCATATTGTAACTGAAAGAGAAGTCAGTGTTTCAACCAATTAATCTATCTTCACACACCAAGGAGTGGTTGAGAATTAATGACTTGGCCTAGGGAAAATTCTATAAATAGACGATGGAAGGGTTTCATTCTTCACTAGGGATTTAAGTGAAGCGACCAGAGTGAAACCACAACAAGAAGTGACAACATTGCAGAATGACTCCAACCCAATTCAAAGCACTCCAAGCAGATCAGTTACAACTACAGAGATTAAAGTAAGTACCAAGCATAACCAAAAACTCTTTTTATCATTTACAAAAAATCCCTAATGTCAAAAACAATGGTGACCACATCTAGAACTACTAAGCTAAAAAGTGTTAAGAAGAACCAGGTCAAACTTATCAAGAACAGTACATGTGAGGAACCAAATTATAAGATATACACAGAAGTTGCCTCACAACTCAATAATGCTAGAGCATTCTCATGAATACCAGCAAGGGTTTTTCTCATCAAAGACATGTGAGCATACATACTCTACAAGATTGCAGAAATTGGCGATGTGGAGGTTGAGCAAGCTTTGAAGAAGTTATGCAAAGATGATGGTACTATCAAGGATGAGCACAAGCACATCAAGGTAAAAGGGCTCAACAATTCCCTAGGGTTCCCAAAGGAATTCAAGACCGAATGGATTTGGTTAGTGCTAAGTAGGCTACATGACAAAAAGCTATGGCTGGATGAACCCAAACAGATAACCAAGGATCTGATACACACTGTCACTGGATACCCCATAACTGACAAGGTAAAGGCATTGAAGCACCCACCTAAAGCTGAAATTGAGAAGAATACCGGAGATACATGGTATGGAAGAGGACCAAGAATATCCACCATCAATGATGATGAACTAAAATTTGGAGCATGTGTCTTTGGATACAAGTTATTTCAGGCTAGCAGGATGAACAATATTGCATCTGGAGCGGTGGATACATCCTACAAGATTGTCCAGAAAGGAACTCAATTAGATCTATCAGAAATTCTACTCAAGCAGTTAGAAGAGAACTTAAAGATAATCAGAAATGAAAAATGAAATTCATGTAAGTATGGTTCACTTATCATGTGCATATTCTTCTACTTCCAAGAATCTTTTACATCAATAGGAAATGCGAAATGGGACACAACTAAACCAGTGACCATTCAGATTAGTGAGTTCATAAAAGCACTAGGAGATAATTTTGAGTCAGTCATGGATGAATACTTTTTTGGATTTAAGGATATAATGCAGAAGAGAGTAAGGATACCCGAGCAGTTAATTGAAAAATTCAAGACTGATGTATGTTTCATGGTAGAGACTGACTTCACATACATCAAGCCTTCTATACCAAGAACAACATGGCTATCTCCACTTGACTATGAGGTGAACATAGATCAAGCATCTAATGAAATTGATGCATTAATAAATGAGCCAATTGATAAATCACAACCCAAGTTCGACACATATGAAGAAGCCAAAGAAAGGATCAAAACTAGCTTGGTTGTGAAAAATATTGACATGAAGAAGGATAAGATGGTCAAGAACTTAAAGAAAATATTGTTGGTTACAGAAGAAGAGACTGAGGGATAGTCACCCATAGGTGAAGCTGAGAAGGAAAGTGACACTGGGTCTACAGAGTCAGATACACCGTTACCTTCACCAGCTAAGAAGCCTAGGACTACAACTGCTTCAAGGACAAGAAGTCAAATAGCTAAGGACACAAGTCCTTCACCATTAAAGAAAGGTCAAGTAAGGACCTATAAGATAAATCCTCCAACCAAACATTCAAAAGCACCAAAGAGAAGAAGGAAGCTAATCCTAAACAAGGAACACATGGAGGACATTGAGGACACTAAACAAGATGATGTTGTTCAAAAGGAAAAATAGAAGATTCCTAAAACTATTGATCAAGTATGTGCCTCAATCATTAAGTCAGGACTAGTTGATGATAGAAAGATCAAGAAATGGCTTACATTGGATCCCTTGGATCAAAATAAGATTGAGGAGGCAATCATTAAAATGATGTGCATATTCAAATACCTCCCAATCCAATTGGCAGATAAAATGCCAAAAGAACTACAAGATAGATTATCGGCAAGATGGACATTTGCCTTGCACTCTGAGAAAGAAATCAGGGAAAGAGCCCTAGTATCTGTCATGCCTCCCGAGTCAAAAATAGAGGAGATCAAAGAAATGATGAAAATTCACTCCAAACGGTTCTCACCAAAGTTGAGAGCTTACCAAGTACTCAAAGGACATTTGCTGGACCTAGACAGTAAGAGTGAAGCCGAATGGAGAAAAATACTTGATATTCCTAAAAAGGATACAAGTCCCAAGCAACAAAAAGCTCATACCAAAAATCAATAGACCAAGGATAATCAAGCTACACAGAGGCCCGAGCACATTACTATCAATGATGAAGATGTCACAACAGTAGAATTGGACAAAGAGGAATTGGACACTAAAAGCAATAAGAAAATGGATGTTACAGATGAGACATGGTCGGACACTACTATGGATAATAATATTATAGACATCACCAATGATCCTTCAGATGAAAATCAGAAAAGATGAAGATATCACTGTTGTCGAGGACCATACCGACGAACAGGACACTACGGTTGATTCTGCACAAGTTCATAAAATGGGCCAAATGCCACTATTGATTCAAGAAATCAATATTATCTCATAGAAGGAGTGTGAGTGTGATAATGGGTACCTGTTAGATGGACACAAACACTTCAATAGATCATTGTTTTAGCAATATAGGGTTAGTAAAAGCATGAAAAACACATAAAACCCTCTAAAGGCGACCTATTGCCT
>MU226632.1:834419-866610 GCA_018584345.1 Thuja plicata
CATTAAATTGATTTAAAGAATTATGCCAAACAGTAACAGGGTCGTTTGGACATAACTCGAGGGTATGATCACACTTAGGGCAAATAGGGTCTACAGTTACGACAGACCGAAATTAGGTGGTTACAAGGAGAAGACCCCCGAGCCCGATACAAGCATACCCAAGTACAAGGATAATGATGAACAAAAAGATACATCTGAAGAAAAGGACACAACCGATGAACAAAATATCATTAGTGAAGAACAAAAAGATCGAGATACCACCAAGAAAGATGCACAGATGAAAGATGTTGATGAAGTGGATAAAGAAACAGATGAGAAACAAAATACAATTGATACCACGCCAAAGGAAACAAAAGGCGAAGCTGCAGATACACCGAAGGTTGACAAGGAGACATCCTTAGACAACCGGCAGGCAAATACTGAGAAACAAGAGAAAGGTACAACTCCACAAAAGACATCTAGTAGCACATCAGACCAAGTTGAGAAGCTGGATATGGTTATGCATACAGGTGGAACATATAAGAAGAAGAAGAAAACAAAGAACAAGTTGAAAGTCATATTACATGAGATTATTGAAATACTTAAATGTGACCCAACTGCATTAGACTTTGAATCTCTCCAAGAATACGGAGAAATCTGCCAAAGGAAAGCTTTGCAAGAAAAGCTAAAGAAGCAACATTGATATTCATTGGTACTGGAGAAAACAAGGGACATCTTGAATCAGATAGTTCCTGAAGTTGATGTTGATCACAATACCCCCATTCTAGATCAACTTTTCATCCTCACCAAAGAAATCACAACGCAAGATGTTGATGCAAAAAAGGCAATTGAGGAGCGAGCAGAGCAGAAATTTCAATACAAACTGACAGAAAATATTAACCAAGAAGTGACAGAGAATAAGGTAAAGCTTTCAGAATTATCAGATCAATTAGATCCAATCATAACTGAAGTTGTTTCCTTAATACAGAAGCTATGCACTTTAGAAAAGTTTACTAAGGACAACAATGACAAGATAGAAAAGATTGAGTCTGATCTAACTGCAAGTGCACAGAGTCTAACCACTGATGGAAATGCAATCAAATTACATTATGAGAAAATCATTGAGATAAAACTATTAAGATAGGAACTTTGGGAAGCAGAGTCACAATTTAGAGAGGAGGTTACCGAGATTCAGTCCATACTATTACCGAACCTCACACATCTGCAGACTCACCTAAGTTCAGCTAGGCAACTTATTGCCACCCCTGAGATGTCTGTAGAAGACAACATCTATGACGCATGGATAACATTAGTGCATATGCCTCTTGATCATTTAAAGGAGAAATGAGAGAAGATGATGGAGTAAATGTAGTCCTCACACTCTCATATTTTTGATAAGCTATAGGTATAAACCTTTGCCTTACTATCAAAAAAGAGGGAAAAGGAAATATGTACAAAGATAGAACATATTGGACTAATAAGGGGAAAAGTGAAATAATATGTAAAAAAAGGAAAAAGGAAAATATAGCATGAAGGAGAAAAGGAAAAGATAGTATAAAAACAAAGTGTACATACAAACTATATTATACTGACATATGCATAGGGGGAGTCATGAAATGACTAAGGTAATATACAAGGTGTTCATACTATAAATTTTGGTTGTATTCTGCACATATCAATTTTTGATACTAATGTCAAAGGAGGAGATTGATAAACATAAAGTTTTTCCATTAGTATGCAATGAGAAAACAAGTTGTTCAAACCATCGGTTACACTACACTGAAATGAGGTTTTCAGTTCAAACCGAAAATGCTAAGAAAGGAGAAAACTAATGACACAGGTCTTGCAGTATAAATCGAAAGAGCAAAATGAGAGAATAGACAAGACCAACCCGACAGACAGTTTAACTAGGAACACCGAAAGATAGTCAAACTGACTTCAGATAAAACCGAGCATCAGACACCGAAATTGAGTTACATCCCGAAAAAAGTAGATCTGACTTCCACGTCAGATAAAACAATTGTATTCTATTTATAAAATCTTGAATTGTTTTTAAAACCATTACTTAAGGGACAAGCAACATTATTGTAATTGTTTTAATCAGTCTAACTAATTAAAAACATGCAGACTAGGAGATCAAGGTCAAGTTGTAAACCTGTGATCATAGAGTTAGTTTTGTTATATGTGAAACTACATTAGGTCAATTTATCTTATAAATAGATGTTGTAATCATTCTTTACGATGGATGAGAGGATGAATGTAGCCAACGAGCACATCTATGAATCAGACTGAAATTTTCAAGAAGAATAGCAAAAGATGAGACTAGTTATCAAGAATCAAGAACAAAGGCTACCGAGTAACAAAGGTATTAATCAATCACAATAGCTGATACATTTATACATTTGAATTTTAATGGATCTGTAATTAGCAATAGTTAGATTGCATACACTCAGGTCAATGAGTATTTTTTTCTGCATTTTAACAAGTGTAGCAAATAGAAGAAATCCTTTCAAGGAAGGTGGATTTAACAATCCTATTGTAAATCTCTTAACCGAGTTAACACTAAATAGTATTTATAAAGCTCTTAACAAAGTAGACCTTAACCAGTCTCCACAGATACTCCTAACAAGATAGATCATTAGAAGTGATAAAAATTGTAAGTCTTAACTGACCCATTTGTAGAGAGTGAAGATTTTGTGGGTGTCATCCCCATCGTATTTTTTACCTTCTAACAGAGGTTTTCTGTGTTACCATATCATGTGTTATGATTCAATTACTTTCTATGAATGTTTACATGTTTGATTAAGTTAAAGAATTGGTATATCTTACACAAAGATAGTATATAACAGATGGTTGGTTACACAATTGATTACACAAAGGATAAAGGTTAAAAGATATAAAAGTTTTAGAGGTACTGATTTACCCCTCCCCTCTCAGTACACACTTCCCATTATTTCCAACACAAAATGCATTTGGAGCCGCCTGGCCTTTTCTGCATTTATGAGACTTATTTTATAGATCAGATCGGATTGCACAAATTGAAGAGAGATAGGGTTTCAACTTGATAACAGAATCAAATGCTTGCATTAATTGGTTGTGACCCTAACCCTAAATGGCTTGATGCTTGTTACATTCTTGTTCCTATAAAGGAATATTCAAGACCATTTAGAAAGGGGCTGTGGAATTGGGAAAGTAAAAAGGATTAGGCTTATACTTGTTTCTAGTGTAGGATATAGCAAATGTACTTTTAGATTGTATTGAGATAGAATAGAAAACTTATAATCTTTTGCATATTGTTCTATTTTGTATTTCCTTGTCATATTGTTACAGAAGAAATATTTCATCATACTTAATATAAGTGTTCTCAGATTTTAATTCTCTCCTTTGTGGTGTCTCTGTGATTTGTAAGTTTTTTGGCTTACTTTATAAGTCTTGCTTATACATATGTGTATTCCACAAGTCTTTGATCTTAGATCAAATTAAAATGTTTTGGATATTACATTGATTCTATCTGGATTATCTACTCAAGGATCTTCTAGTGTGTGATCTGAAATATTTATGGTTATGGCTTTTGAATCTTTACCAATAGGTTGTTTCAGTTTCAGTATTGTATTTAGGAGTTTACCCAATGAATAAGGCATTGATCTAAAACAAGTATATTATTTGGAGATATATATCTGAAGTGGTTTGGCTATGTTCTGTCTGACAAATTTAATCAAACTCATTACCAAATTTTTTACTTTTGCAGTTGTTGTTATTATTCCACTCATGGTAGTGGAGAGTCAATGAATGCTAGGTTGGCATTTAGTATGTACTTGTCATTTATCTATTGTTCAAATCCAGAAGTAGAAGGTATTGTAAAGAGTTGAGTTTAGTCTAGATTAGGTGTACCTGCCTTGGTTTTGCAAAGCCAGAAGTACAGAGGGAAGTCTTGTCCCTATAGTTGGTCCAGTTATCTTACAGAGCTTTCATTCTTGGAGATAACCACTCTTAACATCAGTCTTAAGATATATTGGTTTCTTTTTTTAGTGTAAAAATTTTAAAAGCCAACAAGATGGCGACTCCACTCGGGAATAGTGCAGTAAATTGTCATAACTAGCTATTAAGTTGATCATTGAAAGCATAGAGTTACTCAAGTTTGGCCATTTGTCATTGTTTTATCTTAAGAGTTATCTATTTGCAAATATTCATATAAGTTAGTGTTGTGATCCCAACTAGTGTTGGGTGGCAACTCTGAGTATTCTCTGTAGCAGTACTGAGTATTAACAAATCATTTTGTCACACACTTTCCAATATGAGTTACAAAAGGACTAGGTCTCGGGCAAGAGGACATCTTGAAGATAGGTTGGGAAATTATTTCCCAACTACATCCAAGTCTAATTAGCCTAGAAGAGAAAGGGATACTAGAGGTACCCCTCAAGATGAAAGACAAAGGGAAGACATTAGGGAAGAAAGATTATTCCACCATAGTCATGAAGAAAATGCATCATAATATGAAGAGGTTGCGGATGAGGGACTAGGTACTTATGAAGATTATAGTTCTCTTGATGAAAGAGAGGACGAAGAAAATGTTTCTACTCTTCCAGATTCTGATAGTATGGATGCAAAAATTACTGAAGTAGAAAGAAGAATCCAGGAGCAAGTGACTATCAGACCAAAAAGAGAAAATAAAAAGGAAAATGAGATCAAACAAGATCAATTTTTCCTTGAACAAAGAATGAGGAAATTGCTAGAGTTGGAGGCAATGAATTATGTTTAAAAGCCCCAGAATTTTGAAGAGGAACATGTCATTCAAATGGTTAATCATCAAGGCCCTAAGGAAAAGGGAAAGCAAGGAATGGTAGGGGTTACAATAAATGAACCTGTGAATCTCAAATCTCCAGTAGATCAAATGTCTAAGTTGGACATTGATCTTGAAAAAATCCAAAAAAGAGAAGGAAATAGTGGCAAAAATGCTTGAGAAAGCTCAGGTTGATGCTGCTACTTTAGAGATGAAGAAGAAATTATATTTTCTCTAGAAGTCCACTAGGTTTACTCATCTTGGTGTTGAGGGGGCTACAACATCAAATGCAAAGGTCTCTGCTTCCCAAGTTAACACTTCATATCAAGGAGGACCTCCTCATGAAGAAAGGTACAAGCAATTTTCATTTCATAATATTATTGGTTATCCTAATACATTTCCTAATGAAATTAGGGATAAGCTTCCTAAATTTGCAGGGAAAAATGTAATCACATGTGAGGAGAATCTAAAAAATTTCACACATGCCATGGATGATTATAATGTTAGACATGAGGATGTAATTATTAAGCTCTTTGTTCTATCTCTAGTTGAGGATGCTAGGGATTGGTTTGAGTCATTACCTCATCTTTCCATAAGATCTATGAATGCACTAAAGGATTGTTTTAAAGAACAATATGGTGATAAGACCAACATAGGTTTCCTATTAAATGAGTTTAACAATATAAAAAAATTCAAATGAGGGTGTTGTTGAATTCAATACAAGATTCCAAAAGGATATGCATAGGCTTTTTCAAAAGATAAGGCTTGATGAAGAGGTATGTCTTGTTAACTATTTGAGTGCTTTTGATGCTTCAATGGGATATTCACTCTAAGACAAGAATCCAAGAAGCCTTGTTGAAGCTTATAATACTATTATCAATATAGAAATAAATAGACGGGTATCAGGAAATATGGGTAAAAGGGATGATGGGAAGTTTACTAAGATAAATCAGAAATAATTAGAAAGTAACAATCCTAGAATTCCAAAAAATAATAGGTCATCCTATAACAATTATAATTCCCAAAATAGGATGCAAAATTACCCATATGGTACCCAATACAAAGATGGGAAACCTATTTTCCCACAAGGAAAGGACAAGCCTGATAAAGGAACTCCTAATCCTCTACAAAGAAATTCTGTTAATATGAGTTATGAGGATCCTTGGTGTGAAGATTGTCGCTCTCCACGTCCCTTATTATTGTTTAGTTGCTTTTCAAGCACAAAAAGAAAGAGAATAAGAGGATAAACACTATGATGGCAGTGGTTGTGCAATGACATGTTCATACTCAAGGGGTGAAGAAGAATATGGTGATATGACTGCACACCAGGATGTGATTGCATCTAATGATGAAAATGAAGCAGACATTGATAATGTAAGGTGCAATGATACAAACGGTAAAGAACCTTTATTAGTAAGAAGACCTTCAGATGTAGAAATTGCTCAAATCACAACAGATATGGTTGCTCTAGCCCAGAGTAACTATAATTTGAGAAATAGGAAAGTTGGTATTGTGGATGGCAAACCAGCTGGTATCTTTATCAAAGAGATGGGAGAAAGCCCTAAGAAGACACTAGAGATAAGGGTGTCCTCTATGAAAAAGGATAACAAAGAGGTTGATCCAAACAAGGCTACACAAGTTGAAGATAAAAGTGTTGTCACTATCAAGCAGGATATCTCTGACAGCATGAACTCCCCTGTTGATATGGGACAATATTTTCACAGATTTTTGTCAGAGTTCCCTTTTTAGAAATGATGAGAATAGACGAACACAAAGAGAAGGTCCTCTCATGGATAAATAGTGTTTCTTCCATAGGGGCCCTGAAGTTAGAGATGGGTGAGAAGAAGGGAAATAATAAGGAGAAATATGATAAAAAGGAAAAAGAATCAGAAGAGATCATTTCTAAGATCCCTCAGATTTTCTTAAATACAAATCATGTCACTACTCCTTTGGGAGCTATGAACTCCTTTTTCTTGACCTTGGTTATTAATGGTAAGATGCTAAAAAACTGTATGATTGATTCAGGAGCATCCAATATTGTTATGCATGTAGAGATAATGAAGGCAATGGGACTGCAAGTTGACACTCCTCATGGAAGATGTCGGGCAATGGGACTGCAATTTAACACTCCTCATAGAAGATGTCAAGCAATGGACTCCATAGAAATCCCTGTCATTGGTACTATTAAGGCTTTTCCTTATAGATTGGAAGCATATCTAGAGAAGATACTGACAATGAGTGTCCTAGTTGTTGACATTCCACCTCAATATGGAATGTTGTTGTCTAGGAAATGGAGTGCCTCAATGGGAGGGAGTATGCAGTGTGATCTGTCTTTCGCAACCTTTGATATAGATGGAAAAAATGTTAAGGTGTCCAGAGAGACCAGAACCTCTCATATGATTGAGGAAAATGAAGATGAAATTATAAATTGTTTCTTGGATACCGATATTGGAACCTTACAAGTTCAAAACCTTAAAAATGAAGATGAGGTCCAGGGTTTGCCTTTGTTAGAGGAGGGTGCTCTTTCAATTTCTCAGCATGTGTAGTTGCCTAACATTTATGATGAGCCTAACTCTAATGTTTCTCAGATGGTTGTCTCCTGTTCTTTGGAGAATGGGCTAGATCATATTCCAATTGATGAGTGTCATCAATGTTTGCATGAAGTTCAGTATAGTGTTTTTTCTTTTGACATTCAACCTAATGATGCAAATAGATCCAATGATGAATCATGCAATATGAAAGAGAATGAGTGTTTTCCTCAGCTGGATGACAGTAATTTTCTAAGATGTGGCATTGACTTTAGTACTGATCAAAATTGCACTAAGTCAAATTTCTTTTTGTCTCATGAATGTAGCATTCCAATGCCACATATTTTACATCTACAAGCTCTGTCTGATTTCCTACTAAACTCTAATGTTGAACATGCTAATATTTTTGTGATGCGCTGATGGTACATGAAGATGAATCTGATCAGACATATGAAAGTGGTTATTTTAGTTTGTTTCCAGACCATGGAGCAGAAAATTTTGTCTATGATAAGGGCAGACTAGATAAAAAAAATTGTGATGGCTTCAGACCATCAGGACCGATTTGACTTCCTCAGATCAGTAAACAAGTGGCAGAGCTGAGTTCTTTTCTGCTACAAGCTTGTATATATTCTTTATGAGTTTCTATTTTTAGGTTAAGTTTCTTTTTCAATAGGTGGTCTTCTTTATCCCAGAAGATGTTGAATCCTTGATATGCCTGCAAGAGGCATACATCCCCAGTCGGAGCCACTGTTGGTACTCTCATTTTCTGAGAGTACCATAGTAAATTTTCCAAAGTTTCAGAGGTTCAATGGTGGATTTCTTCAAGTTGCAGAGTTCTCGTGTCCTTGTACTGCATTGGATGGTTGCAGAGAAAGGTTTGATGCTTTTTACTTACCCAAGGTCCATCCATGCAGGTTAGAAATAGATCAGAATGGTCATGGTGCATTCACTGGTCTCGTTTTGTTCGTAGATGCCTTAAGTCATTTATCCCACATTGACTGTGTGGAGGAAGGTTTTCATATTTTTATATCCCAACACTCAATGGTTAAGTGCCTAAAAGGAACGCGCCTTTTGGCAGACGTCTCGGTGGTCGGATGGTGACATGGCGGCTAGCTAGCAGATAAGTGGACCAATTTTGCTGGCCCGTGCAGCGATGACGTGGAGGAAATGCCACATGGTGGCTTGTCGTTCACTCGCAGTAGTCAGGAAAGAAGCATGAAATGGTCGTGAGTGGGCAACAGGTGGTTGTCTTGTAGTCGCGAAGCAGGCAAGTAGTCAAGAAGATAACCGGCGAGTGTACGAGGGTGGTTAGTCGCAAGGTCGTTGCGGTTTGGCCAAGTAGTAGAATATGTTGGCGAGTGCGCAACTGGCGGTTGTCGCGCAATCGCCACGGTTTAAGCAAATGGCGGACAATGATCGCGAGTGCGCGACTAAAGGTTAGCAAGCAGTTATCGCACAGTCGCGCAGGTTGGAGGCGGTTAGTAGAAAGGGCTGCGAGTGTGCGAGATCGTTCCATGTGAGCTGAGGTAATGTCGATGAGATGATGTGTAGTTGTCGTTCACTTGCAAGGCATAAAAGAATATTCGACAAAGAGGTCGTGAGTGCGCGATAACTTGACACGTGTCCGATGGTCACAAAGATTAAAGGTGTTAAGCTTCATGAAGATCAATTTCAATCGGACGGCTGGCATAAACCCTCAGTCGAAAGATGACCAAGATTTATCGTTTGAGGCATTACGCCTGCATGCCACGTGTCTTTTCTGACCAGGTGGGACCTGTGGTTTATAACCAAGGCAAGTTAATATGCGGTCTAGTTTCTTTTAATCGAGCAGTAGGCGTAAATCTTTGAAATGAAAGTGCTCGAGATCTACTCATTAAGGCATCACGCCTAATTGCCACATGTCGAAGCTAGATCTTATTCTTGCGGGTAACTTAAAAAGATCTACGGATATGTTTTAAAGCTTAATGGAGGTTCAATCTCAACTGTCCAATTTGTTGTCTGCGCCACCCGTAGCCGTTATAACATATTTTTAAATATTTGAATATGTTTTCAGAGGGTTTTCATGCCAGTCGACTAATTTTTTGTCTCATAGCCATAAATGCTACAATCTAATCTTATGGATCAATTTGCACAACTGTTGAAGGCTAGAAGGATAGAAATTTGATATGCTGAGATGCATTCATAACCAGACTTGACACTTTTAGTTTTATATTCAGAGGGTAAATGCATTTGGAGCCGCCTAGTCTTTTATGCATTTATGAGAGCATGACTTATTTTACAGATCCAATCGAATTGCACAGATTGAAGAGAGATAGGGTTTCAACTTGACAACAAAATCATATGCTTGCATTAATTGGTTGTAACCCTAACCCTAAATGGTTTGATGCTTCTTGTATTCATGTTCCTATAAAGGAATATTCAAGACCATTTAGAAAGGGGTTGAAGAATTGGGAGAGTAAAAAGCATTAGGCTTATACTTGTTTCTAGTCTAGGATATAGAAGATGTATTTTCAGATTGTATTGAGATAGAATAGAAAGCTTATGATCTTTTGCATATTGTTCTATTTTGTATTTCCTTGTCATATTGTTGCAAAAGCAAGATTTCATCATACTTAATATAAGTGTTCTCAGACTTTAAGTCTCTCCTTTGTGGTATCTCTGTGAGTTGTAAGTTTTCTAGCTTACTGTATAAGTCTTGCTTATGCATATGTGCATTCCACAAGTCTTTGATCTTAAATCAAATTAAAATGCTTTGGATATTACATTGATTCTATCTGGATTATCTACTCAAGGATCTTCTAGAGTGTGATCTGAAATATTTATGTTTATGGCTTTGAATCTTTACCAATAGGTTGTTTGAGTTTCAATGTTGTATTTAGGAGTTTACCCAATGAGTAAGGCACTGATCTAAAGCACGTATATTCTTTGGAGATATATATCTGAAGTGGTTTGGTTATGTTCTATCCCACAAATTTAATCAAACACATTACCAAATTCTTTACTTTTGTAGTTGTTGTTATTCCACCCATGGTAGTGGAGAGCCAATAAATGCTAGGTTGGCATTTAGTACTTACTTGCCATTAATCTGTTGTTCAAATCCAAAAGTAGAAGGTATTGTAAAGAGTTGAGTTTTGTCTGGATTAGGTGTACCCGCCTTGGTTTTGCAGAGCTAGAAGTACAGAGGGCAGTCTTGTCCCTATAGTTGGTCCAATTATCTTACAGAGCTTTCATACTTGGAGGTAACCACTCCTAACATAAGTCTTAAGATATATTGGTTGCTTTTTGTAGCATAACAATTTTAAAAACCAACAGGTCACATATCCTGTTATTTGCAAGCAAATAAGAGAAACATTGATTAACAACAACGAACACTGGACGAGATGTCCTCTTAGTAAACAAACCACAAAATCCACGATGCATAGCCAGAAAGACTGGAGTCTAAAAATATTAACTCAGTGACTTGTCGTTAGAACAAGAGTGTCAGTAACCACTAAGGTATCCGTGAACTGAATCCTGGAATAATGAAAAAGAAAACGAACCATTGATGTGACACTAATTAATGACTCGTCATTCCCAGAGCTAAACATGTGTTCATCCACTGACGCAGAGTTATGGCATTTAAGTCACAGTTGGTATAACACGAACATCATTAATGACTAGCTAGGAGAAATTTGAATGTTCGATCGTGGGAACCAGTTTCGCCATTAAGGCGAGCAAAATGGAGGAGAGAGAAAACTCAACACCAGTCATCTGAAACACACGAACTCAACCCTATGACCAGCCTGGTTCTGTAATTCGGCATAATTTAACATTTGACGACGCGACTTGGGCCAAACATACTCGACACAGAGTTCGTGACCTATTATTGGAAGGCGTGGTTGACAGACCTCGCAAAGAATTTGAACCAGAACAAACTCACACTCTTATCTACAGAGACCTCACCAATTACACAAACCTTCCAAAATTTATAACATTTACATGAAATTCACAAGATATCTATATGCATTTATGGGGAAACATACATGAACCTACATAATATATACAAATTTACAAAACATTTACACTTGCTTATAGGGTACCCAACCCACGAGTCAAACGAGCCGCGGAGGGTGGAAACCAAGACCACAAAGGGACAAACCCAAAACCCGTGCAAACAGTACTTACAACAATAAATCTTGGGCAACACAAGGGCAGCAGACGA
The DNA here is from genome assembly GCA_018584345.1 of Thuja plicata. Taxonomy (NCBI): domain Eukaryota; kingdom Viridiplantae; phylum Streptophyta; class Pinopsida; order Cupressales; family Cupressaceae; genus Thuja; species Thuja plicata. The sequence goes on from MU226632.1 coordinate 845,908, forward strand.
AAAACGATGACAAGAAGAAAGGAAGCAACACCAAAATAGGCAAAAAGAAAAAGGAAACAAGCCAAGGACCAAGGAGGGACGTATCTGGAACACATAACACTGAATTTGATGTCTCTTTACCAGTAGCTTCAAAAAACGAATGCCAATACACAAACGCAGACGCAAGAACTCGCACAATTTCGTTGTTGAGGACTCGAGCTCCGAGAACACGTTGCACTTCGTAGTTAATCGCTCAAGTAGTTTTTCTCACAGTAAATGTAAAAATGGAGGGTAAAAGTGTTTTATAATGCCTAAGAAAGAGCATTAATTGCTACTCAGGATTCCAAGGATAAGTAGATTCCGAAGTCCGAACCTCGGGGCACCCGACATCCACTTCTTCAAGCGAAGACAGAAGTGACAAGTAGTTGCCAAATTGAATTGGGCAATATGAATTATTCATGAATTGGTGAAGATTTGTCACTAAAAATTTGTTGATTTGGGGCAATTTTAACATAGCAATACCTACAAAACTCACTTTGAAGTCTCCATCTAAAACACTCAATATATAAGAGAAACAATGCATGAAACTATCCATGAATTATTTTGAAACCATGAACTAAAACCATCCAAACGTGGTGTCACAATCCTTATTTATAATTCATTGCTCAAATCCCAAGAATCTATAAACTAAAATACAATAAATTTAAGAAATTATAACTTTAAATCTTAAAAACAAATTAAACTCTACATCTTTAAATATCTATATTATCCTTATCAACTTCAATCAAAAATCTTTGTGAAACCAAAAATTAGATCTTTAAAACCTTTAAAATAACATATTTTATACATTTATAGTCTGAAAATTATACCTTTACTTTTTGAAAAATTATCTTCATTTTAAATAAAAATTCTTAAAAAAAAAACTAAACAATTGACTAAAATTTGTAAGACTAACAAACTATTTAATACTTAACATTAAATAAATCTTAAAAGTCTGTAGTTTGAATCTCATTATTTTAGAAATAAAATAAACTTAAAAACCTTTTTATTATTTCAAATGTATTCATTCCTCTAGTGCTTGCCAAGCAATAAACAGATAACAACTATAGTACAAACGAGAATGGCCGTTATGGGGGCATGGTATAAATCAGCTTGATCAAAATCTGCCCCCTAATGATCAAACATTGAGCTTTCCACAGCCATTTCAAGCTGAAAGCAACTTTCAATCCCGGATAATTTATCATATTCGAAATACGACTGTTAAAGCAATTGAGTGGCCTGGTCTGGTTGTCACCCATCAAAGTAAAATTTGAAAATTACTCCCTCCTTCCCACTCACCTCAACGATCAATTACGCATACCATTCATAAACCCACTCTCATTCTCCCAATTCCACCACTTCTGCACATAAACAAACAAAATTCATGGAGTCCAAGGGATTCGAACTCAACACCGGCGACGACAACTGCGAGAACTTCAATGGCAATGGAATGCCATGTTTTTCAGCGCTGTCCACAACGTTCTACCGCTGGCCTCTGCGTGATATCTCTAATCTGTTTTGCTTTGAAGTAAGCCACTTCGTTGATTCATGAGAAAATTCAAGCTCTGGGTTTCGAACCTGGGACGAGGCCCAGTTTGTTTTAGCCTTTGGGCTTTCCTTACTGTTTGTTTTCGCCTGTGCAGGTTGGAGATATTGTTGAGCCACGTGGAATGAACACTCCAGCTCGGCGTACTGACAAGGACACTTCGCTTGCCACATCAGCACGAATAAATGCCATCATCAGCCCCTCGATGTCCAACTCCCAGAGGCTTAGAAGGGGTTTTAGGTGATTCGTCTGCCTTGTCCTACGCCAGCTCAGCAGATGTTTCTTTTGTTTGAGCCAACTAAAAAAATTTAAACTTGTTAATTAATTATTTGGGATTAATTCAATGAGGGTGAGTTTGACAATGTAGTTTGATTGATTGAGTGAAATAACTGGGTGTGGACGTTCAGTATAATTTGTGACAAGAAGAATGGAGGTGGTTGGATCACACCCCATAGTGATAAGCCATTTGTAAGCCATTAGTGTGATTGGATTATACATATTTGTTAATATATGATTGGTTGCTTCATAGATCAGCAGACTTGTTATATTCTTCACTTTACGAGGGAGTGCTTTTTCCTTGTACAAAATAAAATTTCGGTTTTGTAGCTAGATTTTGCTTTCTTACTGGGTATTAGTAAAAAAGTTATATTTAGATAAGTTTTCTTTTATAATTTTTGTATTAAGTGGAGTATTTTCATCCACCACAGCGACTACAATGTGGGTAGGTGGTCATTTCAATGTCATTAAATAATGTCCAAGATTTTTTATGGGGCTGGAATCCACTATCAAATAAATCTGTGTTATAGTCTATTGTTTGTGGGATCACAGAAACGAGTTTACTAATCATGTGGTTTCTGAGGACTTTGATCCTAACTTACAACCTGTTTGAAATATGAATGATTTTGATCTTGTGCGGAATGTCAGATATGAATGATTTTGATCTTTTGGGGAATGCCAGATACATCTTGATACATTGGCACTCTCAAATATTCAAATTAAAATACATCTTGATACATTAGAATTCTCCAACATTCAATCCTTTTAATTTGAATGTTGTGTCCCGAATGTCCTGTGAATAAACTGCATTTTGCAGTATCTCAGTGCATTGTAAATTTGAAAAAATGGCATGCAAGTATTACATAACTTTTTTATATTATTGTGTGCAAGTATTACCTAACTTTTTTATCCTTTTAAGATATGTTGATAGTTCACACTTCAAACACTAGCATCTACACATCAAGGCATCATTCATGCCTTACAAAATATTGTTACCAGAAGTTTTTTCTCAAACCTAATATGAGCATTATAGTAAGCCATGATAAAATAGATCCAAAGGAAGGACCACAACCATCTACAAAGCTAAATAGGCGTAGGGTAGAAAAAGAATCTACACAATCACCTCAGAGGAGGCGAAATGAATGGGATTACAGGTTTAATTGTCTGGGTAATTAGACATATTAAAACTAAATAACCAAAAGGAGGGAGCTCCACGCAAATCTGAAATGCACCGTGGAAAGCTCCTCATGCTTCTAGCAATATGTAACGAAGAACCAAGTTCAATCATGTTAACAAGGAGCAAGGGAAGAGCACTGCCTCTGATAAGGATTCCATAGGTTTGGAAACCATAGCAGAGCACTTGTCTTTCCCCTTTTCATGTTCATATCCTTGACAACATTTCTTATTTATTTGTAATTTGCATATGTTAATGAACCAAAATTTGTAGCATTCACCCTTCCACTAGAAATTGTGTACCACCCCAACATAGATTGTTCAATTTTGTAATATACAGTTCTTTTTTACTTTATCTTCAACATGGATTTTTGTGGAATTGTTTGATGGCAACAGTCAATAACAATTCACAATACAAGATATGCAAAGTTTTGTTGTTACACTCTCTCTATGATTAGAACACCAATACACTTAAAGTTGAAAGCCAGTGCATTGAGAACATCAGCTTTGCAAATCATCAATAGAAAATAAGCATCCAATTTGCGTGGAATTCCCTATTAAGCAAAGTTCCATGACTCGGCAAGGTCGACTCGACCTGCGACTCGCCTATGACTCGGCAAGGTCGACTCGACCTGCGACTCACCTATGATTCGGCAACGACTCGCCTATGACTCAGCAAAATGAAAAGCAAAGATTTTTTAGGATTTAAAACTTGTTTCAGGTACCCATTATTTAGTAAAGCTTAAAAACACCATAACATCATCAAATAGAAGCTAATATGATCACATACATAAACATACATCCATCGCATAAGTAAAAACGTAAATTGTAGCTGAAGGAAATAGAAAACATAGATATGCGGAATTATAAATAGTGTCAAATGTATATAAGATCCATGAAATCCATGACATCAAATGTTCCCAAACATATGTGTAATAAAAAACAAGTCTATGGCTCAGGCTCTAGCTCAGCCTCATCCTCAAAGTAGTTTGTCTCCCTCCTAGAAATGAGTCTGAGGTAGGTCCTGGATGACTGACAAGCCATAGCCTCTGCTTGTGAAGTGCCACTCTGATCAACATCAGCTGCACAGGTGGCTGATCATGCTCTATCCTCCTCCTCTGCCATAGCCACAGCCTCAGCCTCTCTGTCCGCAAATGTATGTCTCCCCGAAGTGATCTTGTGCACTCCTTGATGCTCTTCTTCCTTGCTGGTTTCAAACCCTTGGCCTCTTATATTTCTTCCTCTCTCTCACTTTTCCTCTCTTCTTCTCCCAACAAGCAAAACGAAATGCCTTTTAGGGCAAATTAGAAGACACTTGTTAAAAAAAATAAGAAAAAGCATGTGTTTTTATGTTTTTTCTAAGTCATCCAAGATGACTGCCGCGGCCGGGTCATAGACCACGGACTCGGCGAGTCATGCGGGTCATGACCCATGACTTGTCAAGTCATGGCCATGGGTCATGAAAACCCACCATGGACTACTTGACCCGCGAGTCATGGAACTCTGCTATTAAGTATGGTCTTGCCATTTGAAACCAAATGTAAATGCCACATTCATTCATCTTGATCCTTAAATGTTTCTGATTAACTACAACATGGAGATGGTTATTAGTTTTGCATTCAAAAAAAGGATGTGCTAACAGAATTAATAGAATTTAAAGTTTCTACTGTTGGTTTTCATTTAAGAGATTGTATCTCCAGACTTTCTAATAGCTGATTAGGTGGTGCTTATAGCTTGGCGACAATATCAATTGGTGATTTTATCATGTCTAACGTCAGAAACTGCTAATTGACAAACCAGCTATCATTGTGTCAGGTTAGACCGGTTGAGATAAATTGTTATTTTTTCAAAACAACAATTTTTCTTCGAAATGCACAGGTGCAAGTTTATGAATTATGCCACAAGATATACAGCCAAGTCTAGCTATATAGTTAATTTGGTTATAGAAGCTATTAGATCAATTATTCATCAAATGTACAGCCATCCCTCTATTTCACTGCAATCTTGATCCGTGAATCATGTTCTACTGAGAAAAGTGAAGAGTTAAAACTTATATTATTCATATTCTGTTTCTATAGAGGTACATTACTTGGGTAATCTTCTCCATGTCGTGTAACTGTTTCTCGGAGCTCTTTTTCTTGTTCCTGAAGATTTAATGGAACTTTATCATACACATCAGAGAAAAGATTTTCTATGCCTGGCTTTTCCATGCGCTCAGCAACCTGAATGGCCTGTAAAATCTGATCAGACAAAGAAAATGTGATTTTCACAAAGTTAGGTGATAGAATTGAGAATAACTAAAAGATAGGCAAAAGAACAAAACCAAGTCCAAAAGCAGTTCTAGAACATTGAAAACTGCAAAAATAGAGTATGGAAACTCCTCAGATTTACCTTGTTTCGTATTTCATTCCTAAGTTCTGATTCATCCTTCTCATTCCACCAGTTATTCCAATTCAGCCACTTTCTAAACCTCAAAACAGGATCATGTTTCATCTTCCAATGCTCAATTTCATCTATTCTACGATATTTGGTTGAATCATCGGATGTTGAATGGTGACCTACTCGGTATGTAAGTGCCTGAATACATAATAGCAATAATCTGTTAGAGATTTTTGGCCATATGTTTTCTAAGTTTCTTGTATTCTACCATGTAAGTGACAAATTGCAACTGTGAATTCAAATGCACAGATTAAGCTTTAGACTTGTCTGCACTTGCAGACAACTATGATTCAACACAAGTACAAAACAAATTGAGTAAAAAGAATGCGAAGTAAAGCAAAATTTTGTACCTCCAATAATACAGGTTTACACTCATTGATTGCAATTTGTCGGGCCATGCTAACTGCAGAGTACATGGCAAGTGCGTCATTGCCATCTACTCGAATGCTTCTGATCCCATAAGCATGTCCTCTCACAACAATGCCATCACCTAAAAATGTTGAACAGGAAGACAACCGGGAAAGAAATAATAAATGAAATCAAGAGAAGGCTCCCTAAAATAGATGCAATAAATTTAACAATGACAATAGATCCACAGTTCAAAAATCAGAGCTGCAAGTTACTTCTAAACTGTTCTGAAGATGGGGTGCTGATTGCCCATCCATTGTTTCGGCAAATAAATACAACTGGAGCTTCTAGAACTGCTGCAAAGTTCAATGCAGCATGACAATCTCCCTGGTAGAAAAAGGAAAAGTAAGACGCAATGCAAACAAAAATTGAAATAATTGAGCATTCATTTGATTGAAACTAATTGTGCATGTAAAAAAGATAAGGTTTGAGCCTTACCTCACTTGATCCACCATCACCAAAATAAGTTACTGCACAAGCTTGTTTGTTGTCCATTTTTAGTGAATATGCTGCACCTACCGCTTGAGGAATCTGTGTTCTGGCAAGCACTAAGGTAAAATGAGATTTGGAAACAGTCATGCTAGTCATTCATAGCATGAGTGATGAAACAGCATTCATCTAGTATTTAGCGTGGTAAAAAACTGCCAAAAGTCCACAGCACTATCAAGAAAAGTCAAAATAAATAATGCAATTACATAATTAGTCCATAAAAATAATCATCGTTGAGTAAACAAGATCCTTACGCTATAGGTGAAGATATAGTAAAATAGTTTAATGTGTTAGAGCCATAATGAATAGGCATCTGGCGGCCCTTGCCATAATCAGCCGCATTCCCAAAGCACTGGTTTGCAAATTCTTGCAATGTAAAACCACGCCACAGGAGAACGCCCGGCTCCCTATACTGCACATAACAAAGACAAGATCCAACTGAGTAGGTGCCCCCCTAAATGCATGAGTGATTTTACAGCATTTTCAGTAATAGAAACAAGTTACTAACAATTCCGGAGGAATAATCCAGATACAACTCAATGTGCTTCTTAAAGTAATTTAGACAAAATATAAAGAAAAGATATAACTACCCGTATTTCATGCTTTTTGAAGCCTTGTGAACCCAACCAACAAAAACTTCTAAATCTAGCTATAACTACTGAATATCAAGGCAAATGAATTATTCACCTGGGGAAAAACAACATCATCAATACTCAAAGCAGCTGCTGACGAAATATTGATAGCTTCTTCCCCAATAGATGTTAGATAAAAAGAAATTCTGCCTTGTCTTTGAGCTTCATAAAATATGATGTCCATTACCTGAAGAGTTACCATACTATTGTACATTTTCAATGCTAATTCTCTGTTAACCTGCCATAGATTAAAATCCTCTAGATGAGAAGTAATGCATTTCATTTTTATAATTTTTTCAGTATTTCCTGTCATATGCGACCTATCTAGTATTGATAACATCTCAAATTACTCCACATAATATGTAAAAGATTCTCGTATAACTTCTTAAAAGTGTTCACCTCATATATACCATCAGTTGCAATCTTATGTCCATAATTATCCAGAATTCTGTAGCAAGGTACACGATTTTTTGAAGACTCTGATATGAAGTTCATTTCAGAAGTAAATTGCACTTTCCCACCTGGAAACTCCAGTAACTGTCCATTCAAAAGGAAGGCATGTAAAGTAGTGCTCTAAATTAAAGCCATCCACTTTCTAGGATTAAATATTTGATTTCATATTCAGGAAATAAAAATAACTTAACTAAATGGCTTTGGTTCTGTAATTTGATACAGGCCTCATACTCTTTAATGAATATCAAACAGAATCAACAGTTTTAAACAGAATTATTTTGAAATATCTTTATGCGTTATTCACACCATCTCCCAAATGAACCACATTAGTGAATTGCAATTTCCGAGTTGAGAATTAAGATTGCTGTTCAGATTGTTTTAATTGACATCTATTATTCTTTTAGATGTTAAGGAACATCCAAGATGTAACTCGATTGTGAAGCTATTTCTTTCACATTTTGATGTTATATCTCATGGGTAGGATGAAATTAATTATATAACCCCAGGTACACCCCCTAGCCAATGGCTATTGTACTTCTGAGCTTCCTGTCCTTTCATGACAAATGTTGAGTGTGGACTGGCACCCTCAACACTGCATATATCAAGCTGAATTTGGATGGATACCAACAGTGACTAGCCAAACTATTTTTTTTAAGTCACTCCCAGGAGCGATGTTACAAAGAAATGGGAAACAAGATTAGAGTTGGAAACTGCAACAACCGAAAAATGGGGGTTCTAAAGTTTCAGGGACAAGAAATTTATAATGTTTGTCATCAGTAAGAACTTACAAAATCTTAATTATCTTCGTTACAAAATACTGTCATTCAACTTTTTACAGGTGCAAAAGAATATCATCTTGAGCTTGAAACTTGACAAATAATAACCAATAATGTTCACCCAGGATAACTACGGTAATTACTACATAATTTTGCTTTCCACAAATGGCATCCTTCAATCAGAATTAAAATGTAGAGAATCTTTCGAAGACTAATTTGAAAAATTGTATGTCCGAATAGAGGATTTCATATGACATACCAAAAGACTTAAATTATGACAAATTTCAATTTTAGTTTTTGAAATGTTTGTTTTCTTCTGGTTTTGCAGAAAATCAAGAGACGGATCAGCCCTAATTCCTTGATAAACAAGTTTAGGCATGGCAGCCCTGGATTATTGCCTTTTGGTAACGTTGTATAAGAATGCCGTGCTAAGCTCTGTTACAATTTCGGTCATGCGTGCAAGGGGCTTTATGAGAATTAAATTAATCCTCGACTCTTGGTTAGCATTTTAAACTATCCAAAACTCTGTCTACCCGAGAGGATGACTACCTCCATATGGGGTTCCTATGCTTACTCATACTATCAATATATGTACCCTTGTGCAACAAACACAAATTTTAGCAATTGAGCAATTTAATTCCTTCGCACTGTTTTAATCAACAGGGATATCGTATCATGTTACCAAAAGACAGATCACCAGAATGATAATAGAATAAAATTTCACACTTATTCTAGTTCCCAAAAACCAGACCTGGTTTTCGTCATCATCTTCTGAAGCCACCTCTTGGCTGGAATACTCAGCCACACCTTTCTCTGCTTCACTTCTAATCCCACGATGCCTCCCCCCACAATGCAACGATTTGCCGGAAGATTGTGAAGCTTCATGAGCCACATGCTTTTGGATTGGATTCTGCTTTTGGGTGACGAAATTCCGGCTTTGTGTTCCTAAATCCCATCTTTGTGCACCCAAAAGTCTCAAAAGACAGTAGGGCCCTGGCCCATTACAGACACCATCAAAATTATTTGATACCCTCTGCAACAAACGCCTTTGCACAAGCAAATTCCACCATACTCTGGAAAAAGATTTTGATGGAAAAGACATCCCAAGGCAACTTAGTTCCACACAAAACCAGGAAGAAAAATATACTGGTTTTGAAAACCCAATGCAGAGCACTCCCCAAGATGGTACTTCAATAAAAAACTAAAACATTACAGCATGTACATTTCAACTTCCCTCTTCCTGGTTTAGTATAAGCACAAAGTGCTTATATTTAATTTTCTAGTTGCTATTAAATGGGGATAAGATAGATGAATCCGACAATGCAGGATCGAGGAAAAAGGTAGATTCCAATGAAAATAAAAAATTCTGACACTGTAACATACAACGTTTTTCTCCCAGAAAATTTGCCTAAGTAAGGCGATTCTATTAAAAATGTCCGCTTTTTTGGAGTGACGTGCTCGCCTATCATAACCAAAATAATAATAGGGCAATTTCATTAAAAATACCCAGTACATTGGACTGATGAACCCGCTTAAAATCATTGTGTTAACCCCAAATATAATAATAATAATAATAATAATTGAGATTTGATGGAACAATGTGGGATAGAGTTTATGACAGCAATTTTGAGTCCCCACGCAATTTCCCGTCTTATCTATAATCTGATAATCGCAATAATTAAATTAGAAATAAAGTGTGGCAGCGGATTAGATTTATAATAATAATAACAAGTTTGCTCACTTAATAGTTTCTTTGTAATATTTTAAAACATTCACTAGTAATGGTATTTTGGTCTGCAATTTGTATCTCCAAATTGTATGGAAAGGTCAGCAATATTTTATTTATTTTTATATATTTATGTAATGATGAGATCAATAAACAAATTGTGTGCAATTAGGTTCTTGATAGACAAATGATAGCTTTGATTATGCATCCACTTATTTTAACTTTTATATATTACGTAATATTTTAAATTTAACCTTCGAAGTGGAACATCCTTGAAATGCACAAAAATCAAAGAAAGAGATATTATATATAAAACTAGTCCCTCTCTTGTGTGTCCCTCTCACGCTCTCTTCATCTCTCCCTCCCTCAATTCTATCTTTCTATATCTTGGATATACAAAGTGATTGAGTTTATGTGACAAGTGCCACCATTTAGATGTACATTCATAATGAGTAGATTAATTGATTGCACTTTAGGTAGTGTATACTTCATGTCTTTGTGTATTCATACAATTGATGAGCAAAGCCCTAAGTATATGGCATTTAAAATTTGCTAGCATATGAGTATATCCATGTTGAGATGCTTGGACCAATTAGCAATTGATATGTCAACAAGGATGTTGACATAAGTGGACGCCTAGTATGGTGGCTATATGTTTCATAAATCTTGGACCAATGTTAATAGCTTTAATGGAATATTGAATTATATGTAATCAACATGTATATCCTCGCTTTATTTTTTGTGTATTCACATATGCACTTCTATGATGCCTTCATCTTGTTATTGTTCTCAAGATAGAAGACATTTGAGGGATCAAAACATAAAACAAAAGGGATAATTTGTGTGAAGTTGCACCTTTGCATTTGTCAAAGAAAATCTTGTGTAACCATTTGAAAAGATCAAGGGCAAGAACAACATTGTTCTCCCGAAATCTCACTTTTTTAATGATTTTAATAAGGTAGAGTGGCAAGCTTCAATAAGAGTTACATTTAAATAATTTATATTGTTAGTATACATTAGTATTATCAATTGCAACACTAAGAAATAAAAAATGAACATGATTGTTGGTTTCTCACAATGACTTCTTAGTAGTTGTGTGTTTCTTCTATTCAAATTATTGTTATTATTATTATTTTTATATAGCCTTGTGTTTACTTGTAGTAACCTTAAAGTCTCATTGAGCTTATTAGTTTAAGCCCAAGGGGATTTATTCATTACCTTTCCATTTCTTGTAAGAAAGCTAAGGTAGTGGAACAACTTCCTACACTAACCTTAAGAGGAGGGTTATACAAAACGTTTAGATCTTTACAACAGTTACAAAAATTAACATAAATAACATGCATACCACATAACAATTATCTACGTGGTGAAAACCCTTTTGGTAGAAAAACCTCACACTCCAAAACTTGTGCAATATTTTATTCAAAATTCAACAACACATTACAATATACTTGTAGAGCAAGTTTCTTATAAGAATATCACCAGCTGATATCCAGAGACAACTCAACAACTATCAGACTCTCAGAGTAGATCACAATACATAGTCATAATACAATGCCTTCGTCAAATAGGGATGCCTTCTAGGGAAAGAAAAGCACACAAAATATCTAATTATAAATATATGACCTAATGATAAACAGTCAGGATTCACAGTGATAAATTATATATATAATTTTGTTTTATGCTCCTAGAAACCCCCATCGGGACTCATTGCCCCCGAACCCCTAGTCAGTCAGGCGACAAGAGCCTGCAAGAGGGGTACCCTTCATGTTGATGTATCAAAATTAACCTTTTATATTATTGCAAGGTTGAGACACCATTTTACTAACAAATCTCTCACTTGCCGAGCACCTTGTAAGAGAAACGAGAGGTGTGCTAATGCCATTGTTTAATCACTATGAGCCAAGAGCCCCATATAATCCAAACACAATATGAACTTCTATGTGCCCATAGCCTTAGTTTAAAAAACTACAACATTCTTTAAGATCTCCACTTAAATAGCTTCACCATGTCATCCTCAACCATATTTCTGACAAAATGATAATGAAATGTGCTTCGTTGAGGCATGAAATGCTAGGTTCTTAGCTAGGTAGATCACACTCTAAATATCACAGTAAATTGTTATTGCTTTTTAATTCCAATATTTGAACATAGTCTCTTAAGCCAAATGACTTTTTTACTAGTCTAACTAGTTGTCATTTATTCAACTTCAGTAGAGGACAAAGAAACTACAACCTTTTACTTACTCATCCAACTAATTGCACCACCAAATAAAGTAAACACATAAACATTGGTGGATCTTCTGGTGTCTATATCACCTAGCCGGTCTGAATTCACATAAACATGAATATAATGGAAAAAAAAGTATCTCCTATCGTATGGTTGCAATAACACAAAGAATACTTTGAGATACCCTTCAAATATTTGAAAACTCTTTTAATTGCATCACAATGAACTCTACCAAGATTAGACACATATTCAGAAAGATCTCATATTGCTTGGGCAACGTCTACTCTAGTACAAACCATAACTGTAGACACCCTAAATTGGTCAAGATAAATTAAATGCAAATCAAACAAATTCAAATCAAGCATTTGAACATCGAGGCATGAATTAATTGGAAATCAAAGTTATGGGATTAATTAAATCAATAAGATCAAATAAGTATGCAATTGATTTTAATCAATTAATTGTATAGTTTAAATAAAATTTAATCCAACCCATTCAAGGGAACCCATGACTAAATCAATTCATTAAATACATTTATTCTCACCCACCACAAAAGGAAAAAACTAAATCAACCAATGAGGTGAGGGCATTTGAAGCACATGGATCAAGGACAAAGTAATTCTCCACCACTCACCTTAAAGTGCATCCTGACCATCCATATTTGTCTCTTTGTCCCAATATTTGAAACCATTAACTTGACACAACTTTGATCAAGGTTAGTTCACTCTACCCCCTACCCTTGGAAAATCCTATAAATAGGATGCATTCTAAGAGAAAACCACCACTTCATATTCATTCTCATTTGCATTGGCATTATAGTTAAATTGTGCATCCATGCTTGGCATAGTTTGAGTTCTTTTAGCATTGTTCTTGCATCTTTAGCTTAATTTGCATCATATTTCATCATTTTTTAGCTTAATTCTCTTATCATGTAGTTTAAATCTTCAAATTCTCATTCTAGGATTGTCACTTTAGGAATGCTTAAAATCTGAGAGCATTGTTTTAGCTTCCTAGGGAGAGAGAGATGAGAGGGTTTTGATTTGTTCAATTTGATGTTTAATATGCTAGATCTTCAAATCCTTTTCAAATTGAGTAAATTGAGTTAATGTTTCATTAATATGCATTTAATTGTATACAAAATGATGCCCATTGTGGGGCATCTTGCCTCTCCTAACTTTGTTTGTCAGAATTGAGTGATTTTGATGCAGATTTGGATCTTTTCTGGAGTTCTGGCGCCTATGCACTGAAGATGAGCACTTTTTCCCTAAAGAATGGCACCTATACCCTAAATTACAGTGCCTACACCTCAAAGATCAGTGCTTGTGCATAAAAATTTGACATTTGCACTAAGTTTTGGTGCCTTTGCATCATTTTCCAGTACCTATTTACTATCTTCCAGCACCTACACCTCAAATTGGAGCACTTCTGCTTTCTGTCTTGGATTATGCATTGTCTTTTGGCTCCTATGCATCTTCTTTTGGCGCCTATGCATGTTTTTGTAGCGCTTATACATGATAGTTGGAATTTGTAGATTTGAAAGCTAATCTTGTTTTGAAATAATTTGTAGATGGCTAAGAATTGGAAAGTAAGAAGATCTGCATCTTGAATTCTTGGTTATTGCAAGATTAAAGAGGACAAGAAAGCTAATAGAAGATGGAAAGAGGTAAAAGCTTCTATTAGAGCTAAAATTTCTTTGCAAGAAAGGATTATCATGCACCATTATTGGAGAATAATGAATCTTTATCAAGCTTTCTTCAATTTTCCTTATAGTCCTTTAGATGATTCATCTTTTGATACTCCCATTTAAATTTGATCATTGCGCTTCCTTTTTTATTTGGATTTCTTCACTTTGTGTAGGAAGTGTGTGTTAGAGTAATCATTAGTTTTATTGTTAATTAAATCATGTTGATTTAATTAGTTAAGTTATTACTCTTTAGTGCTTAAGCTTTCTCTTAGGTGCATTAATAATTAATTCTTTTATTAATTATTAATGTGCAACCTAGCTTTTTTAGGTTTTAGGGTTTTGTTCACCTTTATAGGTTGAACCTTGTAATTATTTTTTTCACAACTTGGAATATATTTTTTCTCTCACATTTTGAGTAATTTATGAGTTATGCTTTTCCCTCCATTCATCTTCTCTCCTGTAATAGGTTATTTGCATGCAGGTGTTCTTTGGGTTCTATGGATTTGTCTTTCTCAAATCCTACATGTTATCAAAGTCGTACTGCTGCTGCCTGGTCTGGTGTTTTTGAAGCAGTGATTTGAGGAAGAAAATCTCAGCCTTTCTTGGGGTCTTTTTCTTCAATATGAAAGTGACAAAAATTTTGATGCATTTTGAGCGCAAACAGACCTCACCATCGCGCTCAGAAGGCCCGAAAAACTACATTTTCATATAAAGCTTGTCATTTTTTGTTACAGTGACCTCTGGAAATAAAATTTCTCTCTCTTAGGCTGTACGACACAAATTTTGAGAAAAAAAAATAAAAAAAACAAAAAACATGCCAAAATGCTCAATTTTTGGCGCAGGCAGCGTGCGTCGATCCCGCGCGGCCTGCTCGCCACCAGCGCCCAGCTCTCAGCCCGTGCATTGCCCCAGTGCCGCCCGACAGCCACCGTCGCTGCCCGGCCGGAGCGCCACCTCCACCGTCGTGCACCACCCCAGCTCTGCGCAGTGCTGACGTCATTTCCCAGCAGGGTGACACTAGCCCTTTCCGACCATTTTCAAAATTTTTTGGCAACCAAATTTTTTTTCCAGCGATGATGTTAGCGACAGGCTGGTGACAGTCATACAACCGTCAATTTTTTTGCAGTGCCTGGCGATGGTCATTTGGACGTCAAATTTTTTCCAGTGGCTGTGTTTTTCCAGTGAGCTTCCCTTTCTAACCTCCTATCAGTCTTTTAGCCGTAACTTGAGCATACGATATCATTTTTCAGAAAACACGATATTGCCAGAAATCTCTTTCTTAACTGGACACCACTGTGTAGGTTTCGTCTGAAAATTTGGCCATTTGAGTACCTATTTTTAGAGTCAAAGTAGCAACTTCCATTTCTCTCCTCACTGCATCAGGTCACCAGGTTTTCTTCTTGTTGTTTGTGCTCTCTAAGTTACCTTTTGGTGTACGGGGGATAGTTTACTACATTGTGGGGGGTACATTTTCCTTTGTGTCATTTACTTTAGAAAGATCATTCTGCTTCTGTCTTCTTTCTCTCAATGTCAGACCCTTCAGTTGACCAGTTGATGCCACATAACTACCATACCTGGAAAGTGCACATGACCAAATTGCTCATGTCACAGGGCTTATGGTCCTGCCTGGATGAGAAACAACCTATTTTGCAATGTCCTTTTGAGATTCTTCATCATAGGAACAAGATGGATGAAGCCATGGGCTTAATTGCACTGAATATCTCTGACAATTTCCTATTTCATTTGGAGAATTTGCACACTCCTCGGGCCATCTGGGGAAAGTTTGCAGATCTGTTTGGCACAATGAATGAGTTTTGGGTACTACAGCTTGATGCAAAGTTGAGATCATTGTCTCCTGATAGTTTTTCCACCATTGAGGACTTGTTGATGAAGTTTAATGCTCTCTGTTAACTTTTACAGGGATGTGGGAAGACCAAATCAGATAATGAGTGTGTCTTCCTGATACTCTCAAAGCTTTGAGGATAGTTCCAGATCTTCTCCTCCACTTTCTATTCCACTATGGATGCTTTGGGTCCTAGGCACATTATGCCTTCCTTTGCAGCCTTCTGTGATTGGTTGACTCGAGAGCAGTCAAAGATTCAACAGTTGGATGATACTTCTGGCTCTATGAGCCATGCTTTGGTTGCTCATCCATCTTCACGGAAATCGGAGCAGAAACAAGTCTCACCAACCACAGAGTTTTGGAAGGATTCTCCTTCTCAGCATTCCTTTGGCCCACCTCCTCCAAATAAGGGGAAATCAAAAAACCTAAGTGTGCTTATTTTAATAAGCCTAATCATGATGAGTCTCAGTGCTTTCAGAAGAAGGTAGATGGATATGCCCAAAATATTTCTGATTTGACAGCTCTTCTTCACAAGAGCAAGATTGATATTCCTTCTTCCTCTTCTTACCGGTCTTCTTCATCATCTTCTAAAGCAGATGGGTCAGACAACGGAAAGGGTCATGCATTATGTGCATCTTCTATTGATCCCTCTTCTAGATGAATACTAGATTTAGGTGCTTCACACCATATGGCATTTTCTCGGGGTTTATTCTCTTCTTTTGAGGCCTCACCTACCCACACATTCTGATGGGGAATAAAATTGTTTTGACTATCTATGGGAAGGGTTCTATTAACATTGATGATGGTACATTCCATGATGTACTATGTGTTCCATCCTTTTCCTCTAACCTTCTCTCTATTTATAAGATTACTCATAGTGGGACAAGGAAGACAGTTGAGTTCACTCCAGATTCAGTGCACATCAGAGATAGTGTGATATGCAATATTGTTGCCACAGGGACAGTTGATCATGCTACCCACTTGTACTCTGTTGATAGGTCTTTGTGACCGGGTTCGCCAACAAATGTAAGTTGTCATTGGGTACCAGGGTATTAGCCAACTTCGCCTGTAAAGGTTGTCCAGGGAAATGAGATTCCCCAGGCCTTCAAGCACATGAGAGTCAGGTCTCGACAGTGCGGGAGCTTAGTTGGGGAATGTGACTGTTTTGTTCGGGGGGTAGCTGGTTATCTTGGCTCGTCTCTTCTGGGGATTCAAGTGAGTAGGGTTTCCTACAAGCATTCGTTAACTTTACCAAATAAACTTCAAAAGATACTGCAGAGTTGGAAATATTCCATCTACCTATACTTATACTTAAACATTCAAAACATCAACAATGCTCTAACACACTACACTAAATACTGAAGAAATATAGAACCATCAGCTCATATTTAATCAATAGAAAATGAAAAGGAGGTCGTTAATCTACTTGAAGTATTAGAGCAAAGGACATAAGAACATAAAGCATAAAATACCGTCAACCTAGAGATCAGAATGCTAACAACTTCATTGATAGAACCCTTCCTTCTTCATTAACATATCTCCAACAAGCATTGGTGCGTGTTACAATGGTGGCTCCAAGGGAGCATCTATCTACTGAAAGCTTTTAAAATTAAGGAGCATTGAGCTCTGCAACTAAGAACTGAGAAAACTAAAATGCTATTAACTATGGACTACACAATCATCAATTTCGCCGACCCTTGGAATGAGGTCAGACTTATTATTTATACACAAGACTTGACCTAAAACTTAACCTAATTTATTTTACACCTTACAATATAATACTATTTTTGGTGGCCGGTACTACCTGCACCACGCTACAAAAGACCTCGAGATGGAAAAAGGTCTGTCATGTCAGAAGACAAGAAAAGAGGAGTGGAAGAATCGGCCTTGAGAAGAGAACCAGAAGGAGAAAGAAGAAATTCGATCCCCTAGGGATCGAGGCCACATGCCTCATAAATGGGAAAGCGGTGCCCTATCTCTTATGTGTCAGGTTTAACTTTGAAGTGGCGCCTTGGGAAGACCATTTGTCAGAAGCCTCTTGTCGAGCCGACGTGCCTTGTTGTGGTTACCTGCTCTCTGACACCTTTTATTGACGTCCTTGAAAGTGACTGGTCGACCTTGGGAACCGGGACACAGGTCACTTTAAAGAATTCAAAAATAACACTAGATCTGAAACTCCAAGATCCAGGAGCTCGTGCCCCAAAGAATGAATGAATACAAAAATTACATCTCCCGACGATCATCCCTGGAGCCTAGAGGATTCTATTGCTCCTTAGTATCATTGAATGTCTGCAGGAGCCGGGCGATTCATTCTTCATCTATGTCCTTAAGGCCGGCCTATTGGTATTTGGCCGCCTCCACTTGCTCATCCAGATCTGGAACATTTGCCTTGAACTCCGCGGCCATCTTGGTCGTGTCTTGACTTTGAAGCACCATGCGAGTGAGCCTTGACATTTTTTCTCCATCCATTCCCTCCGGGGATCCATACCGAGACTCCATTAGCTCGTCGAACTTTCCCAGGACATATTCCTCTAGAGTGCATGTTTCAGTACTGAAGGGATCAACTCCAGAGACCTTGGAGATGAACGACTTGTATAAATTGAAAGAATATTGAACTTCATGGACTTTTTTGCGCATAGCCCCTACCAGTTCCTTGATTACCTCCAATGTGAGGTCAATTCGAGAGTGCTGGGTCCAGACAAAGTCAAAAGACTCCTCACCTAAAATTCTAGCCTTGGAGATAATTTCTTCTCTGATGCTGATGGGCTCTTCCATCTTGGCTTTCCATGCCTCATAATTTTTGATGTCTCCCTCCCAGATGGAGATAGTAGTTTTGGCTTGATGTAGAGTATTGGTGGCCGCATACAAGTATGGGAGTGTGGATGCCAAGAAACATCAGACGTTTCCCACCTGTTTTGTAACCCACTCATCCACTTCCCAGGCTTTTCTTTTCATTGCCCTTAATGAATCTATGTCTCTTTGAGGGAGCAGTGTGTCAGACGTGGAGGCGCCCGGGGGAATAGCAGTAAGAGGTTGCATGAGCTCCGTCAGCAACCCCATGAGATTTGCATTGTTTTCTTTTTTTGCCCTGAATTTCTAGGCCTCCTTTTCATAGCGGGCCTCCACCGCCTTGGTCGCTTCTTTTAACAGGTCAAGTTCTCCCTATTTCCCCTCTTCCCTAGTGATATCTCAGTGATGGAGTACTCATTAGCCTTAGTCATTGCTTCATCTACATTTGGGGGTGGTGTCGCAATCACCACGACTGCATCTTCGCCCGGCCCAGTCCGAAGAGTATGGACTGTCCGAGATTTCTTGGTCTTTGGAGGATTCTGCATTTGTGCCATCATTTTCGCCAAGGAGAGATGGGCCTTAGGCGTCGTCGGGGCCTTACTCTTGTGGGACTCCATCAACCATTGTAGTGGTAGGGGTAGCTTTGCAGCCAAAATTTATTCCTGTGATTTCTCCCGGGGATCTTGTTGCGCCCCTTCGACAGTGTGAGCCATTCCTGACTCCTTCCCTGTATCTTTAGGTTCACCGGTGATATTTACTCCGGTGGTACTTGTATCTTTTGCCTTTATGTCTACGTCTTTGATGATGTTAGGATCATCGTTTGTTTCCCTGGGGTTCCTCTCATCCTGTTGTTCATCAGCCTCTGTTACTGGGATGTTCTCCTCTACTGGTGTATTCTCTGGAGGTGGGGGAGGCGTCAGGCCAAGATTCAACATTTGGGCCACTGTGATCACTTCCCCAAATGTTACTTTTGAAGGTGGTGTTTGGAGCATGGCAGTTGGGGTCACGGTTGTTCCCGTGGGTCCAGTTTCCCCAACCGATGCCATTTGCTCATCCTGCTTCTGCCCGCCCTCCTCAGTCCCTGTAACCTGTATCTTTGGGACTTTGGAGGTATCCACCTATTCTTGTCCCTTTTCTTCTTCTGCTTGGGCTTCCTACTCTTGTGCAGGCTCTTGCTCCGAGAATTCATCCAGTGCGGTGATTTCTTCCGCTGACTTTATGATATCCCCCTGCAAGTTTCCAAATTCGTCAGTTCCAAATTAATCATCAAATTCATCATGGGGATGGGGGTTCTCTGGGATTTCCTTAGGCTCTTTGTTCGGCTCTGGGGAGTTGGAATAAATAATTTGTACTTCTTGGATGCTTGGCATCCCAAGTTCTAGTTCCGCCCTTGGTTGAGAGTTAGTCTTCTTTTTCTTTCTCCTTGTTACCAAAGGGGGCCCTGCATCCATTAGAGCTGCCTGCTCCTCTTCCGCTCCAGCTCCTGTTTCTCGGACCATCAATGCTGCCAGGGAAGGGGAAGAGGGAGGATGAATGGGCCCGGTCATGAGTACCAGGGTGGCCAACCGCGTGAATAGTTTATCTTTCATCTGCTGGGAGACCGCCAGCGTCTGTTGTATTTTCTCTTCTTTGAGGGTCGTAGATGGGGTTTGCGAAGAGGTCCCCATTATTCTTTTTCCTTTATCCTCTCCCTATGAGGAGGTTCTGGCCCCAGAGGTCAGGCCCCGCACTGGCAGGCCAACTCTGCATGTACTCCCCGGGCATGCCCTTTTGAAATAAGCATGGCTATGTTCTGTATGCACCCTAAAACGGTCACCTAGACTTTGGGCCCCATTTTATTATTTTATCATTTTATCAAATTTGTTGAATCAATGCTTTGGAATATTTTCAATTCAAATCAATTTCCTTGATCAAATTGTAATTAATTCAATTATTCAATAATTTCAATATTTCCTAAGGTTTGATCATTTTTATCTAATTAAAAGATTTAATTTTCTTTTCAATTAAATAAAATTTATCTTATTTAATTAAAAGATTTAATCTCTCTTTTAATTGAATAAAATTTATCTTATTTAATTAAAGTAAATTTCTCCATTTTAATTAAATAAAATTCCTCTTATTTAATTAAATCCAATTCCTCCCATTTAATTAAATAAAATTCTTCTAATTTATTTAATTGAAAGAAAACCCCTCTTTTAATTAAATAAATAAAAATCCCCAC
>MU226632.1:867084-882259 GCA_018584345.1 Thuja plicata
GGCACTAACTAGGTCAATCTGAGGGCCTCTATTTCAAACCTTTGCACTCCATGACTAGAGAGCTATGGATCGATATTTGAGGCCTCATTCTTGAGCAACCTTGGATGAAATGATTCATAGAAGTGTGAAACATTTTCATCACACATGTTCGACCACAACGTGAGTGATATCCTCAATAGTTGGCCCCTCCTGGATGTTCCAATCTACCGGAGGGAGGGCCATCTTGTCTATTCCCTTCTCTTTGTACTGAGGGTCTATTGTGGACCCGGTGTCTGAAAAGTCACCCGGGAATTTCTAAAGCTTTAACCTTTACATCATCCCCATTGTCATCTAGACGAAGTATCAGCTCTGGACTTCAAAATCATCTTGGCAATCTTTCCAGAAGTCCTCCATGTGGAATATATGGGGCTCTAATGCCTGGGGAAGTGTCGTTGCTATCTTACCTAGCAGATCAAAGTTCTTGTGCTCTAGATATATTTCTACTAAACCCAAGATTTTAAGTTTGTTGTCCGCCTCCTTGGCTGCGGCCAGACTACATGAGTAATTCCCACAGGTGATTGGGAATGGAACATTGACCACCTTTTTTACAGTGTAGAGGGCGTGCAGTTCCAGAATCTACTGACAATATTTCAAAAGAATTATTTTGTTGCCACAATGCTTGGGCAACAAATAGGGTTTCCCGGAGAAGCCGGTTACCTGAATGTAAGTATGTTGCTGGAATTGGATATAATAGTGGCCATAACTTCTGACCAAATCCATTGCCTCCTTAGAGAGGTGGTACCCGACATCCTGGGTAGGTGTGAGAAGATTGTATTAGAAGAAGACATCGTTCACTCGGCAGAAGCTGAGGAAGCTAGCCTCCCATTGGATTTGCAAAAAATGATCCCAAGGAGCCTTTTGGCCCAAGCCAACCCCAAGTACACCTGATGTGAGCAGCCCGTTTATGACAGGGCGTTGTTGTTCTAGGGCCCAGAGAACGTAGGATGTCATGTAAAATTTAGAGGTTCGAGCCACCTGAAGGAACTGCGAGTCCACATGGTTTGAAACGATGGTGGCCCAATCAAAATATTGTTCGCCGGTGGAGATTCCTAGTAGGAAGTAATACATCCATCCTGAGAATTCCTAGGCATAGGGTTTCCCAAAGAACCTGCATAATGCTATGATCCCCATCTGGATACTTTCCTTAAATTTGGATCTGGGGATCTCCAACTTCATTCTTTTGGAATCTTTCTTTGGGGTCTTTAGCCACTTGTTCAAATACTATCGGGCCATAACCTCTAGCTGCTGAAATTGTCTCAAGGCATCAGATTAGGTGAAAATGACTGCTTCATCAAACAGAGGGATCCCCAAACCTGCCCAAAAATTTGTAGCATCCAGGGAGACCATGGGTGTAGGATATCTAGTCGGGACCAGGGCGGCGAGCATGATGACCCGAATGGAGGATTTGTAGTGTGCTGCAAGGGTGAGAATGAGTTCCGGGGCTTGCACGGAACATGGGAAGCAAGCAGCCTTTAGAATCCTAGACTCTCCAATATTGATGGCCAACTGGTCCCCGACCGTTCATTGGATGAACATCATTTTGACCACGGCCTACATTTCTTCCCACATTTCGATGCTGGTGTTGGTGATTAACAGAACCTTGGATTTGATTTTTGATCCTGCAATGGTATTTTCCTTCAAATATTTCATACTGAGGGGAAGCTTTTCTAGGGCCCTATCATTCTTAGACCTGACGGGTGCCCTGGTGACTGTCGTGGTGGGGAGATCTGGACTCCTGGGTGGAGAGGATGTAGATGCCTCTGACATAGTGAAAGTGAGATGTTTGAAAACCTGTAAGGTAAGGCGACCATCAGAATTTTCATAAGATAAAATGCTACTCCAGATTCTGGAGAACTTACCACCGCATTGCGTACTTCACCTGAAAAGTTAGTTTACATCAAAGTCTAGAAAGATATGCATAGGATGTTGACTTGGGAATTCAACCACTATCTAGGTTTGGGGATTTCAACATGTTTGACGGAAGTAAGATATAGGCTAGGAAAGGACGTAGGGCCCGTAGTCCAGAAAACTAACCGTTGGGAGATGTGACGAGAAGATGATTTGTTAGGCTTACGTGGGCGTCACATGGTCATGCAATAAATGGGAGTTATGGTGATGATGATGCCAAATTTCTAAACACACACAAGATGAGAGCCACTTAGCGGAACTTAAATGCGCGCATGGGAAATAAATGCGCCATGAAGACTGATTCAACAACGAAGAGAGAAACCACCATGGTTGAAACTAGCCATGAGTCAAGTTCCAACTAAGTGGTATTCCATCGTGCGGGTGAGCTCACAGATTTAGGAAAATGCAGACAAAAGCACAGTGAGCTTGACCCAAAATGAAAGGATATACACTGGATATATACATAAAAACACAGAGGGCTGAATGTCAAAACATATACACATCAAAATATAGTGTATTTACAAGCTTTTTACAAATTCACACAACATTTACATGGGCCTAAGGCATACCCTAGACAATGTACACTATAAACACTAACTTACAACAACACAGAGGGTGGAGAACCCTCTGGCAGAGCCCTCCCGCTAACGGGAGGCAAACCAGAAGTGAAACGCAAAAAAAGAAAGCGAAACCGCAAAACCAGGGGAAATGAAACGAAAACAAAAACTAGAAAGAATGAAAAAGAAGAAACTAGAGAGCCTACTTGGAAGCACAGAGGAAGGCAAGGAGAGAAGGGCACTAGGAGCGCTCTGCAACAAGCTAACCTTAAGGATTACCACGAACAATCACCACAAACCCACTAGTAATCAACCACTAAACACAGAAGCAAAATCAGTTTAAAATAACCTTAATTTGTTTTGATTCACTCTGAATGCATAAGTGTTTTAATTGCGGTGACTATAAAAGTGGCATGTAATTTCTATTTATACCCAAGGTAAAAGCAAGTTACCCTCTCCTCCACAAACTCCAGAACAGACAAACCTCCAGACTCCAGGCCCAGGGATTCCATGAAACCATACCTTCTTGCAAGAAGAAGGCATCATGGTAGAGAATCTTAGAGTCTGGAATCCAGCTTTGGAAAGAACAAGAAACTTTGGGACTAGGTCCCGGAGGCACGAAAGAAAAAAGCAGAAAGAAAACAAACCTCACGGGAGGGAAAGCACAAAGAAGGAAACAAAGAAAATAGAAGACAAGGCAAGAGCCAAAGTGAAAAGAGGGGACCCAACATTTTTCCCACAAAATGTAGGAATGGGTATGCAGGGCATAACTATTTGGGATGAATACTTTAGCGCATTTGAGAACTACAGAATCTCTAGTTAGCGAAACCGGAATCAATCATTACTTGGAGAATCCTACTTGCAAGGTGTGAAGCGTTTGAGAAAATCCGACCCATACATGATTCAATCCTTGGTCTCTTGTCAGTTGTGAAGTGTGTGCTTTGAAAGAAAATCAAGCCGATGACCTCTGGGAGAAGCAGAGAAGAGGCATTGGATATATCAAACCAAAGTCATCAATTTTCTCGTTTCCCCTAGATACCGGAATTTCTCCGCTCTATCTTTTCTCTTCATCTTATTCTTTTCTGGATGGGAAGGTGGTACTTCTTTCACCATTAAGCTTAAGCTTAGCTAAATTTAATGATAGTACTTCTTTCACCCTTCCATCCACTTCAATTCGCTTGGATAGGGAAGAAAAACTCCAGATCCAGGAAGAATTTAAATATTTTCAAACTTGGGCCAACAAACTAGTGCGACCAATCTACTCTTGGTGTGTCTGATTACTTGTTCCTTTTGATTTTAATTTAACTAAATTCCAGACTTTCGGGGATGAATCTGATGAAGATTTCTCATAACTTGTTATCAAACTTACAAAATAACTTCGGAGACTGGACCAATTCCACCATGCTAACAATAGATTCTGAGTTCACCATAAATGCGAAAGGTACCACCCCGGGGACTAGATGTTATGTAAATCATACAAGCCTACAAAAAGGGGGAGCAGAATACTAGAGACCTAGAAAAGAAAGAACAAAGCCGAAAATAAAACAAAAGAAAAGGGGTAGTCCCGGAGGACAGCCAACAAAGCTATTTACAAGGCACCCCAAACAGGGTACCTGGAAAGATATTTACAAGAAAGAAGATTTACATATAGTACAATTCTGGACAAACTCACTTCATTCGAAATAATGCTTGAGAAACTATCCATTGACGGGCAATGGAACGGCTTCTCCGGTCATGGTATTGAGGTGATAAGTATTTGCCCCGCAGATCTCTGAGATCAGATATGGTCCGAGCCAGAGCTGTTGGAATTTGGTGTGCTTTCCTTTCTTTTCCTGGGCCTTATCCCACAAGAGGACCAAGTCTGAAATTTGAAGGGCCTTATACTGGGCTCTTCAGTCAAACCATCATTTTACTACTGCTTGGTGATGCATGAAATGTTCAAGGGGTGTGTCTCTTTATTCTTCCATCCGCACCAGATTTAGGAGCCGAACCTCCACAATATTGTCCTGATTGTTGAATTCCTACATGAACTGTAAAATTGGGATTCATAAGTTAATGGGGAACGCTGGGTTCTGGCCGTAAACTAGATAGAATGGGAATGTCCCTAGGGTGGCCTTAATTCAAATAGGATCTGCCTAAAGGGCGAATCTCAGCTTTTGGTGCCAGTCCCAAGGGTTCTGTTCTAATAGGTGTTTGATTACTTCAAGCAAATTTTTGTTGGTTGACTCAGCAACACCGTTACCCTCGGGGTAATAGTTGCTGGAAAACTTCAGAGTGATCTTCCATTCATAGGTCCATTCAAGTAATTGTGCCAAATAAAATGTCAGACCATTGTCACATACTATAGCAAAAGGCATTTCAAATCTTGTGACGATGTTTTCTTCTAGGAATTTTATAACTACGTCTGTCGTATTATTTTTACAAGGTATTGCTTCAGACCACCGGGTGCAGTAATCGGTCGCAGTTAGAATGTACCGGTGGTTGGCATACGAGTTGGGGTTGATTTGCCTGACAAAGTCAAATTCCCATTGGGTAAAGAGTCTATCTTCGAAGACCGGCTGCAAAGGCATAGCCGGGTTCCACTCATGATGTGTCACGATTTAGCAAGTGTGGCACTTCCTGATGTGAGTGTAGACATCTTTAAAGATACAGGGCCAATAATATCTGGCCCAGAGAATCTGATGGGTAGTGGCATCAGCTAAGCCATGCCTAGTTCCAAATTGCCCATGAAATTATTCGATTATCTTTGTAGCTTGAACCCTATAAATGCACCAGAGGTACACTCCCTCATAGTTCCTGCGAAAAAGCATGGCATTTTTTATCATGAAGTGTGCATTTTTCAACCATAGGGCGCGACATTTGTTTGGAAGCAATCCCTCTAGGCATCTGTTATTCAACAATAAGTACACTAGGTCTGTGTACCATGGATCCTGAGTGATGGACTCCACTATGTATGTCAAACATTCAATGTGGAGAGTCTCTTCTGCCATCGCTCTACATAGTCCCCGACCTCAGACTATCTTCATGGGTTGCATTTCCAAATCATATTTATGGAGGATGGCCATCAGTTTCCCCCATATTTCACCCAACTCACTCTGCATCAACAGAGATTTTACCACCTGGTCTGGGATGATAGCATGCACCTTTCTCCGGAGAATATAATGCTAGAATTTCTTCACGGTGCGAACAAGAGCAAAAGCCTATTTTTCCAAAGGCGAATACCGGACTTCAGCATTCTTAAAGGGGGATCTCATGAAAGCTATTGTTCGTTCTTCCCCTTCAACCTTCTGGGTCAAAACTGTCGCGGCAGAATGCAATGAAGCAAAGGAATAGATGTATAAAGGGAGGGAATAGTCTAGACTAGCCAGAACTAGGGCCTCCGTTATCATTTATTTGATTTGAGAGAACACCCTCTTTGCTTCAAGGCTCCACTCAATTTTGGTATCTTTCTTCATCATTTTGTTGAGTGGCTTCACGATCTTGGAAAATCCAGTGATGAACTGTCGGACAAAGTTGATCTTCCCAAAGAAAGATCTCATTTCTTTCTTGTTGTCGGGCATTTGTAGGTTTAGCAGTACTTCAACTCTCTCAGGATCAATGTATATACCGTTCTCAGAGACAATATGCCCGAGCAACTTCCTTTTAGTGACCCCAAATATGCATTTCTTAGGGTTGAGGGATATTCCATACTGGCAACATCTCTCACAAATCTGGGTGAGGTGGGCGAAATGATCACGTCTATCCCGGGAAAAGATGGTAAAATCATCAATTTAGATTATTATACACCGGCTCACAAGGCCCTCAAATGTAATGTCCATAGCCTTTTGAAATGTGGCCCCTGCGTTAATCAAGCCAAAGTGCATTCTACGGTAGGAAAATGTTCCCCACTTGGTGGTAAATGTCATTTTGTCTTTATCTTCAAATTTAACCATGACTTGGTTGTGCCCAAAGTACCCATCTAAGAAGGACATCATTTGTGATCCGTTCACAATTTGTAATACCTCATCTAGCGAGGGGAGAGGGTGATTGTCTTTCTTGGAGGCTTTGTTTAAATTTTGGAAATCCACACAAAGGCAGATTTCATCACTCTTCTTCCTCACAGGGACTAGGTTGGCAACTCACGTAGTATGCCAGATTGGAAATATTATCCGGGCTGACAGTATTTTTTGAACCTCCTGATAAATCAAAGGCTCAATTAGTAGGTTGACCGGTCGTTGTTTTTTTCGGAAAGGCTTAGCATCAGGTTTGAGTGGGATGGTATGAGTCATAATGGATGTATCATAGGTTTTTAAGTCCTCATACCCCCACGTGATTATGTCAATGTATTCTCGGAGAATCGCGAGAATCTTCTCCTTCTCCTCAGGGGAGTAGGTGGTGCGAATGTGTATCATTTTCTCTTCACCAGGCTGGCCGATGTTCACTTTCTCAAATTTTCCTCCCTCAGAGGAGGATGATATATTTTCCTAGCCCCGAGGGTCTGAGTCAAAGATTCATTCAAGTGTGACCATCCCCTTAGGGATGGTGTTTGTTGGTAATTCTATGATCTTGTCATCTTCATCACCTTGTCCGATATCATTGTGATCTCTCTTTTCTAGTATCTGGTCCTCAAAGACACCAACATTGGCCATGAAGGCCAGGATATGTTGATCTTCCTCAAAGACCTGAAAATGGGTGACATTTTTTGGAATGGATGGGGTGGGGATCATCTCCACAGAGAACCTTCGGAGTCGCGAGCCAGCCAATGGCTCAAGCATGCTGGCAGAAATAACAAGGGCATCCGGGACATAGTTCCATTTATGGAGAATAAGATTGATGCCAAAGGCATCAAAATCCTCAATAAGGCTCCATGCTCGGTTGCGGTATGCAGCTAGCCTCTTATCATGATAGGTGTATTGACTTCGGACCTGCTTAACAATCAACTCCGAATCACCTAGGGCCCGAAGGCGAGTGATTCCTTTCCTTAGTGAAAATAGGAGTCTGAGGGCCAAAGCCTCATACTCCATGACGTTATTTGTGTAGTTGAACTATAGCCTATAGGATGCGAGGAAGGATTTTCCCCGCGGGTTGATTAATTCCACTCCGGCCCCGCAACCTTTTATGGATTGGGACCCGTTGAACTTAAGGGTCCACAAGTCATCGTTTGTTATCTGGGGTTGGGAAGACGAAGTGATTTTTGGATTGTTCTTGGTAGGGTTGGGAGGAGTTTCCTCCGGTGATGATGGTACGCGGGTGAGGTTTGTCTCCGAAGGGATTTTTGATTGGGATCCCCAGACATGTGGCACCAAAAAGGCGCTGCCAGTAGGAGTACTGGGTCTCGGGGAATCAGCTGTGTATTCTCCTTTTCAGAGGACATCTATGTGTTGGGAAGCAATGGGGAGGCAAGGTTCACACTCTAGCTTTGAATGTTTCTGGTAATGTACCTGGAACCAAGTGTCGGACAAGAGTGTGGTGGGGGTCACTATGACACCCTGAGAGTTAACCTCAACCCCCAATTTTTCTTCCAGGTCCTGGGTTCTTTGCAAAACTATGGGGTCTTCCCCCGGGGTGAAATTGAATATTAAGATTTCAAGGGGTTGGTACACCCCTAGGAAATTATTAGAGAAGAGGACTTCATTCACCCTCCTAACTTTGGCAAGGGATTGTCTCATCTGGGGCTCACTTTCAACCCAAATCTGGTTAGATTCTCCTTTCCAGGGGAGCCACAAGTGGGAAAAGTCGGTCGAGAAGTATCCATTCAGGGACTTAGACCAATTGCAACTTAGTAACATCCCATAAGTCTCTGGGATGTCAACCACTTGGATGTCAATTGTGCTGGCTATCATGGGGTCCTGGATGAGTTGAATTCAGACGTTCTTCAGTTCACCCACCATTTTTACAGCAGTTTTATCTAGTTGGATTACTGCACTATCAGACGGGGTGGGTTGGAATCTGAGCTTTTGGCATATGGATAAAGGCATGATGCTACCCGAAGCCCCAGAATCTACTAGGTAGTTGTATATATTCTTTCCTTGTATGTTCAAGCCTAGCAGGAAGGGAGGATCTTCATTGTTTCCCTAGAAGACAACCGCGTTAGCGTCCTCGAAAGAGATAGTCTTGGGTGGGTGGCTAATGGCTTCTGAGTTTTCCAAGAGCTTCAGAAGAGACTTCTTCTTCTCGGGACAGTTAATAAAACCTCCATCAAGGTCATGGAGGTGGTGGTTTGTTCTAACGCCTTTGTGATGTCAAACCTTCCTCCCGAGAATTGGTGGCTTCCCTCGGCTGGGTCCTTAGCTTGGTTAGAGCTAGAGCCTTTTGGAGGGACAAAATGATCAGTCATGTTGTCTCAGGGAGGAGTGTCTTTGGGAGGTACGGGTGTGTAAACTAGTCCTTTTCCAGCCTGACTTTGAGTGTTGTAGGGAGTTCGTAGGTTGGTGAAGGCATTGGCCTCAAAGGCTGGAATAGATTCATCAAAGAACCCCTGTAGTTTCAGTTCCTCTTCATCTTCTCTACCTGTCCCAAAGAAGACGGTTTCACAGGTGAATGCACTATGAGTGGGCTCTTGTATATGAGGCTCTGGGGGAGTACGATCAGAAGGTTTTTGTCTGTCCAACTGGGAAATCATGATGACTTTCTCGAGCGTGGCAAAGTTTACCTCATTGTGAGAGCTTATGTCATGCAATCTACACCAGTTGGTCATGGAATGGAAGTTTATGACTGGCATGAAATGGGACGGTCTAGCACCACCCTGATTGGTGCTTTGGTTTGGAGGTAGACCTCCGGTGCTAGAATTGTTATTCCATTGTTGTTGGTTGAGCCGAGGCCCGTTGTAATTTCTTCCTCCATCATTGGTGTTTCATTGGCCAGAGAAAATATTCCCTCTCTGGGAAGTGGTGTTGTGGGGTGCAAAGGACCCTCCCTTTAGTTAACCCATGTCCATAGTTAGTGTAGACAACATTCACCGAAGGGATTCAACCTCGGCGGTCAACTAGGTATTCATGTCACAATGTGACTGTTGTTGTTGTTGGTTCCCTGGGAAAGCGGCAACGTTCATCAGAGTCGAGGGTGGAAATCCCCCAGCTGTGGATGACTGAAAGAAAGGCACTCTAGGCAGTTGTGTCTGTGGTTGTTGCATTTTCTATGGCTGGTTCTAGGGAAAAGATTCTAGGCTCGGTGTTGTCCAGGTTTGAGATGGATATATGTACCGGGCCTGCTAGTCTATCGACGGTGGTGGGGGATTCATGGCCATCATAGGGGCACCCATTGCCTAATTGGGGTTATATCCCCCGGTATAAGAAGTTCCACTGGGTATCATGTTGAATGGCATTCTCTGCCTAATCCCGCCCGGGGATTTGTTAAGACCATGGGACAACTCTAAGGCCAGGTTGTAAACCTTTGCCAAAGTATCCCGTTCGCTTGGGGTGGTAACTCTCCAAAGGAGAGTAGCAACGAAGGGGTCCATCATGTTGAGATAGGTCTAGATAGTTACATTCATGGATGGAATGAAGGGACTCATACATCGCTTCAAGGTGCGTTGGAATCGGTGGTTGAATGCTGGAAGGGGCTCATTCAGTTCCTTCCTGATAGAAATGAACTGGCTATGGGACCACGCTGGGTCCACATGCACATGGAAGGCAGCCATGAAGGTGTCTTCCATGTCCTGCCAACTGTTGATGGAGTTGGCGAGGAGGTTAAGGTACCAATTTAGCTTGTTTTGTCCTGAGGACAGGGGGAACATCTAGGTCACAACGTCCTAATGTTAGATCCAGTGTCAGTTCATGGCATCTTTGTATGCCTGCAGATGCTCTTCTGTAGTTTGCAAGCCTAAGTGCTCATATCGGGGACAAATGTTTTCTGGGTGCAAAGGTAAATCGCTGGTTGCACCCGAAAAAGTTCCCATTGGAGGCCTAGTATTTCCAAAATATGCAACCATTGGGGGTGTTGGATTTTGACTAGGTTGAGTGCTAATTCCCAGGGTCGTCTGGGGTATTTGGGTATTCAAGGATGTGCTAGATCCCTAGACAATGGTGGTTAACTTGGCTTTCGAGGTCTGTTTCTTTCGAGCGGGAGGCTTGAGTTTGACAAACCGTCTGAGATTGGGAGTTGATCTAAGGACTCTTTCAAATCTTGCTGGTGGAAATGATCCAATCCCACTGAAGGCTTCACCCCTAAAACTATGGCTCAGGGAACCCTTGGGTGGTGTAAGATCTAAATCCTCCAAGGGGGATGAGTTCATGCCCTCCTTCTAGTTCCAGTTTCTATTGATGGGTCTTTGTGACTGGGTCCGCTAATAGATGTAAGTTGTCACCGGGTACCGGGGTACTGGCCAACTTCTCTTGTAAAGGTTGTCCAGGGAAATGAGATTCCTCGAGCTTTCAAGCACATGAGAGTTGGGTCTCGATAGTGCAAGAGCTTAGTTGGGAAATGTGACTGTTTTGTTTAGAGGGATAGCTGGTTATCTTTTCTCATCTCTTTCGAGGATTCAAGTGAGTGGGGTTTCCTACAAGCATTCATTAAATTTACCAAATAAACTTCAAAAGATACTGCAGAGTTAGAAATATTCCATCTACCTATTGTTATAATTAAACATTCAAAATATCAACAATGCTCTAACACAATACACTAAATACTGAAGAAATACAGAACCATCAACTCATATTTAATCAATATCAAAGGAAAAAGAGGTCGTTAATCTACTTGAATTATTAGAGAAAAGGACATAAGAACATAAAGCATAAAATACCGTCAACCTAGAGATCAAAATGCTAACAAATTCATTGATAGAACCCTTCCTTCTTCATTAACATATCTCCAGCAAGCACTAGTGTGTGTTACAATGGTGGCTCCAAGGGAGCATCTATCTACTGAAAGATTTTAAAACTAAGGAGCATTGAGCTCTACAACTAAGAACTGAGAAAACTAAAATGCTATTAACTGTGGACTGCAAAATCATCAATTTCATCAACCCTTGGAATGAGGTCGGACGTATTATTTATACACAAGACTTGACCTAAAAATTAACCTAATTTATTTTACACCTTACAATATAATACTATTTTTGGTGGCTGGTACTACCTATGCCACGCTACAAAAGACCTTGAGACGGATAAATGTCTATCATGTTAGAAGATGAAGATAAGAAAAGAGGAGTGGAAGAATCGGCCTCGAGAAGAGAGCCGGAAGGAGAAAGAAGAAATTTGATCCCGCGGGGATCGAGGCTACATGCCTCATAAATGGGAAAGCGACGCCCTATCTCCGATGTGCCAGGTGTAACATTGAAGCGACACATTGGGAAGACCATCTGTCAAAAGCCTCTTATTGAGCTGACGTGCCTTGTTGAGGTTACTTATTCTTTGACACCTTTTATTGACTGCCTTGAAAGTGACTGGTCGACCTTGGGAACTGGGACACAGGTCACTTTAACTAATTCAAAAATAATACTGGAGCCGGTACTCCAGGATCTGGGAGCTCGTGCCCCAAATATTGAATGATCCCCAGAGCCCGAAGGATTTTTTTAATCCTTAGTATCATTGAATGTCTGTAGGAGCCAGGTGATTCCATCTTCGTCTATGTCCTTAAGGCCGGCCCATCAGTATTTGGCCGCCTCCACTTGTTCGTCCAGATCTGGAACATTTTCCTTGAACTCCACTGCCATCCTTGTTGTGTCTTGACTTTGAAGCACCATGCGAGTGAGCCTTGACATTTTCAATCTATCCATTCCCTCTGAGGATCCATACCGAGACTCCATTAGCTCGCCAAACTTTCCCAGGACAGATTCCTCCAGAGTGCATGTTTCAGTATTGAAGGGATCAGCTCCGGAGACCTTGGAAATGAATGACATATAAATTGAAAGAATATTGAACTTCCTGGAATTTGTCGTGCATAGCCCCTACCAGTTGCTTGATTACCTCCAATGTGAGGTCAAGTCTAGAGTGCTGGGTCTGGACAAAGTCAAAAGACTCCTCTCCTAAAATTTTGGCCTCGGAGACAATTTCTTCTCTGATGCCAATGAGCTCTTCCATCTTGGCTTTCCATGCCTCATAATTTTTGATGTCTCACTCCCAGATGGAGATAGTAGTTTCAGCCCAATGTAGAGTATTGCTGGCCACATACAAGTCTGGGAGTGTGGATAGCAAGAAATGTCAGACGTTTCCCACCTATTATGTAACCCACTCATTCATTGCCTAGGCTTTTCTTTTCATTTCCCTTAATGAATCTATGTCACTCTAAGGGAGTGGTGCGTCAGACGCGGAGGCACCTAGGGGAATAGCAGTAAGAGGCTGCATGAGCTCTGTCAGCAGCCTCATGAGATTTGCATTGTTTTCTTTTTCTGCCCTAAATTTATGGGCCTCCTTTTCATAGCGGGCCTCCACCGCCTTGGTCGGTTCTTTTAATAGGTCAAGTTTGCCCTATTTCCCCCTCTTTCCCAATGATATCTCAGTGATGGAGTACTCATCGGCCTTAGCCATTGCTTCATTTATATTCGGGGATGGTGTTGTAATCACCGTGACTGCATCTCCGCCCGGCCTAGTCCAAAGAGTATGGAATGTCCAGGCTTTCTTGGTCTTTGGAGGATTCTGCATTTGTGCCATCATTTCCGCCAAGGAGAGATGGGCCTTAGGCGTCGTCGGGGCCTTCCTCTTGCAGGAATCCACCAAAAATTGTTGTTGTAGGGGTGGCTTTGCAGCAAGAATTTGTTCCTGTGATTTCTTCCCAGGATCTTGTTGCACCCCTTCAACAGTGTGAGCCATTCTTGACTCCTTCCCTGTATGTTTAGGTTCACTAGCGATACTTACTCCAGTGGTACTTGTATCTTTTGCCCCAATGTCTACATCTTTGATGATGTTAGGATCATCATTTGTTTCCCTGGGGTTCCTCTCAGCCTGGTGTTGTTCATCAGCCTCTGTTGTTGGGATGTTCTCCTCTACTAGTGTATTCACTAGAGGTGGGGGAGGCATCAGGCCAAGATTCAAAGTTTGGGCCACTATGATCACTTCCCCAAATGTTACTTTTGGAGGTGGTGTTTGGAGCATGACAGTTGGGGTCACGGTTGTTCATGTGGGTCTGGTTTCCCCAACCGATGCCATTTTCTCATCCTGCTTCTACCCGCCCTCCTCAGTCCCTATAACCTATATCTTTGGGACTTCAGAGGTATCCACCTATTCCATTCCCTTTTCTTCTTTTGCCCGGCTCTTGTGTAGGCTCTTGCTCCGAGAGTTCGTCCTATGTGGCGATTTCTTCTGCTGACTTTATGATATCCCCTTGTAAGTTTCCAAATTTGTTAGTTCCAAATAAATCATCAAATTCATCATGGGGAGGAGTGTTCTCTGGGATGTCCTTAGGATCTTTGTCCAGCTCTAGGGAGTTGGAAGAAACAATTTGTACTTCTTGGATGCTTGGCATCCCAAGTTCTGGTTCCGCCCTTGGTTGAGAGTTAGTCTTCTTTTTCTTTCTCCTAGTTACCAAACGGGGCCCTGTATCCATTAGAGTTGCCTACTCCTCTTCTGCTCTGGCTCTTGTTGTTTAGACCATCAATGCTACCAGTGAAGGGGAAGAGGGAGGACGAACAGGCCCGGTCATGAGTACCGGGGTGGCCAACCGCGTGATTAGTTTATCTTTCATCTACTGGGAGACCGCCAATGTCTGTTGTATTTTCTCTTCTCTGAGGGATGTAGATGGGGTTTGCGACAGGGTCCCCATTATTCTTTTCCCTTTATCCTCTCCCTGTGAGGTCTGGCCCCAGAGGTCAGGTCCTGCACTGTCAGGCCAACTCTGCGTGTACTCCCTGGGAACACCCTTTTGAAATAAGCATGGCTACGTTCGACCACGTCGTAAGTGATATCCTCAATAGTTGGCCCCTCCTAGGCATTCCAATCTACCAGAGGGAGGGCCATCTTGTCTATTCATTTTTCTTTGTACTGAGGGTCTATTATGGACTAGGTGTCTGAAAATTCGCCCGAGAATTTCTGAAGCTTTAACCTTTCCATCATCCCCATTGTCATCCAGATGAAGTGTCAGCTCTAGACTTCAAAATCATCTTGGAAATCTTCCCAGAATTTCTCTATGTGGAATATATGGGGCTCTGATGCTCGAGGAAGTGACATTGCTATCTTACCTAGCTGATGAAAGTTCTTCCGCTCTAGATAGAATTCTGCTAAACCCAAGCTTTTAATCTTGTTGTCTGCTTCCTTGGCTGCGGCCATAATACATGAGTAATTCCCATAGGTGATTGGGAATGGAACATTGACCACCTTCTTTACAGTGTAGAGGGCATGTAGTTCCAGAATCTGCCAATAATATTCCAAAAAAATTATTTTGTTGCCACAATGCTTGGGCAACAAATAGGGTTTCCCGGAGAAGCCAGTTACCCAAATGTAAGTATGCTGCTAGAACTGGATATAGGAGTGGCCATAACTTCTGACCAAATCTGTTGCCTCCTTAGAGAGGTGGTACACAATGTAACCACCTAAATTTGGTCTGTCGCAACTATGGACCCTATTTTCCCTAAGTGTGATCATACCCTCGATTTATGTCCAAACGACCCTGTTACTGCTTGGCATACTTCTTTAAATCAATTTAATATCCTAGGTGATTTTTATCACTAATTTATATTAACTATTATAGCCATATAATTCAAATCAATTTCGACCAATCAAATCAAATCAAAATCAAACATGGCTATAGTATTTAATTAT
>MU226632.1:896443-910781 GCA_018584345.1 Thuja plicata
CCACCCACTTGAGAAAGTCCACTTTCTCAAGCTGGACTTTCTTAAAGTCCATATTCTCTTACATCCTCCCTTCCCTCTTTAAGGCCTTCATTAATGCCTTCATTAATAAAGATGCCTTAAGCCCATGGCTCTCCCATGCCTTATTAATGCCTTGGGCATTAATGACTCTTACATATTCATTTATGAGTCTCTACATTTATAAATGAACTTTCTCCCCCCTCTCTCTCCCATTCTTCTATAAATAGAAGCTTATTTTGAGAGAAAATAGGCCTTCACCTTAGAATAAAAATTACATTGGTATGCTGTTAGATTCACTCTAGACTCACATTTCATCCATTTTATCATGCTAGTTTATTGTTTTTATTTCATGTTTTCAAGCTAGATTGTATGTTTTTCATATTTTTAGTTTAAATTCGAATCAAATCCTTCATGCTAGGATAGTATTGGTCACTGATTTTGAGCATATTCTAAGGGCTAAATATGCAACTAATCACACTCTTTCTAGTTAGAAGGCAATAGGCCGATATTAGTGGTTTTTAATGTTTTGACTAACCATTTGAGCTAATGCAATGACCTATTGAGTGTTTGTGTCATTTTCAACAGGTACCCATTTACACACACACACACACGGCATCCCAGGTAGGTGTGAGAAGATTGTAGTAGACGAAGACATCGTTCACTCAGCAAAAGCTGAGGAAGCTAGCCTCCCATTGGATTTGTGGGAAATGATCCCAGGGAGCCTTTTGGCCTAGGCCAACCCCAAGTACACCTGATGTGAGCAGCCCGTTTGTGACAAGGCATTGTTGTGCTAGGGCCCAGAGAACATAGGACGTCATGTAAAATTTAGAGGTTTGGGCCACCTGAAGGAACTGCAAGTCCACATGGTTTGAAATGTTGGTGGCCCAATCAAAATATTGTTCACTGGTGGAGATGCCTAGTAGGAAGTAATATGTCCATCCTGAGATTTTCTGGGCATGGGGTTGTCCAAAGATCCTGCATAATGCTATGATCCCCATTTAGATACTTTCCTTAAATTCAGATCTAGGGATCTCTAGCTTCATTCTTTTGGAACCTTTCTTTGGGGTCTTCAACCACTTGTTTTTCAAATGCTGCCGGGCCATAACCTCTAGCTACTAAAATTCTCCCAGGGCATCAGATCGGGTGATGACGGCTACTT
Organism: Thuja plicata; assembly: GCA_018584345.1. Classification (NCBI taxonomy): domain Eukaryota; kingdom Viridiplantae; phylum Streptophyta; class Pinopsida; order Cupressales; family Cupressaceae; genus Thuja; species Thuja plicata. Next base: position 897,621 of record MU226632.1, read on the forward strand.
TGTCAAACTGAGGGATCCCCAAACCTGCCCAAAAAGTTGCAGCGTCCAAGGAGACCATGGGTGTAGGATATCTGGTCGGGACCGAGGCGATGAGCATGACGGCCTGAACGGAGGAGTTGTAGTGTGCTGCAAGGGTGAGAATGAGTTTCGGGGCTTACATGGAACATGGGAAGAAAGCGACCTTTAGAATCCTGGATTCTCCAACATTGATGGCCAACTGGTCCCCGGACGTTTGTTGGATGAACATCATTTTGAATAGGGCCTGCATTTCTACCCACATTCCGATGCTGGTGTTGGTGATCAACTAAACCTTGAATTCAATTTTTGATCTTGCGATGGTATTTTCCTTCAAATATCTCATACCGAGGGAAGATTTTCCAGGGCCCTCTCATTCTTAGACCTGACGGCTACCCTGGTGACTGCCATGGCGGGTAGATCTGGACTCTCGGGTGGAGAGGATGCAAATGCCTCTGACATAGTGAAAGTGAGATGTTTGAAAATATGTAAGGTAAGGCAACTATCAAAATTTTCATAAGATAAAATGCTACTCCGGATTCCGGAGAACTTACGACCGCACTGCATACTTCACTTGAAAATTTAGCTTACGTCAAAGTTTGGAAAGATATGCATAGGATGTTGACTTGGGAATTCAACCACTATCTAGGCCCAAGGATTTCAACATGTTTGACGAAAGTAAGATATAGGCTGGGCAAGGACATAGGGCCCTGAGTCCAGAAAACTAACCGTTGGGAGATGTGACCGAAAGATGAGTTGTCAGGCTTACGTGGGCGTCACATGGTCATGCAATAAATGGGAGTTATGGTGATGACGATTCTAATTTTCTGAATGCGCATGAGATGAGAGCCACTTGGTAGAACTTAAATGCACGCATGGGAAATAAATGTGTCATGAAGACTGATTTGACGATGGAGAGAGAAACTGCCATGGTTGAAACTAGCAAAGAGCTGAGTTCCAACCAGGTGGTATTCCGTCGTGCGGGTGAGCTCGCAGATTTGGGAAATGCAAACAAAAGTATGGTGAGCTTGACCCAAAATGGAAGGATATACACTAGATATATACATACAAACATAGAGGGCCGAAGGCTGAAACATATACACATCAAAATACAGAGTATTTAAAAGCTTTTTACAAATTCACATAGTATTTGCACGACCAAACACATTTACATAAGCCTAAGGCCTACCCTAGAAAATGTACACTATAAAAACTAACTTACAACTTCATAGAGGGTGGACAACCCTCTAACAGAGCCCACTCGCTAACGGGAGGCAAACCAGAAGTGAAACACAAAAAAAGAAAGCGAAACAGCAAAATGAGGGGAAACAAAATGAAAACAAAAACCAGAAAGAACGAAAAAGAAGAAACCAGAGAACCTACCTGGAAGAATGGAGGAAGGCAAGGAGAGAAGGGCACCAGGAGTGCTCTACAACAAGCTAACCTTAAGGATTACTGTGAACAATCACCACAAACCCACTGGTAATCAGCCACTAAACACGAGAGCAAAAATAGTTTAAAATCACCTTAATTCATTTTTATTCGCTCCGAATGCACAAGTGTTTTAATCGCGGTGATTGTAAAAGTGGCATGTAATTTCTATTTGTACCCAAGGTAAAATCAAGTTACCCTCTCCTCTACAAACTCTAGAACAGACAAACCTCCAGACTCCGGGCCTGGGGATTCCATGCAACCATACCTTCTTGCGAGAAGAAGACATCATGGCGGAGAATCCCAGAGTCTGGAATCTAGCTCTGGAAAGAACAACAAACTCTTGGACCGGGTCCCAGAGGCACGAAAGACAAAAGTAGAAATAAAACAAACCTCATGGGAGGGAAATCCTGGATAAGGAAACAAAGAAAACAAAAGACAAGGAAAGAGCCAAAGTGAAAAGAGGGGACCCAACATTTTGCCCACAAAATGTAGGGATGGGTATGCAGGGAATAACATACTCCTCTCATTTTGGTCCACCATCTCCATTTTTGGAGAATATCTCTCCTACTTCACGAGTGGATATTGAAGAGAAGTTGAATCACCTGAACTTATGTGTTGTTTCTGAGATCAATGTTGTGGCTTCTACACCTCCTTCTCCTATTGAGTGTGCATCTGTTCAACATGATTCCTCTTCAGCAGTACCTGTTATGGTTTCTTCGTGCATCGAGCCACCTACTCCTATTGTTGAGGGCATATCTAAGGACATTCATCTCCTCCTAGATTGCAGATTCAACCTAATGATTGGTCCACCTTCATTAAAGATTCCACTACAGCAGTCTCATGCATTGTCCTTTGAGCATCAGTTAGGCCTTACAGTTTCACCTCTCATTCAGGGGTTTCCTTGTTGTTTCGTGCCTTTGTTTCTTCCGCTTTGGAGTTCCATTGGTTCAATCATTTCCATAGGGATTCTATCTTTCTAGGGGGCTTTGGTGTCTCATTCCACTCTCTTGGGGGGGCTGGTTGTACTTATGGTTTTGAGAGAGTCTCTTGAGCCATTTATCTTCTATTTTTTCCATCTCTTTTTGGAGAGGGGTTTTTCCCACTGGGTTTTCTCCTTTATCTTTGATTTATAGTGATTTCCTTGTATTGGGTACCTGATCAGGCCTTGCTGTCGGGACCCATTTCCTTCTTTCATATTTGTGCTAGGTTAGCTTCCCCCCTGAGCTTAGCTTAAGGGGGCATGTTAGAGTAATCATTAGTTTGCTTATTAATTTAAATCATGTTGATTTAATTAGTTAAGTTATTACTCTTTATTGCTTAAGCTTTCTCTTAGGTGCATTAATATTTAATTGTTTTATTAATTATTAATATGCAACCTAGATTTTTTAGGTTTTAGGGTTTTGTTCACCTTTATAGGTTGAACCTTGTAATTCATTTTTTCATAACTTGGAATATATTTTTGCTCTCACATTTTGAGTACTTTCTGAGTTCTGCTTTTTCCTCCTTTCAGCGTCTTTTCTGTAACAGGTTATTTGCATATAAGTGTTCTTCAAGTTCTGTAGATTTTCCTTTATCAAATCCTACAATGTGTTGTACTAATGTGTGTGTAGGGGATGCAAAGGATTAGTAGCTATAGCCATGGTAAGTGAAAATGCAAAATGTAAAATCTCAAAAATGCACATAGCCTTTTGCTAGCTTCGAACAAGGTAAAATGAATCCCTTCACATTTGTTTAAATTGTGGCTTATCAATTTCCAAATCTAGCCTAATTAGAAAAAAATTAGAATCCTAACTAAGGAATTAGGGATATTCTCTTCGCGTTTGGTGAATCAAACTCCTAGAAGTGCCAAACTTGAGATGAAAATGAGCTAAGAAATGAACAAACACATAAAGATAATCCTCCTTGTTTGTGAAGGAAAGCATTAGGGATATTCTCTTCACCTTTGGTGAATCAAACTCCTAGAATTTCTTGAATTCCATTATCTTAAAGGCTTGGGAAATAACACTGTTAATTTTGTTTGGAAGTGAGAAGTAGTAGGGATATGCTCTTCACCTTTGGTGAATCAAACTCCTAAACCTACTTGTTCATTTTAGTTTCTTTCTTTCAATGAACATGTTAGATATTTAGTGGGAATGCTTCCCAAGAATGTGCCTTAGTGAGGCCAGTGAGAGGGATGACCCAAAGTGGTAACAACGTTAAGCCGACCTATTCCACCCACTTCAAAAATAAAAACTTGGTTAAGTTGAAAAACTTAGAGGGCAAAAATATCAGATGCCTAGACTCGTAGGGCTATACACCTCAATCATGCTTGCATGACTGCATACTTCTTGTTTGACTAATTTGATATTTTTTTTGGAAACCCAAACTAAACATCCTAGTTACATTAGTAAGCCTACCTTTATAAGTCATTTCAAGCTAAATTGACCGTATGTAGCTTGTTTGGACTTGTTTTCTTGTGAAAGACCCATGGAAATGATCGAGAATAAAAACTTTATGTTAGTTAATGGGTGGTGAAAACAATTATTTTTGTGTTTTGTATGTCTTATGATCAAATATATATCAGAAGAGAACATCGATTTAAGATCTCAACTTAAAAGCCACAAGAAATGACAAAATTTCAAGTTTTCACCAGTTCAACGCCTATACACCATAAAGGAGCACCTATACCACTTTCTCTAGTGCCTATGCATGAAAACCCTAAAATAGAGGGTACTTCGAGCCACTTTATGACAAAAAAAGTTACTTTTTCAAGTACCCATTTGAGAGCTTGTTTCAAAACAAAGTTGAAAGTCACCTTTTCCTGATTTGTTGAACATATTAAGGCATCTTCCAAAACATTTCAAAATTCTCCTAATCTTGGAAAAATAGTTCAAACATCTTTGATTCTTGCATTTCCTAAGTTTATTAGCAAAGGATATCAGGTTCTTTCACCATAAACCAAGGAGATCAAGATCTTTATTTAAGTCCTTCATTATAGGGATACATCTTTCCTCATTAGGTTTTCATCAAAAACAACTTTCTTAGGTCACTATCCCTTGATTTCCAAGACAACATCAAATGAACCTCAAAGGCTTGGATTCACTTTTCTCAACAAAGGCTTGTATTTATTTTAATGCCAGTTTGGACGATGTCTCATTATATCAAACTATCTTGGCAAGAGGAGGGAAGTATCATAAGGAAAGAGATACCTTATCAAGATGAAACTCCTCATTCACCATATCAACCTTTTCAAGAGGAAGAGAAAGAGGAGCAAGATGAGCAAGAAATAATGGAAAACATTTCTTGGCCCAAGTATGGAAACATTAATAACCGTGAGGGAAACCATGATAATAATAATAACAATAGTGGAAACATTGCTAACAATAACAAAAGAACAATGGAAACAAAGGTGGAAACCTTGGTAAAAAAATTTAAATAGTTATGGTAACCTTGGTAATAACAATGGTGTGAAAAATGATAATCATGCAGCAAACAATGACAACAACAAAAATCATCTTATCTAAGAGGAGAAAATTACTGAGAAAAGAATGAATGAAGTGGCGCAAGATCCCTCATTCATAAAAGTAATGGAAAGGGTTTTAGAAAGAATAAAGAGAGGTATTTCTTGAATCTAGCCCAATTAGGGGTCAAACTCCCCCATGATTATGATATTTACAAGATAAAAAGATATGGGGAAGAAGAAAACCCCGTAGGAGTCATGAACAAGCAATTAAAATTCTTTCAAGTTCAATTGGAAAATATGAAGAAAGAAGCAACACCTAAACCCTTCTCAATTGAAGCTATTTGTCCTTTTCCTTATGATAGGGACCTCTTCATGAAACCATTTCCTCAAAATGCGGTCTTTCCTAAGTATGATAAATATCTGGGTATAACAGACCCACAAGATCATTAAGAGAATTTTGCACACTAAGCATGGAATTTATGCACAAAAATACCTACTTGATGAGATTATTCCCTAGAAGTCTTGGTGGACAGGAAATGGAGTGTTTTCCAAATTACCTCCTAATCTCAAGACATTTGAGGAATTGGCTTCCAATTTCGTTACTCAATACTCATATAACATCGAGTGATAGGTCACCATGTTATATGTATGCAATACCAAACAATGTAATGGTGAAGCATTTCAAAATTTCTTGCAAAGATGGAGGAAAGTTCTTGCTAGGTATCCTAGGAGTGTACTAGAAAAGAAAAAATGGACATATTTATCAATAACTTGAATTGGGAGATGAAATGTTTTGTTACAATTGCAATGTCCTCTCACATTTAACAAGGTTGTTGAAAATGGCATCAAGATAAAAGAAGTTTTGGTAAGGAATGGAGATATCAAACTCTACAAGGATGTTGGAAATTATTGGAATTATGATAAGTTTTTTCATTGATCTCAAATAGAAAAGTAATTACTATTTGAATTACTATCGATCAGAAAGAAGAGTTGTCAAAACAAGGAGGTCAACTATAAGAAGCTGACCACTATCGAGCGTAAGGAAAGTCATGAAGCAGTCGATAAGAGAAAGAATAGGAAAAAGGTTTATGGAAAGATCGAGATTAAGTTTTTTACTAACCCTAAGATCAAAGGTCAGGAATGAAGGACAAGTGAAAGAGATTCAAAGATAAAAATATTAAGAAACATATTATAAAAAAAAGTTACAAAGAAGAAGTTATGAGGAAAAATTGAGTAGAGAAGCGAATCGAAAGTAGAGAAGAATAGAGAACAAAGATTTTGAGCATAAGGGATATGACAAGCTTTGGAAGGAAGAACATACAACTCAATTAATATCTTGTGAATAATCCTAACCATTTCTACAAGGTAATATAAAATCCCTTAACTGAGTATTCTCCAACAAGACTGGTAAGTTCATTTGTGTGCGAGATTTTTGTAAATCCTTTAACAGGGTGAACATCGTACAGGCAGGATTAAATCTCTTAGTAGAGTAGTCTTAATAAGGATGTAGATACACTTAACAATGTATCACTCAATCCTAACTAGGTGAGTCACTTAGAAGGTGACATATTGTAATCCCTAATAGGAAAAACTTTTTTCTATAGTGAAGAGTTGTGGGTTCCATCCCCATCGTAGTTTTTCCCTTTGACCAAGGATTTCTATGTGACCAAAAATTTGTGTTTTATGGGAGTGTGAAACTGATTATGTGTTGCTGTCATTTACTTTATGTTTTTAAGTTACATCATATTGGTAATACTGTGAACACTATTGGTTAATGTGAATTTTGGTTGATTTTTAATAAATTAAAGTTCAATCAAGTGCAAAAGAGGTAGACGTTTGTTAGTACTGACTCAACCCCCTCTCAGTACCTAATCTTTCCAATTAACAATTGGTATCAGAGCTTAGTTCTATAGAGGGAAATTTTAACTTCTTGAGAGTATATCTTAGATTATGGAGAGGTATAAGAGATAGAATCATATGGAAGAAGCCTTGGATGAAGCCTTGCCACAAGTTGAAGATCTAAAGAAGAAGTTAAAACACTCATTCACCAAAAAAAAGGAATTGTTAGAAAAATTACAGATAACACTGGATAATATTGAAGAGCTATCATAAAATACTACAAATATAGAAGAGGTTGATTCAATAGTTGAGGAATTGTTTGAAAGAAACACTGCCCTAGAGGAAGATCTAACTGAAGCCCAAAAGGAACTTGAAAGTCAAGCCCTAAGGATGATTGAAGTATTGGAAAAGATGAGAACAACAAAAGATGCTGAACAAGACCTTGAAACTAAAAAATAAAATCTTGAGGAAACTATTAAAGAAAAGGATGATATTATTCTGAGGTTACAACAGGAGAACTTGACACATTGAATGAATTTCTAAATGGTACAAATGATGAAAACAAGCTGATACTTACCGAGAATGATAATTTGAGAACGGAAGTCGAAACTTTGAAGAATAATCTGAAAGTTGAGAAAGAGGTTAATGAAAGACTCACTAGGTTTGAGCTAAGCATTTAGAAGGTGGATGAACTATTGAAAAATCTGAGAAAAATGAGAGACAAAATTGGCCTAGGATATATCAGTGGAAAAAAATTTGAAATCGTTGAATCATCAAAATCGGTAACAAAGAATCTATCACAAGAACCAAAGGATCCTATCAGTACACATGGTAACAAACCCTCTAAACCTACATGCTACAACTGTGGACATCTTGGTCATACATCAAATGTTTGTAGAAGCAGATCGGTCAATATTCCAAGAGGTACACCCTTTCATGGACATTGCTACAATTGTAATAAGTTTGGACATCAGGTAAAAGAATACAGATTAAGATCTAATGACATATCATAAGAAGGAAGCTTTGTAGGTTACTATTACACATGCAGTCATGAATATGGACATAAAATTGAACACTGTAGATTGAGAGATCCAAGAATAAATTTAGGACCACAGAGATCAACATGGATGATATGTTTCATTTTTCATAAGTACAGATATATAGCACAAAAATGTTGGTACCGACAAGCCAGAAATGAAAACAACAAAGGAAAAATAATAGAAAATCAAGAACAAGTGCAGAATTGTTGGAAATGAGTTGAGTAACTAAGAGGGCAGGGGTGAACCAGTTACCACAAAAACAAATCATGTCCCTTAGATGTCTTAATCAAACTTATCACTATTGGTCGGTTAACACATATGTTTCACTGTCACTTAGTTAACATAGTAAATCTTAAGATATTAACTATGATTATCCTTTAGTAATTAATTGTAAAAACATAAACCATAAAGAAAATAACATGTACAAAAATAACACCAAGATTTAACGTGGAAACCCAATATGGGAAAAACCACCAATTGCAACTAGTTACTATTTTTCACTCTTCTGAAGTGAGCCTTGTTAGGAGCCAAACCTGTTAAAGGTTACACTAACACACTATTAGGTGTGACCCTATTAGAGGATTTAATCACCCTGTAAGGAGTGGCCTTGTTAGAGGTCTTCAAACACTTCAATGCAGAAATGTCACCTTGTGAGAGGATTTACAAAAGACTGTTAAGTCTACTTTGTTAAGAGATTTGGATCACTTCTACAATTTTTAGAGAGTAACAATGGATTGACCTATTTGATGAAGAAATTGTCTTTTTTGATTCAGATCTCTGTTCTAGTTTTATAACTGGATCCTTACTGATCAAATATTTTGTTGCAGCTTTGTATGTTCTATTCTCATTCATAATCCCATTTGATTTCGCCTTCACTCTTCATGTCAAATACACATACTTCTCACACTTCAAATCATACACATATTCAATCCAAACTTGACCTTATATATATATGATAACCCTTGTCAAGTTAGCCTTAATAACCTTCCAAATAATTGATTAAACTTAAGTTTTTCGACTTCATATAACCGATTAAACATAAAATGTAAACTACTGTTAGTTGGCTGACACTAACTATTTAACTCGGTCAACACTGAAATCCTTCAATGCTTGACCAACACTGTAATTCCCAAGAGAACTCGGTTAGAACTAAAAATCACTTTGGTCTTCTTCAATGCTTGAGAGTTCTTGGCATGAACTGACTGTGCTCCGATAGGATTAGACATTTGTGTAAATATCACTACATTTATGTAAACCTCAATGACATTACACAATTGAATAATTGTCATCAACAATCTCCCTCTTTGGCATTGATGGAAACACATGTCATAATACAAAGAATTATAGAGAAATAGACACAAGAATGAAATTTTATTAATGTCCTTAGCTTCATTCTGATTCTCATCCAAAAAATCCCTCTGTCATCATAGTCTCTGAAGTACAGATTTCTCCCTCTTACATTATTCTTTGTTTCTGATAAAATTTCTCCCTCTGTCATCAATCTCTCCCTCAGTAATCTTTATGACATCAATAACTCTCCCTCTTTGACAACCAATGCCAAAGACACTATCCAAAAAACATCTAATGAAGTTGTAATGTACCTATTTGTACTGATTCATATGCAATAAGCTTTGAATATCTGCATCAACATGTTAAATCTGTTCTGTAGCTTGGTTGATGCACCACTAATATGTCCATTAGTGAGCCTTAGCTAGGGGAATCACCCCTAGCTTTTCTCTAAGATACAAGAATGCATCCTTAGGTAATGGTTTTGTGAACATGTCTGCAATTTGTTCTTTAGTATTCACATATTCCGACCTTACTTCCTTGTCCTGAACCAATTCTCTCAAGAAATGATACTTTATTGCAATATATTCAGTCTTAGTATGCATCACATGGTTCTTTGAAATATTAATTACACTAGTTTTGTCACAGTAGATAATGAATGGTTCTTTTATTTCTTCCTTCCTACCTGACAACTGCTATTTGAACAATATGATATTTGAACAATTCACTGCTGCAGCAACATATTATGATTCTGCTGTAGATTGAGAAATACAATTATGTTTCTTACTAGTCCACGAGACTAATCTCTTTCCAAGAAATAATGCTCCACCACTTGTTCTCTTTCTATCATCAACATTTCCTTCCTAATCAACATCATTAAAAGTCTTCAAATCAAAGTTTCCTCCTTTCTTATACCATAATCTTGTTAGAATAGTCCCAAAAGATAACTGAGAGGGGGGGAGGGGGTGAATCAGTTATTAGATAATTTAATTCCTTTCTCTTATTAACTCCAGAATACAATAAAGTAAATGCACATTCAGATAACACAATAGACAACACCACAATTTGGTTACGGGGAAACCAAATGGTAAAAACCCCGGTGGGAATTAGCACCCACAATGAACTATACTTTTTTATAATAATCCTTGTTAGAAGATCTTGCAACCCTGTTAGGAGTTTTTCTTTACAATGCAATAAGTATAGTGACCTGGTTAAGGGTCTGAACCTGTTAGGAGTCTTTTACAAATAACCCGGTTAAGGGTGAGGACTCACTGTCCAAAAGCTCACTGCTTTAATGGTGAAAGCTACAACCTTCTATAGAACAGATATGCACTATATCTGATGATGAACTCTACAGTAGACCTTCTATCTTGATCAGTTCCAGTGTATTGTAATCTTTCACTTTTTCTTCACATAGATCCTTGATGAATGAAACTCAACTAATATTCTGCTCTACACTTTTCCTATGTCTTTTCTTATCATTCACACTTAGCGTTTCACAAATGACTTGCTATAAGTATCTTCCTCAAAGTATGAGATCATGGGACCTATTAGACAACTCTTCATAACATCCTTGTCTGCTTTACTAATCACACAAGCATAATTACAACTGCACAATATAAACTGAATAGACGCGACGCTTCACTAAGTCAGCCTCACCAAATTAACTCTAACTTTGCAATCTTGTTGAAACACATTTGGCGCCTTTAGATAACTATCATCAACTCATAACTTAACTTGAATATACACACGCATATCCTAAAGATAGGCGCAACTCAAGAACCAATGCAATATGTCAGCTCTGTACAGACAAACTCTAGAAACTGTAACTGCCACATAATAGAATTACACAACACAACTGAAACTCCATATCTGAGTCTGCGTGTATGAAAAAAACATAAAAAACATGTATACAACATGAACATAACCGTGCAAGGCTTGATAACATCATTCTGATAAGTACATACATAATAGTGTTGTATATTATATGTTGTCATCAATGAAAAACATACAATCAACTAGCTGCCATAAGTAAATCTCCAACAATCTCCCCCTTTGACATTGATGGCAACATATGATATTAAAAACATCTTTAGCACATGGTGTCTTCTTTCTTTTTACAATCTTCTCAATATCCTCATCAAATATTTCTCTACACTACTGCAGCTCCTCTGTCTGTGTTTATACTCCCCTAGAGTATATGCTCCCCCTTACTATATACTCCCCCTTTGACATCAATGGCAAAGGGCACCATAATCAATTAAGTACAGGTACTACTCCAGAAGTAGAGTAGTCAACCATTCATCAGTCACTTAATGACTGATGTTCTTGCTACTTTATCTAATCAAACTCAGGAGAGGGAATTACTCCCAAGTTCTCCCTGAGATACTCAAAAGTATCTTTTGATAAAGGCTTTGTGAAAATATCTGCCAACTGTTCTTTGGTGCTCACATAGTCTAATTTTACTTCATTATCTGCAACTTTTTCTCTAATAAAATGGTATTTAATCTTAATGTGCTTTGTATTTGCGTGCATCATAGGTTTTTGGACATGTTGATAGTACTGGTGTTATCACAGTGAATAACAATAGGATAGTCAACCTGTATACCAAAATCTTTAACCATTTGCTTGATCCAAACCATTGTTGAACAATTCAATGTTGCTGCAACATATTCAGCTTCTGATATCAACTGAGAGATACAATTCTATTTCTTGCTTACCCAAGAAACCAACCTATCTCCAAGAAAAACTGTTCCTCCAAAAGTACTCTTCCTGTCATCAAGACAACCTGCCCAATCTACATCTGTATACACATGAAGTTGTACATTCTTTGATTTAGGATACCATAAACCATAGTCTATAGTTCCCTTTATATATATGAATATTCTCTTTATTTCCATTAGGTGATTCTATTTTGGTTCAACTTCAAATCTACCAACAATGCCAATTGCATTAGATATGTCTGGTCTAGATTGAGTAAGATATATAAGTTTTCCAATCATAGACTTATATAATGTCTTGTCAACTACTGCAGAATCATCTTCTTTAGAAAGCTTGCTTCCTTTTATCATAGGAGTGCATACTGGCTTACAGTCTTCCATCTTGAAAGTCTTCAATATTTCCCTCACATATTTGGACTGATTTATGAATATTCCTTTATTTGTCTATTTTACGTTCAATCCCAAAAAGTATTTTATAGGACCAATCATGCTCATTTCAAATTCATTCTGCATTCCTTTTGCAAATTCTACACTAAGCTTGTCATTACCTCCTGTAGACACCTAAAATTGACCAGGTGTATCTCAAGCATTCCAAACTATAAATCTCAGCCAAATGCTTCAAAATATCAATACAAAACAAATGTATCAAATCAAATGGACATTTATCAAATCAAATAGACAAAAATCAAATCAAATTAAAAGATCAAATAATCATGAAATCAAATAATTAAATTCAAGCCTAAAGGGATTAATCAAATTATGCAATTTATTTCTCAATTGTATAGTTCAAATAAAAAAGGATCAAATCCAACCCAATCACCCTTCCATGGCTAATTTAGTTAAATGATGGAGTTATTTAATCCCTAATATCTTTGAGACAACCAACCAACTTTCCCTCCATTTGAAAACACCTCAAATCTTTTGGCTTAACCAAACTTTGATCATGATTAACTCATTCTACCCCCTACCCTTGGGAAAAAGCTATAAATACAAGCCATTTCCTTTGTGTTTGGGATCCAAGAATTAAAGAGCAAACACATCCTTATTATAGGCACATTGAGAGCATATGAGGAGCATTTGAGAGCCTTTTTGAGAGAATTTTAGCATTTGCATTACATCTAGCATATCATGTTTAGGAGCATTTGTCGTTTTCTCATATAATCTTGGAGCATTTTTGAGCATTCTAGCTAGATTGGAGCATTTAATTTTCATACATATGTCATTCTAGGATTTTCCTTGGGAGAGATTAAGCCTGAAAGCTCTCTTAACAAAGCTTGGATAGAGAACCATGAGATGATATAGATTGTTTAGCTTCAATTCTTAGATTAATTTGTTTTATCATTCCATAGAATTGTTGTTTTCAATCTTAATTTCATGAAGGTGT
>MU226632.1:924751-935360 GCA_018584345.1 Thuja plicata
TAATCATATCTGATTGACCTATCAAACATTCATCATTATGACTTTTCTAACATCCTAAACACTACGTGACATTCTGGATGAACATTTTCTAGCTTGGAACCTAATTGAGTCATCTAGATGATCAATCGAACTAAGTTCATCTATTTTCCTATAATCAACTTTCAACTTTATCATAGGCGACACTTAATTGAGTGTACGCGGATTTTTAAGCTAAGTGGCTTTTTAATCTTTAAAAGTGGCTCTTTACCACACGGAGGTGACACTTTACCAAATAGGTGGCCTTTTGCAGGCCTACATAGATTTTCAAAAATCATACGCGGCTTTCAAAACATGGTGTTTTCATGCGGCGCATTTCATATTTTGGGTGGCAATTCTGACCTATCTCCTACACGGCTAAGGATTGCACGTATACAACTTTTCACAGCGCGGACATGACTTTTTACTACCCTACGCGACATTTTACCTAACCTACGCGGTATTTTTCTAATCATTTTCTAAAAAGAAATAAAAACATGCATTAAATGCAATTTTCAAAGCAATAAATGCAAAAAGAGGGTTTGAACCACTCACCGGAGGCCCGTAGTCAGGAGGTCTCTGATATCGGCGCGCTCGCTCGAACCTATGCTCTCGTATGGGGACCACCATCACTATTAATCGTCACTAACTCAGAGCAAAATCTCAATAGTGAAAATTGAAAATGATTAGTAATTTTGGGTTTTTCAACCTATTTAAGCTATTTTAACCAATTTTCTAAGATTTTTGACCTAGTCAAACCTAATCTGCATATTATGCACACTGGGGCATTTGTTCGACATTTTTCACATCATTGTTTATCGAAAATGTGATCATCTTGGATCTATCCTATTAGCATTATTCATCAACAACTTTTACCTATCATCAATATGATTCCATTTCTAAGGGGGCATCATCGTATCATCAAACTGGGATTCTGCAGCATATCTTGTATCAAATCTGGGGCATTGAAACTTCAAACATTATTAGTGGGGCATCAAATCGAGTATCATATCAGAGATTTCATATCAAGGCATCATATCAGAGATTTCATATCAAAGTATCATATCAGGGTTTCATATCAGAGCATCATATCAGAGATTTCATATCAGGGTTTCATATCAAGGTTTCACATCGGGATTTCATATCAGGGTTTCATAGCGGAATTTTTATATCAAGATTTTCATATCAAGTTTTCATATCAGCTCATTAGTATCAGCTCAATGATCAAGACAATCAAGCTTTTTTTGAATCAATGCGCTTCACACATCAATTCAAAGAGGGGCATTTGTAGACACTTAAAATTGACCAGGTGTATCTCAATCATTCCAAACTATAAATCTCAACCAAATGCTTCAAAATATCAATACAAAACAAATGGGTCAAATCAAATGGACATTTATCAAATTAAATGGACAAAAATCAAATCAAATTAAAAGATCAAATAATCATGAAATCAAATAATTAAATTCAAGCCTAAAGGGATTAATCAAATTATGCAATTGATTTCTCAATTGTATATTTCAAATAAAAAAGGATCAAATCCAACCCAATCACCCTTCCATGGCTAATTTAATTAAATGATGGAGTTATTTAATCCCTAATATCTTTGAGACAACCAACCAAATTTCCCTCCATTTGAAAACGCCTTAAAGCTTTTGACTTAACCAAAATTTGATCATGATTAACTCACTCTACCCCCTACCCTTGGGAAAAAGCTATAAATACAAGCCATTTCCTTTGTGTTTGGGATCCAAGAATTAAAGAGAAAAAGCATCCTTATTATAGGCACATTGAGAACATATGAGGAGCATTTGAGAGCCTTTTTGAGAGAATTTTAGCATTTGCATTACATCTAGCATATCATGTTTAGGAGCATTTGTCATTTTCTCATATAATCTTGGAGCATTTTTTAGCATTTTGAGCATTCTAGCTAGATTGGAGCATTTAATTTTCATACATATCTCGTTCTAGGATTTTCCTTGAGAGAGTTTAAGCCTGAGAGCTCTGTTAA
This sequence comes from Thuja plicata, assembly GCA_018584345.1. NCBI lineage: Eukaryota > Viridiplantae > Streptophyta > Pinopsida > Cupressales > Cupressaceae > Thuja > Thuja plicata. The sequence goes on from MU226632.1 coordinate 926,778, forward strand.
CAAAGCTTGTATAGAGAACCATGAGATGATATAGAATGTTTAGCTTCAATTCTTAGATTAATTTGTTTTATCATTCCATAGAATTGTTGTTTTCAATCTTAATTTCATGAAGGTGTATTTTCTTACACACACCTCCAAAGATAATGTCATCAAAAAATATGGCAACACGTAATAGTCCATCAGGTGTCTCTCTTATGAATAGGTTACAATCTGTTGCTCCTTTCTTAAATCCATTCCTGGTAAGATAACCATCTAGTCTCTCATACCAAGCTCTTGGGGCCTATTTAAGTCCATAAAGTTCTTTCTTCAATCTGCATACCATGTCTGGCTTATCTGATAGATTAAATCCTTTAGGCTGTTCTATGTAGACTTCTTCCTTCAAGTCACCATTCAGAAAGGTGAATTTGACATCCATTTGATATACTTTGAAGTCTTTGAATGTTGCATAGGCCAAGAATAACTTAAAGGCTTCTAATCTACTCACAGGGGTGAATGTGTCAGTGTAATCTATCCCTTCCCTTTGCGCATATCCTTTACACACTAGTCTTGCTTTGTTTCTGACCAATGTACCATCTTCATTCATCTTGTTCCTGAATATCCACTTTGTTCTAAGCACATTTTTGTCACTGGGTCTAGGGACCAATTCCCATGTATCATTTTTTATTATTTGATCTAATTCTTCTTCCATTTCTTTCTGCCAATCAGAATCTTTGCAAGCATCTTCAACATTTAAGGGTTCAATCTGTGAAAGTAAACATACCTCTTCATCCATTGTTAACCTTTTTGCTTTTGATCTAGTAAAAAAAAATGCTGCTCTGATCTCCAATAATATCATCTTTTGAATGATACCTAGATGTGAACTTTGAAACTTTTGGTGTAACATCCTCATCTGTAATCTGTGATATTTCTTTGCTTGATTTAGTTTCATTACATGAAACATCAATGCAATCAAACATTTCTTCAATAATAGTGTCTTTACTGCTAGGCCTGGGTTCATCCTCAATCATAGGTGCATATTCATAGTACCTTTCTTGAACCATGAACTTCTCATCAATCTTTACATGAGTACTTTCAATTATCTTCTTTAATCTCAAATTAAAACATCTGTATGCTTTTCTTTTAGTAGAGTAACCAAGGAAAATACCTTCATTGCTTTTAGAATCAAACTTACCAAAACCATCATCTCTCTTGATGTAGCACTTGATGCCAAATATTTTGAAGTATTTTACTGTAGGTACATTACCAAACCAAAGTTTATAAGGTGTCTTACCCATGCCTGGCCTTAGTTGTGTTCTTTTGATAGTATAGACTGCTGTATTGACTGCATCTCTCCAATAGGTGTGCGTAACTTTTCCTTCAATCATCATAGTGCATGATGTATCAAGTATGATCCTATTCCTTCTTTCTGCTATTCCATTCAGCTGTGGGGTTTTGGGTGCACTCAACTATCTTTTAATTCCATGTTCTTCATAGTAGTCATAAAACTGATTAGAGTTGAATTCTCCTCCTCTATCTGATCTCAGACACTTTAGTTTTAATCTAGATTCATTTTCCACTTTGACTTTTAATATTTTGAACTTCTCAAAGGCTTTAGACTTCTCCTTTAAGAATGCAACCCACATCATTCTTGAAAAATCATCAAAAAACAAAATGAAATACCTTTCTCTGTAATATGATCTGGTTTGAGTAGGACCACATAAATTTGTATGCACTAGGTCTAACTTGTTTTTGGCTAAGTTCTTCTTGCTTCTGAAAGAGATCCTTACATGCTTTCCTATAACACATTCCCTACACATTGTTTCAACTGGTCTTGCAATACTTGGAAGGTCTCTAACTGCTTTGACGTTTCTTATCTTTACTATGTTATCAAAATTAATATGACATAGTCTCTTGTGCCATAACCAACTGTCATCCACTTTTGCAACAAAACAACTTACATATGAATTGAGCTGAAAAACATTACCTTTTGTTTTGGAGCCTAATGCAATCATGTCTCCTTTTTTGTTGCTAATAATGCATTTGTTGTCTTTGAATTCTAGATGATAACCTTTATCAAGTAGCTATGCAACACTTAGTAAATTGTGATGTAATCCATCAACATACAGAGCATCATTTGTCTTGTTCTTTCCATCTAGGGTGATAGATCTTCTTCCTATGATAGGTTTATGAGTGTTATCTCCAAATCTAACCATACCACCTTTGTACTTTTCTAGATGAACAAATCTATCTTTATCACCTATCATGTGACGAGAGAATCCGCTGACAATGATCCAATCAGTTTTGATGTCTACTTTGGAAATTAGGGCTAACTTCTGTGTTTCCTTTTCATCTTCAATGTCCATATACTCAATCAATTTTTTCATGTCTTTAAGGGAAACGAATCCAATTTCATCTTCTCTTAAATCTTCATCAGTTACACCTTCTTCAGCATGATAGCATTCCTTCTTGTATTTAGGTTTATAATCAGATCTGAATTTCTTTACTCTTGTAGGTAACTTGGATGCAAAATGACTGATCTTGTTGCATGAAAAGCATTTGAATGGAATTTGTCCTTCATATTTCCCTTTTACTTTCTTTTCTCTTTTAGCAATCATGGCTATGATTTATTCTAGTTCTTCATCAACTTCTTCTTTCTCATTATTGCTAGAGATGTGAGATTTCTTACCATGGACTAAAGCTTTGAAGGCTATTTCACTTTTAGGTTCATTCTTCAATCTTGATATCTCAAATGAAGAGATTTTACTGATCAAAGTCTCTCTCTTGAAGTCTTGTGAAAATTGCATGGTTTCCTCTAGAATACTGATCTTGTTCTCATAGTCTGATGTTAAAGTAGTCAACAGCTTGTCCATTATATCTTCTTCTGATATTTCTCCACCATTTTTTATAATTCCAGAAATTGCTTCATTTATCCTCTGATTGTAGGCTCTAATGTTATCTTCAGGTAACATCTCAAGACTATTGTATTTCTTTTTCCATGTCTTCCTGTGTCTAATTTCTTGATCTCAAAAAATTCACTGTCAGATAGTGCACTTATAAGGGCTTCTTTGGCAACTGCATTAGCTGTGAATGTATCCTTCTGTTTACTGGTAGCATCATCTCTTGAAAGACATTTTAGAGAGGGAATAACAACTTCTTGTGTGGCTATCTCAAATATGTCAAAACCAACACACTGTAGATGTGTTATCATTTTATTTTTCCAATCCAAATAATTTTCTCCATCGAACTTTGGACTCTCTTTTCTGAAGTATGCCATCTGATCTACCTTAAGCTATTAGGATTTCTCTCCAAGAAACTTGGCTCTGATACCAATTGTAAGAATAGTCCCAAACGATAAATGAGAGGGGGAGGGGGTGAATCAGTTATCAACTAATTTAATTATTTTCTCTTATTAACTCCAGAATACAATAAAGTAAATGCACATTCAGATAACACAATAGACAACACCACAATTTGGTTATGGGGAAACCAAATGGTAAAAACCCCAGTGGGAGTTAACACCCACAATGAACTATACTTGTTTATAGTAATCCTTGTAAGAAGATCTTACAACCCTGTTAGGAGCTATTCTTTACAATGCAATAAGTATAGTGACCTGGTTAAGGGTCTGACCCTGTTAGTAGTCTTTTACAAATAAACCGGTTAAGGGCGAGGACTCACTGTCCAAAAGCTCACTTCTTTAATGGTGAAGGCTACAACCTTCTATAGAATATATATGCACTATATTTGATGATGAACTGTAGAGTAGACCTGCTGTCTTGATCAGTTGCAGTGTATTGTAATCTTTCACTTTTTCTTCACATAGATCCTTGATGAATGAAACTCAACTGATAATCTTCTCTGCACTTTTCCTGTGTGTTTTCTTATCATTCACACTTAGCATCTCACAAATGACTTGCTGTAAGTATCTTCCTCAAAGTATGAGATCATGGGACCTGTTAGACAACTCTTCATAACACCCTTGTTAGATTTACTAATCACGCAAGAATAATTACAACCGCGCAATATAAAATGAATAGATGCGATGCTTCACTAAGTCAGCCTCACCAAATTAACTCTAACTTTGCAATCTTGTTGAAACACATTTTGTGCCTTTAGATAAATATCATCAACTCATAAGTTAACTTGAATATACACACACATATCCCAAAGATAGGTGCAACTCAAGAACCAATGCAATATGTGGGCTCTGTACAGACAAACTCCAGAAACTATATTTCCCACATAACAAAATTACACAACACAACTGAAACTCTATATCTGATTCTACCTGTATGAAAAAAACATAAAAAACATGTCCACAACATGAACATAACCGCACAAGGCTTGATAACATCATTCTGATAAGTACATATAGAACAGTGCTGTATATTATATATTGTCATCAATGACAAACATACAATCAACTAGCTGCCAGAAGTAAATCTCCAACAAATCCATACTCTTCTATACCCTTAAGATATTTGAGAATCCTTTTGATAGCCATCAAATGATTCTCTCTAGGATTAGCTGAAAACCTTCCAACAATACCAACTGCTAATGCAATATTAGGTCTAGTGTGAACAACATATTAAAGTTTACCAATTATAAATCTGTAGGTAGTTTGGTTTACTTCCTTTGAATCATCATCCTTAGACAACTTATTGTTAGAGTAATCTTTAGTTTGCTTATTAATTAAATCATGTTTATTTAATTATTTAAGTTATTACTCTATGCTTAAGTTTCACTTAGGCGCTTTATAATTCTTTAGGGTTTCCACCTTTAGGGTTTCGGTATCCTTTTATAAGGATTCACTACTTTCATTTCATTACCGAGATTGTAATTTGTATTTATTATTGTTGAATATAGAAGCTTTTCTTTCAACATGGATTTCCAGTCTCTGGCCTTTTGGCCACCATAGCTTCTTCTCTCTTCTATCTTTTGCTTCTGTCTTGTAACTGTCATGCATGCAGGTGATCTTGGGAGATTAGCTTTCAGCCTAATCCTAACATGGTATAAGAGCTCTCCTGCTATTCGCTGTTCGTGTTTTGTTGAAGCACAGAGGGTTTCAGAAGTTTTTTCAGTGTTTCTTATTGGATCTGGGGGGTCTTTTTTTTTTGTGGCACTTTGGACCAAAACCAACCTCACGGTTGCGTCCAGAAGGCCCAAAAACCCTAGAATCCATATAAGACTCATCCATTTTGGACACCGGGGCGTCTGGGAGAATTTTTTTGCCCTACCGGGGCCGTACGGACACATTTTTCAAAAAAATATATTAAAAAATGTTTTTTTTTAATTTTTTGTGTGTTAAAAAAAATCGTGCATAGTGGTTTTGAAATGGTGCCACTGTCGGGCCGCCACCGCCCCACCGGGGCTCGGCCACCGCCGACAGTGCCCCCACTGTTACGCAGGCTCCGCCACCCTTTGGCCGCTCTGCCCCACTACCTTCCAGCCTAGGCTCCACTCCCCCGCTACTCTAGCCCCACCATAGGCCTCCGCCACCCGCTACCGTCCGCGCTCACCGCCCACAGCAGCGCCTTTCACTATTTGCGCCGCCCACAGCGGCCGCCAGCTCACCGCCGCTCCGCCAGCCGGTGGCGGATGTTTTGACAGCCCCTGCAGACTTATATACTCTGCACGCAGTCATATGAGGGTCCAGGGGCTTCGGCCCAACCCCCTGAGCATGCCATACGCCCAGGGGCCCAGTTTTTTTAGCCCCAGGGGCTTATTTTGTGCTTTTTGGGGCCTTTCTGACCCTCCTGGAGTGTTTTCGCTCTATCTTGAGCATCCAGGGGTATTTTTTTGACTTCCATATACTGTTAGAAAGCTCTTTCTGAGAAATTTTTGATGATGGAGGTTAGGGTTTTGGGTTCTACCATTTCAATAGTATTTTTTTCTGTTGAAGTCCAATGTCTGTTTTTGCCTTCCGGGAGTCATATCTGGCTCATCCAGACTCCATTTTTGGCAAACAAGATATCATCGGAAAGCTGGTTCAGTGTACTATTCAATTACAAGGTTATTTTTTCAAGATTTTGCTCCAAGTTTTCTCTCCTCTAAGTTTGGCATTTTATGCCCTCTGGTGGATTGCTTGGTTCTACAGGTCCTGGGATCTCTTCTTCTGATTTCATAGCTCACTCTTCTTTCTGACTTCTGAGCTTGTATGCTCCTTCTGATGCATTTTTTTCTATAAATACACTGAGATAAAGTGCCTACTTCTATATATCTGGGATCTTCGAGCACCTTGTATGGTTGTTATACTCGCACTCTGTTATAAAGTGCCATGGGGGGTTATGATGCTTTTGCCATTTTAGGTGCATCCACCTTTGTCAAGTGAGTGTACCTTCCATGACATTAGCCCATGCTATGTGTCGATGACATTTCCCTTTATCCTGTGTGTGTACTTCTGTTGCACTGTTGGTGTTCCTAGTTCTTCTTCTGTAGATGTTTCTGGCATTGCATTTCAGTGTTCCTGTCACCTCTCCCAGGTCATCATTATGGGGGGGTTCACCTATTGGTTCTATTGCTTCTTGGTTCAATTGATCAGCTCTTTAGACATTGTCTTCTCTACCTGGTGATGCACTTTAGTGGGGGTTCCAGCAGTATCTTCTGACAAAGTTTTCAGCTTCATGCTTCGGAGATGCTTCTTGCTCTATTCTTGTTCCTTTCTCTGGGACATCTTTTTCCCTAGATTGAAGGCTTAGTTTCTTTCATCTAGTTTTCTTTCTTGTTTTGGGTACCTAATCAGGCCTTGTTGCCGGGACCCATCTTTCCTGCTTTCTGCAGTAGTTTAGCTGTTTTGATTCTCCCTAAGTTACACTTAAGGGGGGGGTGTTAGAGTAATCTTTAGTTTTCTTATTAATTAAATCATGTTGATTTAATTAGTTAAGTTATTACTCTATGCTTAATTTTCACTTAGGCGCTTTATAATTCTTTAGGGTTTCCACCTTTAGGGTTTCGGTATCCTTTTATAAGGATTCACTGCTTTCATTTCATTACCGAGATTGTAATTTGTATTCATTATTGTTGAATATAGAAGCTTTTCTTTCAACATGGATTTCCAGTCTCTGGCCTTTTGGCCGCCATAGCTTCTTCTCTCTTCTATCTTTTGCTTCTGTCTTGTAACTGTCATGCATGTAGGTGATCTTGGGAGATTAGCTTTCAGCCTAATCCTAACACTTATGTCTAGCAGGCATAGGTGTTCTAACTAGTTTAGAGTCTTCCATCCCAAATTTCTTCAGTATCTCTTTGATGTATTTATACTGGGTAATGTAGATACCATCCTTCATCTGATAAACTTGTAAACCAACAAAGAATTTGATTTCACCAAACATAGACATCTCAAATTCCTTACTCATAGCAACAGAGAATGATTTACATAAATTATCATATCCAATAAACAATATATCATAAACAAATTTTTATGCTAATAGTATCTTGTTCTGAGGTCCTTCTTTGATATACAAGCTACTATTATCATTAGTTCTCTGGAATCCATTACTTATCAAGTAACCATGCAATCTTTCATACCAGGCTCTAGGAGCTTGTTTCATTCCATACAATGCTTTGTGAATTTTTCAAACCATATTCCTTTTGCTAGGATATAAAAAACCTTCAGGCTGCTCAATATAGACTTCCTCTTCAAAAATTTCATTCAAGAATGCCGATTTTACATCCATTTGATATACCTTGTATCCTTTGTGTGTAACATATGCCAGAAGAGTTCTGACTCCTTCAAGTCTTGCAACAGGAGAAAAAATTTCTCCATAATCAATACCCTCTTCTTGAGAATATCCTTTACATACTAATCTTTCCTTGTTTATGGAAACTTCTCCTTTTTCGTTCATCTTGTTTATGAAAACCCACTTAATACCAATCACATTCTTATATTTTGTTCTAGGTACAAGAGTTCAAGTTTTTTTCTTTTCTATCTGCTCAATCTCTTCATTCATTGCTTTGATCTAGCTTTCATCATTCAATACATCTTTAATAGTTTTAGGTTCAATTTCACTAAGAAAACATGTACCTTTGATTTTGTTCTTGTCATCACACCTTATGTCTGATCTCCAATTATTTATCCAGGTGCATGATGCCTTCTGACATATTTTGCAAGTACAGGATCCTTCCTTCTTGATTCTGGGCTTGTTCCACTTGGTTCACCATGCTCAAAAGTTTTGTTCTTCTCTTCTGTCTAATACTTGGGTTCCACTGTAACGCCCCACCAGGAAACTCGAGAGGACAATACATAAAATATCTATAAGATGCAAGTAATATTTTTTTTGTTTAACTAGAATAATATTCATCATTGTACTTCATATCTCTAAAATAAAAAAAATACTTTTCTACAACTTGAATGCAAGATTTATTCAACTTAAGTCCTCACATGCTCCCTAACATTGCTACTAAAGAAACATTATCTAAACTATTTACATGCATAAGATATCCATTTAATTATGAGCTTAAAAGATCTACATTAATTTTAGTGCACCAAGGTAAATTTTGCTAACTTGTTTCTTTCATTAAACATAAGTTAATCATCTAACATCATTATTCCTTTTATCAATTGATGCCATTAGATCATATTGATTTTATAAATATCTATTATCCTTT
>MU226632.1:952461-965519 GCA_018584345.1 Thuja plicata
TTAACTAAGAATAATACCATGAAGGAGAAATAAATAAAATGAGTAAACAAATCACACAACCAAATAAATGCAAGTGACCACAAGGCACCATTTACAACAATGCCCAACTGGGTGTGCTGGATCTGGGGTTTTCACCCAAAGGTTGACTGACAAAGAAGGAACCCTAATATTCCCAAATTGGAATAATGAAAAAGGAAGACTTATTCAAGGGCCTTAGTACTATCTCCATAACAACAACCATCAAGGATTTGAGGGCACACTCAGACCTGTGAAGCCAGGTGAAGTCGATGCCCGGTACCTGGAAGCCTGCATCACAAAGAAGAAATACATGTGCATAGATATCCATATAAGAAGACATTGTAGACAGATGACCAGGATCGATACATCGTGTGGACCTTAGCTATGTGAGTAACTATGACTTCATCTTGAATCATGCAAACACATCATGTATACACACACACACACACACCAAGCATGTAGAATCATCCTAGCGAAGGTTAGAATCTTGAGCATTGGGTTAGTATCTAATCAATACTAATAATAAATCAACATAATCATGAGACATAGCCCATATCATCAAGTGACATACAAGATTCATCAAAAGTAACCTTAAGAGAAGAAAATATAAATAATCGCTTATATATATTCATATATAACATCCTAACTATATTCATAAAGGTCTTGAAGCTCCTCAATACATACACAAAGATAAATACATACAAAAATTATACCTTTAGACAGTATGTATGATATTAGAATCCTCGGGTACTGGTTTATGAAATCATTGTAAACAAACTATATGAATAGATCAAACAAGTATCATGAACAACTTAAGCTGTAAGAAAACATCGAAACATCTTACTTTGTTCAAAAACACAAAACTTATATTAGGGTTAGAGGAGTATTAAATCCACTGTCTGAGACTCGGGTGCCTCTATCTGAGACTCAAGTGCCTCTTTATGCAACTTGGTTCCCTCTGTCTATGACTCGGTTTCCTCTACTAGCAGCTTAGGTTGCACAGGCTGCAACTCGGGTTGAACTGTTTGAGTTTGTGCAGATGAATTCAATGGTTGACAGGGGCATTGTCCAATCACCATTTCTTGTGTCTTAGGTATAGTATCAGGTTCATAATACACAAAGTTTTTGTAGTCCTCAAGATCTTTACTTCTCTGTTCTTCACATCTTTTTGCAAACTCATCAATCTTTACATGCACACTTTCTATGACTTTATGAGTAGTAAGATTCAAACATTTATATGCTTTGCTTTTGAAGGAGTAGCCTAGGAATATACCTTCATCACCTTTTACATAAAATTTTCCATTTTTTACTTCCTTCAAGATGTAACATTTACTTCCAAATACTTTGAAATAACAAACATTAGGTTTATAGCCATACCATAATTCAAAAGGTGTTTTCTCAGTACCTTTCTTCAGTTGAACTCAGTTCAAGGTGTGAATTGAAGTACTGATGGCTTCCTTCCAGTACTTGGTAGAAACATTCTTTTCAATCATCAAGGTTCTTGTACAATCCATAATAGATATGTTCCTTCTTTTTTCTATCCCATTCTGCTATGGAGTACTTGGGGAAGATACTTGTCTTTTGATTCCCCTTTCATTGCAGAATTAAATGAACTCATTAGAAATGAATTCTCCTCCTTTAACAGATCTTAGGCATTTGAGTTTCTTTCCTGTTTCTTTTTCAACTCTGGCAAGGTACCACTTGAACTTCTGAAAAGCTTCTGATTTTTCTTTGAGAAAGATAATAGTCATATTTCTGGAATGGTCATTAAAAAATAGAATGAAATACTTCTCACCTATGTAACTTGTTGTCTAATTGGTCCACATAAATTAGTATGCACTAATTCCAAGACTTCTTCTATATTTTAATTCTTGCTCTTGAAGCTAGTTTTTCCCATCTTCCCAATTTGATATTGTTTGCATATTGCTAATTTAGGTTTCTTCAGAATAGGAATACCTCTTACTCTTTTGTTCTTTCTTATGTTGACCAGGTTATCAAAGTTCACATGACAGAACCTTTTATGCCATAACTAGATTTCTTCTACTTGTGCAATAAAACATGAAATTTCATTGAGATCAAGATTAAATAGATTACCTTTTGTTTTCCTGCCAGTTCCAACTAGGTTTCCCTTACCATCCAAGAGCCTGGCCTTATCATTCATGAATTCTACCTTGAAACCAATTTTATTCAGTTTTGCCATACTTAGAAGATTATGCCTTAGTCCTTCAACCTAATAAGCATTATCACATTTGATTCCTTTTGTTAGAGCAATACAACCTTTACTTTTCACATAGCAAGGTTCATCATCCCCAAAACTGACACTCCCACCATCATAGTGCTCAAGATATTCAAATTTGGTTTTATCACCAGTCATGTGGTGAGAACAACCACTATCAATTATACAAGTGTCATTCTTGCTAATATGAGAGTATAATGTTTTCTTTTCATTATCTTCATTATCTGACTCATCCTTAATAGCAATATAAACCATTTTATCTTCATCTTCATTAATATCAGAATCTTTAGCAATATAATAAGATTTCTTACCTTTGTCTTTGTAACTTTTTTAGCTTTTGAAATCTTTCTTGCCTTTGCACTTGTTGAAATTTCTCTCACCTTTGTCTTCCTTTCTGGGACACTTAGCAACAATGTGACAAACCTCATCACATGGAAAGAAAATCAATGGTATTCTTCCTTTGTACTATCCTTTTCCTTTTGTAGCTCTCCTTGCAAGTAATGCTTCAATGATTTCTAGATCTTCATCATCATTGTCACTGACAATCTATTTTCCTTTCATCTTTCCAAGGTTTAATTAAGCTTTGAATGGAGAATAGGGATTGCTAGGATTAGGAGAATAATTTTCAAAGTTATCCAACTCAAAAGTTGTAAGTCTTCCAACCAATCCATCTAGAGTTACACCATTACTGCATCTCATCTCTTGAATAGCTAAAAATATAATTTCATAGATAGGAAGTAAAGCTCTCAATACCTTACTAACCACTATTGTGTCTTCAATCACTCCACCAGAAGCTATGATGGCACTAACACTTTTCTTGATTCTTTAACTGTATTTTGTAATGTCTTCTCCTTCTTTCATTTTCATCTGATTAAATTGACCTCTAAGACTTTTTGCTTTGGCTCTCTTTACATTGACATCTCCTCCATGAATATCATGCAGTTTGTTCCACATATCAAAGGCAGTAGGACAATCCTTAATTTCATCAAATTTGGAATAGCTGAGTGCATAGGCTATATCAATCATCATTATGTTATGATGTGTCATGCCCAAAACTAGGGCAAAACATACATACAAATTTTTTTTTTTTTTTAATGCGCACATGCAAACCACTAACAGGGATGTAGTTGAGGTAATGTGTTATCACGGTAAGAGTAGTCTTCGAATTGCAAGGTATATGCATAAGTTGAATTAGGGGTACATCACCTATAGATGCAAATTAGAGCATCAACTAGTCATACGGGTTAGGTGAATGGCTGGGACTGGTTGGTTTAACTCTAGTTCCAAGTTTTAATCTACGTATAATATCATGATGTCATTCTTTTGTTAAGAGTCATACGTTAAAATAGATTGTTCTAGTAATCACTTCATTTCTAACCCTAGTTACAACTTATTCATTAAATTGTAGTCCCAACTACAATCGACTATTAACAACTAGATTAAAATTCAATAATCAAAACCTAATCTAACCCTTATCCTCCTGACAACAATTAAACTCTGCTAGACAATTTTCCATAAAACTATAGTCCTTAAATTTCTTGATCAAATATTAAGTTGATCTCAATTAGAAATTTACATGATTTTAATAAACAATAAATAATTAATTTCATAACATAATAGCAAACATATATATATATCTCATATAAAACTAAAAATTTCAAATTAAACTATGCAATTTAGATAGGAATTACATCTCTTAAGGAAACTTCATAAATCAAATTAAACAGTAATAATTAAACCTATTTAACTAAATTAATCCATCTAAAAAAATAATGCTCCATTTAACTATGTTCCCAATAGATAGAAAAAGAACATAACTTAAATATATTGATCAATATTTAATTAAATCTAATTATATTATTAACTTGTTCTTCATTAATAAACTACCTATAACTAACTATACATAACCTACCTATCTACTAGCACCTATCACCTATCAAACTAGCACCTATCACCCATCAAAGGTCACATCCCATCCCATGCAAGAAGCCTTATCAAAACTTGCAAAATTTAAGAGGGAAGAGGACTTTAGTAATAAGTTTGCAAGAACAAAAAAAGGTGGGGACCACAGCAAGTACTTTCCCCAAGTGAAAACAAAAGTCAAGGTAAATGTGAGATTGGAAATTCGCATGGAAGGAGGATTAAATTGCAGCAAGGCCAATGCATTGATACATGAAAAATCTTCCATAGAAGAGGTGGGACCCTAAGACATTTTCTATCTATGTTTTAAAACTATGATGTTGACCACTGCCCTAGGGGGATGTACATGTTAGAAAAAATAAGCAAACGGATGGGGAAGGTCAAAACATGATAATGGAATTAACTTCTTGCCTCCCAAAATTTCGCATGGGATAGTAAGATGAGAGGGAAAATATATGGTGGGGCCCACGAGTATGGGAGAAAAGTATTAAGTTTTGTTTTTAAAAAGTGAATGATGTATTAGCATAAGGGTTAGTTTAGAGGGATGATTAGGAAATTAATAAAGGGAAATTAGGGAGAGGGACTCTTCTAGAATATTCTCTGTGTAAGGGGAGGGAATTAAATCCCTCCCCATACATTTTCCAGAGAGCTGGAAAGTGTTATGGTAAGTTTGTTTGCATACATATATTTTTGAAGCTTTTTGTAATATGATTTATTTATTATTTTTGAAAGCCACAAGAATGCATTGGTTTATCCAATTAGTGTATTATACAAGAGGAATTATGGATAGAATAGTAGTTGCATGAGGTTTTCACATAGTAATCTAACATGTTCATTTGTTCATTGTTTCATGCTTCAATTTAGAGGTACAAAAATGAGGTTATGTTCAAATGGAGATTGATTCAATGAATACGAAAATTTACAACGAACATTAGAGAGATTACTAATTTCATTCATCAACCAAGATATGTAATCTAATAAAATTGTTTCATTGTCTATTCTATCAACCTTGGATATCATTTCCCAAAAAAGAATAACATTTCCATTACAAGAAATAGAATACTCTAAGCATGAAGGTAGTGAGTCTTTGTTTCATTATGGTAACCTCTTCTAATACAAATACATATGCTTCATGATGTATAAGACTTCAAATATACATGACTAACCTACAATATTCCAACTCATAATAAAGAAAGCATTTCACATGTTACTTGAAGATGTTTTTCAATACATTACAATATGCAACAAGAGGAGGATCTTACTACAAGGATCAACAATACAAAAACATAAGGTGTTTCCACACAATCACACCAAAGAGTGAATTCCTTCAAAGCTTCATCCACATGAGTCTTGACATCAATACCTACAATGAAAGGGGGAGAACCATGGGATTCTGACCTCCCAACCAAGGTCTCTATGAGACCACCCTCGAGCTTGGAGAACCAAGGCTAAATGGGTATGCTTCAACAAAAATGCTCACAACAATACACATATGCATGAACAAAAATTAACTCCCTCCCGAGGCTACACAAATGAGTTTTACAAGCTCATTGAAAGAGGGTGAAGGTGGGCTTTTCTAAGGAAGAGAATGCCATTGCATTCAAATTTTTTCAACATGAGTATTTCATTGCCTCTTCAAGGCTACATTATCAAACATCCATACACATACTTTGCTTATCAACATCCTCAAGATGCAAGAATACAAATGGCGTCATGGAGCCCATAAACCATAAATTTATCCCTCTTCTCCAAGAGAAGAGACTCTCACCACAATGGAGAGCCCAACTAACCCCTTCACCCAAGGCCATTTCTTCCCTTCCCAAAGGGTGAGTAATTCCTCACTCCCATGAACAAGAACTCCCTCATTCAAGCAAAAAAATAAAATAAAACCATAAACATGGATTCAAAACCCAAATCCCATCCTATACAAAACAATGATACAAACAAAATTTTACATAAGCAAGAGAGAGAAAGAAAAACATGCTAATCTAATGGATCAAATAAGAAAACTTCCATGGAAATGAGTAACCAACCTTCATAAGTGTTATGACAATGATTTTTTGAGAAGAGCTAAATCCTTATCCTTTTTCCTTCCAAAGCCCTAATTGTCTCTAAAATTAGAGAGTGGGTGAACACTCACTAAGTTTTCCCAAATCCTCTAAAAAAGGCCTCTAAAGTGTACTCAAGACTTAGCAATTAATGAGATATGCCTTCTAGTCCTTTTTTCTTACCTCTTGTCTCCCATCTTAAATGTGAGTTTAGTATGGAGTGTGGGTCAAGTCAATGCATGTGGCTCTCTTCCATTTTCGCCACTTTTGAAAGGTAGGCATTTTGGAGGGCCATAATGGTGATCTAGGTTTACTCCATAGGTAAAAACTAGCCCTAACCCAAGGTACCCCCTTAGGGTTAACTAATTTTGGCTAAAAATACACTCTAGGGTCACTTTTGACCCTTCCAAAGTACCCTTAAAGTTCAAATTCGAGTTCCCACTTGATGTGATCCCTACAAGAAATCCATATGTAGTGGAATTAATATTGCATCCTATTAGGTTTGGTTATTCTTGCCCAAGCCCTAATTTGACATGTCATCATCCACATGGACAACACAAGTGTCAAGAGGCACCAAGACAGAATACACATCACATTCACAATAACATGTCCAAACAACAACAACATGAGTATTAAACTGTTAACACACATTCAGATTATGTTTACAACAAGGATCACATTACAACAAGGTTTCAATGTGTTATTGGATTAAACCTCAGCTTACTCAATTCACACGTGTTTAGCCTTGATTCTCTGAATAATTCCATGGTTCTCTTTTCTGCACACTAAACTCGAGCATCAGTAGTCCAAGATAATAAGTTCACATGAAATGTATATTTTTCAATTTATAATTAGCAACTTCAATCAACATCAGAATTAAATTCTTAATTGCAATTTTCATACAGAAAGTTTAAAACATAATAATTCCATAATCATCATGACATAACATCCATGAAATAATCAAGTCTAATCATAATTCGATCTTCTCACCAGTTCATTTATCTAAATATATATAATAAAAAACAACCACTGGAACGAGGTCTAATCCATATCAAAATGAAATCCACACAATATAATTATCATCATAACATAGTATCTCGAGTCTCTGTCAGGAAAATCAAAAGTTGTATCAATGTATCAAAACATAAAGTATCAAAGTGTGATCGAGCAATAAGACTGTGATGGGTCGGGGTGAGGCCTCACATCCTTCCCCACTAGGCATGAACTTCCTCCTAGAGTTCATCAAAAAGATATTGGTACTGAGATCTCATCTGTGATGCATCCTCCCATGAAGCTGTGACCTCATCATAACAATCCCACTGGACGCTAACCTGGTCCAACTCTCGGCCTCATAGCGCAAGGGTCCGTCGGGCTATAATACAAACGAGCTCTAGTGCTAGCTGTCTGTCTGACTCCATCTGCAAGGCATCCCAATCTATAACATGAGACTCATCATAAATATATTTCTGTAGCACAGATACATGGAACACATTGTGGATGCATGAAAGGCTGGGTGGCAAGGCTAGACGGTAGGAAACTGGTCCTATCCTCTCCAATATCTCAAAAGGTCCAACAAAGTGAGGCGCTAACTTAGAGCCCTTTCCAAAATGAATTGGACTCTTATGTGGGCACACTCTCAAAAAGACCCTATCTACAACCATATACTCACGATCAACCCGCTTTGCATCTGTATACTTCTTCTATCGGTCCTGGGCCTCTCTAAGATGCTTTCTAATCAATACTACCTGCTGCTCCATATCCTTGACCAACCGGGGTCCAATAGATACTCTATCCTCAATCCTGTCCCAACTCAAGGGAGTCCTGCAAGGTCTATCGTACAATGCCTGATATGGCGGCATACCTATAGAAGAATGGTGCCCATTATTATAGGAAAACTCAACCAGATGTAGGTATTCCTCCCACTTGACCTAATGGTCCATCACATACATATGTAACATATCCTCTAGCACCTAGTTAACCCTCTCTATCTGCCCATCTTTCTGAGGGTGGTACTCTATACTAAAATTCAATCTAGTACCCAACGCTGCCTGTAACTCTCTCCAAAAAGCTGATGTGAACAAGGAGTCTCTATCAGAGATGATCTTACTGGGAATGCCATGAAGTCTAACAATATCCCGCAAAAAGACCTAAGCTACATCTCATGCTGTGAATGTAGTACACACGGGTGAGAAGTGGGCAACCTTGGTCAACGTGTCGAATGTCACCAAGATAGCATCATGGTAGTGAGAAGAAATAGGGAGACCAACAATGAAGTCCATAGATATAGCATCCCACTTCCACTCAACAATCTCATGTGGCTGCAGGAGCCCACCTGGATGACTGTGCTCTGCCTTCACTCTCTGGAACTCTAGACATCTAGCAACTATGCTGGCAATCAGTAACCTCATGCCTGGCCAATGATATAACTATCTCATATTGGCATGCAACTTCTTGACTCTTGGATGAGCTGCATAAGGTGCTCTGTGAGCCTCAAGTACAATAAACTCTCACAAGTCACCCGTAGAAGGTACATAGATGCGTCCCCTATGATGTAGAAGTCCATCTGACTCTAAAGAATACTCTGCAAATCTCCCCTCAAGGGGTCTCTAAGAATGGATAAACTGACAAACCTCCAAATATAATCCATCCTCTAGCAAGCGATGTAAAATACACTCCCTCAAATTTGTACTAGGAGTCATAGATGAGAGCTCGTGTCGCCTCCTACTCAAGGCATCGACAACTACATTCTCCTTCCCCTTGATGTAATGAACATCAAAATCATACTCACACAAAAAATCCATCCATCTCCTCTGCCTAGCATTAAGATTGGGCTGGGTAAAGATATATTGTAGGCTCTAGTGATCTGAATGAAGCTCAAATCGATGACCTAGAAGGAAATGTCACCATCTCACTAAGGCATGAACCACTGCTGCCACTTCTAGGTCATGAGTAGGGTAATTAAGCTCGTGAGTATTTAGCTTCCTAGACTCGAAAGATATAGGATGACCCTCTTGCATAAGGACTGCTCCTAAACCATCCAATGAAGCATCAGTACATACAACAAAATCTGCCGAAGGATCTGGCACTGCTAAAATTGGTGCACTAGTGAGGGCTCTCTTGAGCTCCTTGAAAGCTCTCTCACACTTCACTGTCCATTCATACCTCTTCCCCTTTCTCTGAAGGGAGGTGATGGGATGAGCTACTCTAGAAAATCTGGCCACAAAGCGTCTGTAATATCCTGCTAAGCCCATAAAACTTCTGACCTCCGTGACACTAGTGGGTGCTCGCCAATCTATAATGGCTCTAATCTTCGATGGGTCTATAGAGATCCCATTTCTAGATATAACATGACTGAGATAATTCACCTCAAGTCTAAAGAAGGCACACTTTGACAAGCTACCATATAATTTATTCTCTCTCAAACACTGTAGAACCTGTCTCAGATGCTCCTCATGCTCCTCCTCATTGCGAGAATATATCAAAACATCATCAAGGAACACTACCACAAATTTATCCAAGAAAGTATGAAATACTCCATTCATGAGGCTCATGAACATAGCTGGAGCATTTGTGAGGCCAAATGGAACTACTGTGAACTCATAGTGACCATACCTCGTGTGAAAAGCAGTCTTGTGGATATCACTTTCTACAATCCATAACTAATGGTACCCCAAATTCAGATCTATCTTTGAGAACACTCGGGCACCCTGTAACTGATCAAACAAATCATTGATCTTGGAAAGTGGGTATCGGTTCTTAATTGTTACTTTATTCAGCTATCGATAATCAATGCACAATCTGAGTGACCCATCCTTCTTCTTCACAAAAATTACTGGTGCACCCCAAGGTGATACACTAGTTCGGATATGCCCTTTCTCCAAGAGCTCTTCTAACTAAATCTTGAGCTCATTAAGCTCATGAGTGGTCATCCTATATGGTGCTCTAGATACTGGCTCAGCTCATGGTATAAGATCTATGTGAAAATCAACTACCCTAGGTGGGGGCATACCAGGTAGCTCAGTAGGAAATACATTTGCAAACTCCTGAAGAATAGGATAATCCTCAAGCGAAGGCTCTCCCTCTGAATCCTCCTCTCTATCACTAATGGTGATGGAAAATAGCTAGCATCCCTTTCACACGCACCGCCTAAGCTGCATAGAAGAAATAATGCGAAGGGATACGGGTCATTGTACCCCACATATCACCATAGTAATACCATGATCATCAACACATTCAACCCTCTTCTGACGACAATCCATCTTGGCATTGTGGGAATATAGCCAATCCATGCCAAGAACTACATCATAAGAGCCTAGAGGGGTAATGCGAAGATCATTCATTGTGATTAAGTCTCCAATCTAAATTTGACAACTGGGAACTAAGGAACTAACAAACACCCTAGATCCTGAAGCTAACTCAACCTCCCAACTGACATCTTGTCTAACTGCCACCAGCCCACAATGCTCCACTACATAGGGAGATATAAAGGAGTCTGTGGCTCCTGAATCAAATAGGATAGAAACACTGATACCCTGAATCATACCTGTGGCCTCTATGACCGTGGCCTGATGCTCAGCCTGGCGGTTCTTAACCGCTGCAAAAATTCTATGGGATCTACCCATATCTCCAACTATAGGCTCTGAAGTAACCCCTCTCTGACCACTGGCTGACTGTCCCTGTGGGCACTCTCTCACTAAATGACCCATACCACTGCAAGTGTAACATGGTCCTCGGGTCTAAATTTGTACTCCCTGTGTCCTGGGCTGTTGTGACCCTCCAGTCCTACTAGAGCCACTGTATCCACCCCTAGAGGACTACTGAGTCTTGGCTGGCTGTGCCTGAGGGGCCTATGTCCTCTGATCCTATTTGGAACCCTGAGAATCCCACAATTTAGGCTTAGAGCCCTGATAACCCTGTGAATGCCTCTGTCTAGAATCCTACTAAGATCTCTGCTGCCGAGACTGTTGACCCTTAAAGGATCCTACTGAGTGATTTTGTTTCCCTTTCCAAGGGGGTCTCTGCTGTCTTGACTACTGGGAAGAGGGATTTCGGTACTAAGACTGATCTCAGGATTCATGTCTAGTACAGATATCCTTGGCTACAAGTGCCATCTCAACTGCTCCTCTGAATGTGGTAGGGAATGCTAGGTGTACTGTGCTCTGAAGAGACATATTAAGTCCCTTAATGAAACAGTGAATGTGCAGTTTCTCATCCTTCATGTAATCAACATAGGGAAGGAGCTCAAGAAATTGACTCTCATACTAGGCCACTGTGAGGCCTCTTTGCTAGAGATCATGGAACTCCTCTATCTGTCTCTGTCTAAAATGCTCGGAGAGATACCTCTCTCAAAAATGGGCCACAAAAGTCTCCCAAGTGAGCGTGTCAATACTCAATCCACCTATGGACACCTCTTGCTCCCACCAAGTGGAAGCCTTCTCCTATAGGAGATGGACTGAAAGTCATACCTTTAGATTACTCCCATAAGGGTGCAATCCAAAACATCGTTGTAAGCTCTGTAACTAGGCCTTTGCTACTAACCCATCTGAGGATCCCAAAAACAAGGGTGGCTGGAGTCGTAATAACTATTGGATCTCATCTCCAACATCTCTAGGGGGTCTCTCCCTAGCACATACCTGCGGCTCGCATGTCAGTACAACTTGATGAACTGACTCACCCTCCTGATCATCATGACCCTCAATAGACCTGGGTGAGGGACTCCTACTTCTCTCTCTACTGACTGCTCTATCATTTTCTGAAACATGTGCTTCCCTTTCTAGGATCTCCTGTTGAACTATGGGTGGTAGTCTCTGCTGGATTACCCCAATAAAATTCTGGAGAACATCCAAAATATCCTGGTTGGGGTTTGGTGGTGGTGGAGGTGGTGGTGGTGGAGGGTACTCCTATCCCGCCCCTGCATGGGGAGCTCTACGACCTCTGCCCCGTCGGTTATTTCTGGTGACTGCAGGCATCCTTCATAATGATTAAAGTTTTAAATGAGTTGAAACGTAATGGGTTAGGTTCCTAGTGTCAAAACCTTGCTCTGATCCCAAAATGTCATGCCCAAAACTAGGGCAAAACACACATACAAATTTGTTTTTTAATGCGCACGTGCAAACAACTAACAGGGATGTAGTTGAGGTAATGTGTTATCACGGTAAGAGTAGTCTTCAAATTGCAAGGTATATGCATAAGTTAAATTAGGGGTACATCACCTATAGATGCAAATTAGAGCATCAACTAGTCATACGGGTTAGGTGAATGGCTGGGACTGGTTTGTTTAACTCTAGTTCCAAGTTTTAATCTACGTATAATATCATGATGTCATTCTATTGTTAAGAGTCATACGTTAAAATAGATTGTTATAGTAATCACTTCGTTTCTAACCCTAGTTATAAATTATTCATTAAATTGTAGTCCCAACTACAATTGACTATTAACCACTAGATTAAAATTCAATAATCAAAACCTAATCTAACCCTTATCCTCCTAACAACAATTAAACTCTGCTAGACAATTCTCCATAAAACTATAGTCCTTAAATTTCTTGATAAAATATTAAGTTGATCTCAATTAGAAATTTACATTGACCTCTAACCTTTTGAAACACATGACAAAATAATTCAATTTATCGTAATTACATTAACATCTATCTATATATTCCACATAGAACTACATATGTAATCAATAATAAACTTTACAAATGGATAAATTTTATCTACACAAAATTACATGATTTTAATAAACATTAAAGAATTAATTTCATAACATAATAGCAAACATATATATATATATATATATATATATATATATATATATAGATATATATCATATAAAAC
>MU226632.1:970330-989522 GCA_018584345.1 Thuja plicata
CTCTATCTCTATATATCAAAATTAATTTATTCTTTTTTTGATAGAAAGCTAACATAAAAACCTATTTCCTACATATTTTTCATAATTTTTTTTCCCTAATTTACTATTTTTCCAGAAGTGTCGAACAGAGAAGTCGCTAAATGGTCAGACAACCTATGTTTAGTAAAACTTAAAAATAAAAGTCTTTATAAACTCAATATATTAATAACTCGTAATAATTGGAAAGCTTTCTCAGAGTACTATCATCCTATATTTGGGTTTTTCAAATGAATTTGTTTTATCCAACAAAATTTTAATGTCAAACTGATTTTTTGTCAGCATTTTGATGGGTTCAAAGGAGACTCGATTATAGGTGTGAGTGAGGAGTAGAGGGATTATACCAAAGAGATTTTGATCCAAGAGGATTTTATCTAGCCATTTTGAATTTAATCCTTCAAATGGGACCTCTCAAGGCTTAAATCAACATATTTTCTTAAAAATGTGCAATTTTAGCAAAAATCAGGATGTTCAAAAAAGTGGGACACACTATTGTGGGACCACCCATGTATATGATAAGCCTTGTTAAGTCGGCCTTAATAACCTTCCAAATAATCAATTAAACTTAAGTTTGTTGGATTCATATAATTGATTAAACATAAAATGTAAACTACTATTAGTCGGCTGACACTAACTATCTAACTCGGTCAAAACTGAAATCCTTCAACACCCAACCAACACTGTAATGCCCGAGTGAACTCAGTTAGAACTGAAAATAACTTTGGTCTTCTTCAATTCCTGAGAGTGCTTGGCATGAACTGACTGTTCTCAGATGTGATTAGACATTTGTGTAAACATCACTACATTTGTGTAAACATCAATGACAACACATAATTGAATAATTGTCATCAACAAGAATGATATGAAGAAGATTTGGGTCAAAAAGGAAGAAATCAATGAGAAAAAAGGTAACCCTCCAACCTCAATTCTAGAGGATTCATCATCAAACTAAGCAAGTAAGTTTTTCTTAGGGACCTAAAAGAAATTGTTAAATCTACTTGTCCCTTACAAAAGGTTATGATTGAATCTTATATAACCATGTAAATATGCAGTAGAAATCATACTAAAATTAGTTATTAGTAGACATTATTGTTTTATCATTTTGAAGTTATACACTTATTAGTGAAAATATCTAGTTATCAGATAGAAGGAATGATTATCGGTAGAAAAGTTACTGTTGAAAGCATTTATTATCTTAATAGCCATTTATGCACTTTTTGGTTAATAAATACGTGTCGACGCTATTCATTTTCTGATATAAGGGTGGATTGTAGATGGGGCCAAGGGCTCTCCCAACTACCAAACCATCTTGCAAACACAATGTGGAAACAACAACACAGTGAGAGAAGAAACAACAGATATCCTTTTCATTAATTGATCAAAATCGTTACATGTTGGGCTATAAGGCCTTCCTAGTTTTGGCCATATACATTCAATAAATTACAAAATTGATCTTCATACATGCAAGGTCACAGACCTACCTTACAATATCTCAAGAGATAATCTCTATCTAGTCCTACCATGCTCTCCAAGAACTGCCTAAAACTAAGAACATAGAAACAAATATATAGAAGAGTCCACTGAAGAGGTTGGCACTCAAATCCATAAGTGAGACCCAGATTTAGGTCCACATAGATCCCAATGAGAGACCCCATATTTATTAAGCCAAAGAAATTAAATGCAGAAGTCAGCCACCAGATCCAATTCCAAAATAAAAAAACTCGGGGCAAGGATGACCGAGCAACATAGTGACTCGGGAAAAGAACACCCTGAGAAATAGGAAATGAAACCTGAGCATCAAAAGAAATGAATTTGGAAACAAGCATGCCTGAGTAACAGAACCTAAGAAATAGAGAAAAAGCATGACCGATCGATAGAACTAGAGCAAAAAAGAACAAGCATGCCCGAGTGAAAGGAACCCAAGCAATAGATAATTATCTGAGAAGCCTCCAAACAAACTAAGGAACAAAAGCAAACATAATTTTGGGTGAGAAGGATTGCCAATGACCCAAGATACTCCTGCATCATTTTATATCCTACTTTTCTGAAGAAATAGTTTAAGAAACATATAAGAACCTAGAGAAATCTATTGTGAAGTGTTATCAATAAGAAATTATTACAGAAGTGATCAAGAGTACTTTTGTGCCCTAGCTAGTAGAGTTGCAGAAAATCCCTAATGGGAGTCTTAAGTAGACGTTTGAAGTTTCTAAGATCAAGTGCAATTTGCAAAACAAGATGGTAGCAAGAATTGAAAATCTAGTAGTTGTTAGTATCAATGACAAGCCAACACCTGAGTTTAAGTTGTGCCCCATGAAGGCACCAAAAAAGGATAGCACTAGAGCCCAATCAGCGTTACCATAGAGGGTAATGTTGATTGAAGACATCAGAACATTTATTCATAGAAAAATTGTTGTATTGGGTGATGCAAAGATTAAGAATATATATTATGATGAATTGTGTGAAAACAAAGTGTTGAAGGATGAGCATAAGCATTTGGAATTGAAAGTTTTAACACACATGGTATTCATGCCCAAATTTGTTAATGAAGATTGGATAAGATATGTTTTGAGCCACGTCCAAGAGGAATTTTTATGGTTAGATGGGGACAATCCATTCAAAATAACAAAATACCTAATTCACATGGTCATTAGCGTACCAACTGAAGGGAAAGAATGTACCCTATGGGTAAGTAACATGGACAAGTTGAGGAAAATAATAGAAACATCTAAGGATGGAAGAGAAATGATAGTAGACAAGGTCAAGGACTTAGAAAAATTCTTTGCAACAATGATCATTGGTTATAAAGTCTACTAGTCAAGTTGACCGAATAACATACCATGTAGTGTTGTGTATGCAGCCTACAAGATAGCCAAATTAGGCAAAAGTTATGATTTGTCAGATATGGTGCGAAAGATATTTTCCAAAATGAAATGATTGAAGAAGGATAGAAAACAAGAGTTTATGTTTGGATCACTGCCTATTTTTTTATATTTTTATATTAAGAATTTCTTTCCTAGAATAGGTGAAGTGAATTGGAGCACAGACAGACCAGTAATTTGTCAAATCAATTATTATATTGAGCAATTAGGTGATGAGTTTAATATGATTATGTGGGGATATTTCAAATAATTTCAAATTAAAATGTAAGAATGCTATTGGATACCCCCGTCAGTAGTAGAGAGGTATAGAGATTATATTTGTTTTCTTGTAGACAGTGACACATGAAGAATCCAACCAATGGAATCAATGACATCTTGGGTTCTAGTATTTGGTTATGATGTTATAGAAAAACATATAATAGGATGTGATGAATACATTTTGAATGAACCAAAGGATACAAAGGTCAAAATATTTGGTACATATGAGGAAGCTTATAAAAGGATCATATTAGATATTAAGAAGCCTAAGATTCTAAGAAGAAAGAACAAATGTTAAATAATTTGACAACCAAGTATGGAAGTGGTGAAGGTGAAAGTAGTACACAACTAGAGGAGATAGAGGAGAAACCACAAGTGAATCCCCTACCAGCTATTCAAGAGATTGAGGATAGTGAAGTTCAGGAAGTGGAAGTAGAAATGAATACACCAACAACTATCGATAAAAGAGAAAAAGAGATTGAGGAGACACCAAAAAGGAAAGTGCCTAAAAAGAGGAAATCACAACCTCAAGTATCTGAGAGAAGAACCACCATGAGTTAGAGAAAGACTCCCCTTGCCACTTTGAAGCAAGGTGATACAAATGAAGAGGATACTAAATTGGAGAAAGAAATCATGACTTGGGGAAAGCGATCAGGCTGGAAAACAGTCCAAGATTCCTACGAACCATGTTGAAATGGAAAAGTACATAAATAAGACATGATTAGTTGGGACAATCAATCCCATTTCCTTTGAAAAATTGTTAGAGGAAGATAAGAAATTGATAAAAGACACTATTGTTAAACATTTTCTTAAGTACAATAAATATCCTAGAGATGTGAAGGATAATGTTCCAAGAGAATTGTATGAAAACTTATTGATAAGATGGGATTCATCCTATCATAGAATTGAGGAACTGAGAACAAAAATATTGAAGAATATATTACAAAAGTTATCGGATAATGATGTAGAAGTATACATGGATAAGTACAAGAGAGAGTTTAGAATGAAGACATTAACAACTATAGTTCTAGAAAATGAGGAATCTGTATTAGAACAAGATATAACTGAATTATGGAAGAAAGTATTGAATGAAGAGATAAATCAATCCTATTCAGAGGTAGGCCCTTGAAATGTTGATGATACTTTTACTGTAAATGAGCTAATTGAAAATGCACCACATGGAACTAATATGTCAGAAAACACAAATGCAGTTACTATTGAGGACATCACTGAAGAACTTAAGAAGTCAAATGAGAAATAGGAAGCTTTAGCATAGGTCTCTATTGGAAGAGAAAATGATAAGTTACTGTAGACACCTAAAACTGGGCAGGTGTCCTATTATCAAGCAAATCTGCAAATCTCAGCCAAATGCTATAAATTTCACCAAAATGGATCAAATCAATTTCAAATGGACATTTATCAATCGAATTGGAAAAAATCATTTAAAATCAAAGGATCAAATAAATAATGACATCAAATAATCAAATATAAGGCTAAAGGGATTAATATAACTATATAATTGATTTTAATCAATTAATTGTATAGCTTAAAATAAAAAATCAAATTGAACATATTCTCCTACATGGCTAATTTAATTAATTGATTGAATTTAATAAATCCTAATATCCTTCAACATGAATTTAAGCAACCAATGAGAATTGAGAACACAAAGCACATGGATCATTCCTAATTTGCAATCTCAATCACTCATTTTGAACTTTCAATCTCAATCACTCAAATTCGTCCCTTTGTCCAAACCTTTGAGACAACCATTTAAATTGTACCCCCATTTGAAACCATTTAAAAGCCTCTCACTCAACCATGGATTAACCATGATAGAGTAAATCTACCCCCTACACTTGGGAAAATCCTATAAATAGAAGCCAAATTGAGAGCATAAAGGATCCTAGAAAATTCGAATGCAAAGCATCCTTATTATAGACATTTCATAGAAAATTGAGAGAAATTGAGAGAATATCATAGCAATTTAGCATAATGGAGAGAATTTTGGAGAGCATTTGAATCAAATTTTATAGCATTAGAGAGAATTGAGAGCTAGTTAGGCATTATCTTTATCAATTTCTCATTCTAGGAATGTCACTAGTAGAGATTAAGGCTGAGAGCTCTATTAGCAAAGCTTAGTTAGAGATCCATGAGATGTTAAATGCTTTATTTGTCAATTCTTTGTTTAAATTGTATTGTTTTCTTCCATAGAATTGATAGAAAGCACCTTTATTTCATGAAGGTATGATTTATACATACACAAATGGCACCCACTGTGGGGCTTTGAGCCTCTAAATCTCATTTTTTGTCAAATTTCAAGTGTTTTTTGGTGCATTTTCCACTAATTTTGTAGGTTTTAGGTCCAAGTGATGCCTACTAGTAACAAAATGATGCCTACAAAGATCTTCCTTTCTCTGTCTTGAATTTATTTCACCATCTGCAAGACAAAGTATCACACCTGAGCACGTAAAGCGATGCCTGCGAGCAACAAAATCATGCCTAAGAACATTCTTCTGTCGCCTGCTAACTTTTCTATTTCACAATTTGCATATTCTATTTCACCTTTCATTTAAAGTTTAACACCAATTTTTTGTTAAATCACACTTAGCTAACTACAAAGTCACACCTAGCTGACTACAAAGTCACACATAGGACACTGCCAAATAATGCCTGTTAGCTATTAAATGATGCCTGCTATAATTTATCTGTTATTGCTTTCAGATTAATAAATTTAGGTTTCTAACTCTCTGTTACTATGTTTTCTGCAGATGAAAAAACATCTAAAAGTGTAGAAACCTAAGCTAAGGATCACAAGGCAAAGCAAAGAGGTAAGGCTATTAACCAAGCACTCTAAAAAAGTACATGATGCTAGAATTTTGGAAAATTTAGAGAAGGAAGAAACTTTATATGATCATTATGTTAATATTGTGAATGCTTACAAAAAAAAATTTCCATCTTTGAATTGAGTTCATGCATTAAGTCCTTAAAGTGTTTTTTTTTGCAAATCTTGCTTAAAAGACTTAATTGCATTTCAATTTTCTTTTGTTTTGGAACATTTTTTTTGTTTGTGTTGACTAACTTGTTGGTGGAGTCGGAGAGGGAATGATCGCCACTAGGCGAGTGAGAAAATTAAAAAGCAAAAACCTCAAAAAAGTGCCTAGCCTTTGCTATCTTCGAAAGAGGTATTTTTCTCATCAAGATTTCTTTTCTTAGATTGTGGAAAATTCATTTAAATCTAGCTAAATAGGGACACCCTATTATTGTCCATCTTGAACTAAACATTAGGTATATGCTCTCAACTTTTTTAAGTTGATCAAAAAGCAAAAAATGTTGATTTTAGGGTGGTATAAAGAAAGGGAGGATAATTGAACCACACACTTCATTTTTAAGAACCTCTTTGTTACAAGGTTGAAAAAGAAAAATAAGTGTTTGAAGTGTTTGGGAAAAAGAGAAACAATAGGGATATTCTCTTCACTCTTTGTGTGAATCAAACTCCCAAACTTGTTGAACTAAGTTCAATTTCTTGCTTTCTATATATGCTAGATAATATAGATCTTTAGAGGGCCTGCTTCCCGAGTACATCCTTACAAGGATGGTGAGAGGGAATGACCCAAAGTGGGAGACAATCACTTAAGCCATGATACTATTCAACTCACTATAAATAAATACACTCTTCTTTAATGGGTTGTAGTGACTAGATTGTGCTTAAGTTTCTTCACTTCCTCTAGTAGTCCTTTGGGATTGTGCAAAATCATATGTTTGTGCATGTGGGAAGCCCGCAAGGGGGTAAAAGAACTTTTCATGATTTAGAATGGAGGTGTTCAATAAATCCTTGATAAGTAGAAAGCTACCTTTCAGAGCCAAAAATGTTTAAAATCCAAATCTGACTCTAGGTAGATTGATTGGAATCTATTCTTGTTTAAGACCCATTGAAACAACCAAGAACATACACATTAGTGTGTTTTAGGGTTATGATGCAAACTTGATATGTGTGTTGCATTTGTATTTACATTTTAAAGAAAGAATCCAATTGAACAGATCTAATCACAGCATTAAACTTTTAAAAACCCTAAAAAACTATGAAAACAATCCTGATCTGCAAAGTGCCACGTACCAAAAGAAAAATAACGCCTACAAAATATTCTATGACGCTTGCAAACTTGAAATGATGCATGTTACTACTCAAGTGACACCTAAGTCACTGGAAAATAGCATCTTTGAATAGTTACAGAGACGCCTACAAATAGGCAAATGCCGCCTGCAATTTGCAGAGTGCCACGTAGACATTTTCCACCTAATGCCTATACGATGTAAAGTGACACCTATATAGTGTAAAGTGATGATCAGAAAAAAATAGGGGAAAATAATGGACATTTACCGAGGGTATGAAAACAACTTGATCATATTTTTGGATACTCATTTGGATTTTCTACCTATGCATACTTTTAGTTTGATCAGAATCCTCATTGTTGGATAATTTGCAAAATCATTAAAGGATTGATCGATCAGGTGATGAAAGCCAAGTTTTCTTGATCAATGCTCATGCCAGCTTTTACCCGATCACATTACATTAAATCTACCCTGCAATCCAACAGAACCTATCTAAGGCAGGAGTTTCCTTTTCCTAGTGACAAATTTACTTCTTCGCAACAACCAACTCAAGAACCAATGAAGGAAGTAGAACCGAATATGGCTTTCCCATTTGGCAATATGGACCCCAACCTAATCAATAATGTCAATAGATATAAAACAATAATAATGGAAATGGTGAGATCAATAACAATGGGGCCCATGGAAGAGGAGTAGACCTCAACAATAAAGGGGTAGACCCTAAAAATAATGGTGGAAATGTGGACCCTAATGATGAAGAAGCAACCGAAGAAAAGGTTAATGAGGCGGTCCAAAGCCCATTCTTCATGAAGCTCATGGAGAAAGTTTTAGAAAGGGGTAGGGAGAAGTATTTCATAGACCTAGCACAAGTGGGGACTAAACTCCCCCATAACTGTGATGTTGATCAACTCAAGCAAAAAGAAGAAGAAGCAAACCCGATCAACATAATGAACAAACAATTTAAATTATTCCAAATGCAATTGGACACAATGAAACAAAGCGGGGCTTCTAAACCATTTTCTATCAAAGCTTTGTGTCCTTTTCCATTCGACAAGACCCTAATTATGGTCCCATTCCCAAGTAATGTTGTTTTTCCTAAATACGACAAGTATGAAGGAGCATCCGATCCCCAATATTATTTAAGGGAATTTTGTGCATTAATATTGGAGTTCATGCATGACACAAAATATTTAATGAGGTTATTCAATAGAAGTTTAGGAGGCATGGAAATGGAGTGGTTTTCCAAGTTACCCTTTGACATCTGAACTTTTGAAGAGTTGGACTCCAAATTCGTAACTCATTATTCCTACAATATCAAACATGAGGTTACGATGATAAATTTATGTAATACCAAGCAATGAGAGGGAGAAGGATTCCTAATTTTCTTACAAAGGTGGAGAGTAGTATTCGCTAGATACCCTCGAAGTTTACCCAAAAAGGAGATGGATATCTTCATTAATAGTTTAAGTAATGAGATGAACTATCGGTTAAGATTGCAATGTCATAGGTCTTTCCAAGACCTAATTGAGAACAAAGTTACTACGGAGGATGTATTGGTTAAAAGTGGAGAACTATAACTATATAAGGATAATAAGAATAACAACAACAATAACTCCAATAACAATCAAAATAGAAATCCTCCTAACAATAACCAATTTTGGATGAGGAACAATAACAAAGGTGTGGTCAATGATGGAGTTGTGGAAGCTAATAATTTGAAGGCCACTCCTTATACTCTCACAAGAACACCTACTCAAGTTAAAAATGCAAGTCAAGCACCCAAAGTGCCTCTCAACAACAACAATAATAATAACAACTTTGGGAATAATCAAGGGGCTAAAAAGCCTAAACCTTTCTTCACACCAATGCCTAGAAGGAAATTCAAACCTTTGGGTGAGGCACTTGAGAATGCATAGAGAACCCTAATTGCTAATAAGATTATTGTATTACCAAGGGCTCAACCCTATGAACCAAAAATCAAGCCTAATTGGTGGAGTGAGTCCAACCATTGTGAATACCATAGGAATCGAGGACACAAGACCAATGATTGCATGTGCCTAACACATGTGGTGCAAGATTGGATTGATAATGGTGTAATTAAGATAGAAGGGCCCCCCAAAAATGAGGATCATATGGCCTTTAAACAACCTTTCTATAATCACGAGAAAGGTGAGACTTCAACTTCGAACAATCAAGGCAACAACTCCAAATGTAACAACAATGTCAATTTTGCTCATCATTATGACAATACTATGAATACTTTATCCGAGCATGAGCATGTTAATGTTGTGGTGATTAAGGAATGACCAAAAGTGGAGACTTCTAATGCCATCACTAGGGGGAAGCATCAAAGATTACCCTACAAGGGTTTTCTCCTAAACCTATTGGCCCTACACAATAAAATATTTTGGTTAAACAATTATCTACTTCAACCAAGCCTTATAGTTTGGTTGATCAATTGCAAAAGAATCTAGCACAAATATCTATTTTGGAGTTACTAAAAGTTTCTCCCAATCACAAGGAGATCTTGGAAAAAGCCTTAGTGGAGACTAATGTTCCTATAAATTTGGAGGAAGACAAGTTTCAAAATATGGTAGGACATCTCATTGCACCACATTGCCTTTCATTCTCCGAACAAGATGATATGTCCATTACTCACCCTGAAAATTTTCCCTTGCATATAGAAGTTTTAATCCAAAGGCATAGGGTCAAGAGAGTTCTCATTGATGGGGGAGCTAGTCTTAACATTTGCACATTGAACCTTGTCAAGTCTTTAGGGTTAGCCGAATCATCCATTGATCCTAAAAAGAAAATTATCATTAAAGATTATGATGAGGAAGAAAGATCTTCGAAAGGAATGATTATTCTACCTATTCAAGTTGGTGATGACATAAATTTTTTCCATTAGTATACAAAGAGAAAAAATTGTAATAAACCATCGGTTACACTACACCAAAAGTCAAGTTTTTAGTTCAAATCGAAAATGCTAAGTAAAGGAGAAAATTGATGACACAATTTTGCAGTGCAAACTGAAAGTGCAACCTAAAGATGATAAAGTGGAACCCGACAGGAGAAAACTGATAGTGGAACCCAACAAGAAAAATATAGTGCAAACTGAGAGAATAGAAACATAGGAACCCGACAGACTATGCAACAAGGAACACCGAAAGACAATCAAACTGATTTCAGAGAAGACTGAGCATCATACACCGAAAGTCAGTTACATCCTTAGAAAAGTGGATCTAACTTCCACGTCAGATAAAACACTCAAGTTCTATTTATAAAGTTTTTTTTTGTTTTAAAATCATTACTTAAGGGACAAGAAACATTATTGTAATTATATTCTAACTGATTAATAACATGCAGACTAGGAGATCAAGGTAAAGTTGTAAAACTTTGATCATAGAGTTAATTTTATAATATGTGAAACTACATTAGGTAAATCTATGTTATAAATAGATATTGTAATCATTATTAGACATGGATGAGATGATGAATATAGCCTATGAGCACATCTATGGATCAAACTGAGAGTTTCAAGAATCATAACAATAAAAGATGAATTTGGTTATCAAGAACCAAGAATAGAGGCTACCGAGAAACAAAGGTATTAATCAATCACAATAGGTGATACATTTATACATGTGAATTTTAATGGATCTGTAATAAAAAATTGTTAGATTGCACACATTCAGGTCAATGATTATTTTTGTCTACATTCTAACAAGTGTAGCAAATAGAAGAAATCCTTTCAAGAAAGGTGGATTTAACAATCCTATTGTAAATCTCCTAACTGAGTGCACACTAAACAGTGTTGCTAAATATATTAATAGAGTAGACCTTAACCAATCTCCACATAATACTCCTAACAGGGTAGATCATCAGAAGTGATGAAATTGTAAGCCTTAACCGGCCCCTTCCAATCTGCAGATAGTGAAGATTTTGTGGGTGCCATCCCCACCACAATTTTTACCTTTTTATAGGGGTTTTCTGTGTTACCATATCTTATGTTATGAGTCAATTACTTTCATGAATGTTTACATGTTTGATTAAGTTGATGAATTGATATATCTTACAAAAAGATAGTATATAACAAATGGTTGGTTATACAATTGATTACATAAGGGTTAAAGGATAAAAGAGATAAAAGTTTTAGAGGTACCGATTCACCCCTCCCCTCTCAATACACACTTCCCATTATTTCCAACAATTGGTATCAGAGATAGATCTCTTATTTGGAAAGCTTAAAGACTTAAGAGAAAAGATCATACAATGGAGAAGTATGGAATTGAAAAAATTATTGAGAATCAGAAGCTAGAAATTTAGATCTTCTATGAGAAGTATAAAGAAGCTAGAATTAATATGAGACAGATGTTAGATGAAAGAAATATTATGGCATCTCACTGTAATGAAACAGATTACCATGAAGAAGAGATACCAGATCTATTTGAGTCTTAGGGATCTACTACAAGAAAAGCATCAGACACATCAAAGGAAATCATCACAAGCTTAACTAAAATCAATCAACATCTGGCTGGATAAGTGAAATATCTGCAAATTGGTCAAGAGACACAGATGGTAAGAATGATTGATGTCATGAACAATGCTAGACAAGCTGAGCAAGAGAGAACACTAGCTATTGATGATAAAAGGAAGATTACTAAAAAGATACAAGAGAAAGAGTCAGAAATACAAAGACTTAAAAAACATCATCATGAGATTACAAATTAGATTATTCTTTTGAGTCAAGAGGAAAAAAAAATGAATGTAGAACTCATTGAAAGAATAGAAGCTATGGGTGAGCTTAGAGAAGAAAATGAAAAGCTAAAATAAGATGTAAGAGTTTAGCAATAAAAGGATGGATGATTTTCTTGATGGACAAAGGAGAGCCAACAACAAAACCGGATTAGGCTATACCGAGAATGGAAAATCACCTAATCAAGCTAATCCAAAGAATGTATATGCAAATCCAAGACCAAGAAAGCTAACATGTAATCACTATGGAAAGCAAGGCCACACATAAAATGTCCATAAGAGAAAAATGAAAGGTATTCCTAAATCTACATCTTCATTCATAGGAATTTGTTATAAATGTAACAAGAAAGGACATAAAGCATATGAATGTAAATATGAGATGGAACAAACTAAGAAGGAAACCTACATGGAAAAATATTGTCCTGCTTGAAAAATGCACATGCACACATCTTTTGAATGCTGGAAAAAGAAAAAGAAATCATGAAAGCCTAAAGGTCAAGAAACTGCCTAGCAACCAAAAATAGTTAGTAACCAATATGTATGGGATTACAATACATGGACAAACTATACAACATGTGGAAGATTTAGTCACATTGCTGAAAACTGTATGAGACAATGGACAAGAAAGCCTAGAGGCTAGACTAACCCCAGAACAACATGTTTACACTGTCATAAAGTTGGTCATCTAAAGAAAGACTGCATAGACTGAATGACAGAGACCATCACCTTTGCAAATGGAAACACCATTGAAGACATCAGGAAGATGAGAAAAACAATGTGGAGGAAAGCTAAAAACACTGATGAAGCTGGATGGAGCAATGCAAATGGTGATACCTTATCCAATCGATCTAGTGACATCACCGTCCCCACCTAAGTAGAACAAGTAAGTATAGAACTACATTATACCAAGTTATATTTTGCATCAGTTCCATTATACATAGTTAATATACCAAATCAACATGATTATAGATGCACTATGGTATTAGTTGTTATGATTATGTGAAAACTATCCCATCGGTCAATACATACCGAAATGCATCGGTGTACTTACAAAGAAAGGTTGTCTACACTTACAGAGAATTGTCGGTTAACACATAAAAGCTAAAGTTTCTAGTGTAAACCGAGATCAGTCAGTAATCATATGAGTTGACAAAGTTGTCTTCTCAATACACTGAAATCCGTCGGTGAACAAAACAAGTTAAATGACTACCCCAAAGCATCACCTTGTCACCGAAAGAGAAGTTAGTGTTTCACCTAATGACTCCATCTTCACACACTAAGGAGTGGTTGAGAATTAATGCCTTGACTTAGGGAAAACTCTATAAATAGATGATGGAAGGGTTTCATTCTTCACCAAGCGATTAGAGCGAAGTGACTAGAGCAAAACCAGAGCAAGAAGCAACAACATTATAGAGTGACTACAACCCAATTCATAGCACTCAAAGAAAATCACTTAAAGCTATAGAGGTTAAAGTAAGTACCAACATAAACTAAAAAATCTATTTATCATTTATAGGAAAGTCCTAATTTCAGAAACAATGACCACGACATCAAGAACCGCTAAGCTTGAGAGTGTTAAGAAGAATAAGATCAATCTTATCAAGAACTGAACCTATGGGGAACCACATTATAAGATATGTCCAGAGGTTTCCTCACAACCTGACAATGGTGGAGAATTCTCAAGAATACCAGCTAGGGTTTTTCTCTTTGAAGATGCGGTGTGAGCATACATACAATGAAAGGTATCAGAGATTGGTTTCTTGGAAGTTGAGCAAGATTTAAAGAAGCTATGCAATGATGATGCCACTATTAAGGAAGAACACAAACACATTTAAGTAAAAGGGCTCGTAAATGCCCTATGGTTCCTAAAGGAATTCAAGACCAAATGGATTCAATTAGTACTAAGGATACATGACCAAAAGCTATGGGTAGATGAGCCTAAACTAATATCAAGAGATGTTATACATGCTGTCACCAGTTATCCAATAATTGATAAGGTAAAGGCATTGAAGTACCCACCCAAAGCTGACATTGAGAAGAACACAGGAGCTAAATGTGATGAAAGAGGACTTAAGGTGTCCACCATTACCGATGATGAGCTAAAATTTGGAGCATGTGTCTTAGGATACAAGTTCTTTCAAGATAGCAGGATGAAAAAAATTCCTTCTGGAGCAGTGGATACAACATAAAATATTGTCAAGAAGGGAATTCAGTTGGATCTATCATAAATTCTACTCAAGCAGTTAGAAGAGAACTTGAAGACAATAAGAAATACTAAGTCAAATTCATGTAAGTTTGGTTCACTTATCATGTGCATATTCTTCTACTTCCAAGAATCTTTCCCATCTATAGGAAATGTGCAATGGGACACTACAAGTCTAGTGACCATACAAATTAGTGAGTTTATAAAATCACTAGGAGATAATTTTGATTCACTAATGGATGAATACATTGCTAGATTCAAGGAGAGAATGGAGAAGAGAGTAAGGATCCCAGGATAGCTAATTGAAAATTTTAGAGCTAACATATCTTTTATGGTAGACACTGACTACACATACATCAAGCCAGCTG
Organism: Thuja plicata; assembly: GCA_018584345.1. NCBI lineage: Eukaryota > Viridiplantae > Streptophyta > Pinopsida > Cupressales > Cupressaceae > Thuja > Thuja plicata. The sequence goes on from MU226632.1 coordinate 984,943, forward strand.
TACCAAGAAAAACATGGCTATCTGCACTTGACTATGAGGTAAACATAGATCAAGCATCTAATGCAATTGAGACATTGATGAATGAGCCATTAGATAAAACACAACCTAAGTTTGACACTTATGAATAAACCAAAGAAAGAATCAAAATTGGCTTAGTTGTAAAGAATATTGATAGAAAGAAAGACAAGATGGTCAGGAACTTAAAGAAAAGGTTGTCGGTAACAGAAGAAGAAACCAAAATATAGAAGAAATTGAGGGACACTCACCCATTAGTGAAGTTGAGAAGGAGAGTGACTCAGAATCTACAAATTTAGATACACCACTACCTCCACCGGCTAAGAAGCCTAGGACTACAGATGCAACAAGGACAAGGAGTCAAATAGAAAAGGACACAAGTCCTTCACCTATTAAGAAAGGTGAAGTAAGGACCTATAAGAGGAAACCTGAAACACAGACAAGAGGGTCAACTAAAAGAAGAAAGTTCCTGAGAACAACAAAAGACATTGAGGACACCAAAAAGGATGAATCTATTCAAAAGGAAAAGAATAATATTCTTGAAATAGTTGAAGAAGTGTGTGCCTCAATTATCAAATCAGGTACAATCAATGATAGACAGATCAAGAAATGACTAACATTGGATCCAGTGGATCAAAATAAAATTGAGGAGGTAATTATCAAAATGATATGCATATTCAAATATATCCCAATACAAGTAGCAGATAATATGCAAAAATAACTTCAAGATAGAATATCAGCAAGATGGAAATTTTCCTTGCACTCTGAGAAAGAGATTTGGGAAAGAGCCCTAGTATCTATCATGCCTCCCAAATAAAAAATGGAGGAAGTTAAAGAGAGGATGAAAAATCACTCCAAAAGGTTCTCACCAAAGTTGAGAGCCTACCAAGTGCTTAAAGGAAATGTACTGGAACTAGACAGAAAGAGTGAAGACAAATGGAGAAAGATACTTGATATTCCTAAAAAAGATACAATTCCTAAGACACAAAGATATCTTATAAAAAATCAAGAGAACAATGATAATCAGGCTACATAGATCCCCAAACAAATCACTATCACAGATGAGGATGTCACAATAATAGAATTGGACATTAGAGGCAACAAGAATATGGATGTTGCTAATGAAACATGGCCAGACACTACTGTGGACAATACAATTATTGACATCACTGATGATCCTACAAATGGGGTAAATAAAGATTAAGATATTACTATTACATCTAATCAACCTAAGGATCAAGATACATCTGATGATGCTACACAAGTACACATACCAGGCTAGATGCCATTATTGTTTCATGCAATCAATATAATCTCACAAAAGGAGAAGACCCCCGAGCTTGATATAAGCATACCCGAGGATGCAAGAGAAGGTGAAAAGAAGGACACAACTGATGAACAAAATGTCATCAATGGAGAACAAAAGATGGAGATACCACAAAGAAAGATGCACAAATGAAAGATGTAGATGAAGTGAAAAAAGAGAAAGATGAGAAAGATAAGATATTTGATACCATGCCAAAGGACACAAAAGGCAAAGCTACAGATACACACAAGGTTGATAAGGAGACATCCTTAGACAAGTGACATGCAAACACTGAGAAGAAAGAGAAAGGTACAACACCTCAGAAGCCATCTAGTAGCACATCAGACCAAGAAGAAAATATGGCTATGGTTCTGCATACAGGTGGATCACAAAAGAAGAAGAAGAAAACAAAGAAGAAGAAGTTGGAAGTCACACTAGATGAAATCATAGAAATACCAAAATGTGACCCAACTACATTAGATTTTGAATCTCTCCAAGAGTATGGAGAAATCTGTCAAAGGAAAGCTTTGCAAGAGAAGCTTAAGAAGCAGCACTAAGATTCATTGGTATTGGAGAACACAAGGGACATCTTAAGCCTGATAGTTGCTGACATAGATGTTGATCACAATGCCCCCATTCTATATCAAATTTACATCCTCACCAAAGCCATTACAACATAGAATGTAGATGCAGAAAAGGCAATTAAGGAGCAAGAAGAATAGAAGTTTCAATACAAGTTGATAGAAAAGATCAACCAAGAAGTGGCAGATAATAAGGTAAAGCTTTCATAGTTATCAAATGAATTAGATCCAATCATTACTGAAGTTTTTTCCTTAATACAAAAGCTAGGAACTTTAGATAAATTTACAAAATATAACAATGACAAGATTGTAAAGATCGATTCTAATCTTAATGCAAGTGCACAAAGTCTAACCACCGATGGAAATGCAATCAAATTGCATTATGAGAAGATCATTGAGATCAAACGGTTAAGACAAGAACTTTGGCAAGCTGAATCATAGTTCAAAGAGGAGGTTACTAAGATACAAGCTCTAATTTTAATGAACCTCACACTTCTACAACAACACCTAAGTTCAACTTATTGCAACCCTTGAGATGTCTTTAGTAGACAACATCTATGATATGCATGCACGGATCACATTGGAGAATATGGCTCTTGAACATTTAAAGGAGAAATGGGAGAAGATTATGGAGGAAATGAAGTCCTCTCACTCTCATATTTTTGATAAGCTATAGGTATACACCTTTTCCCTTACTATAAAAAAGGGGGAAAATGAAAATGATATGTACAAAGCATATAGTAATATGGGGAAAAGGAAGAAAAAGGGGAAAAGGAAAATATAGCACAAAGGAGAAAAGGAAGAGATAGTATAAAGACAAAGTGTACATACACATATACTATACTATACCAACATATGCATAGGGGGAGTCATGAAATGACTAAGCAATATACAAGGTGTAAATACTATAAACTTTGTTAGTATTCTGCACATATTAGTTTTTTATACTAATGTCAAAGGGGGAGATTGATGACATAAAGTTTTTCCATTAGTATACAAAAAGAAAATAGTTGTAATAAAACATCTATTACATTGCACCAAAAGTCAGGTTTTCAATTCAAACCAAAAATGCTAAGTAAAGGAGAAAATTGATGAAATAGTTTTGCAGTGTAAACCAAAAGTGCAACCCGAAGATGATAAAGTGGAACCCGACAGGAGAAAAATGACAATGGAACCTGATGAGTAGAATACAGTGCAAAATAAGAGAACATAAATAGAGGAACCTGACAGACAGTTCAACAAGGAACACTGAAAGATGGTCAAACTGATTTCAGAGAAAATCGAGAATCAGGCATTGAAAGTCAGTTACATCCCAAGAAAAGTGGATTTGACTTCCACATCAGATAAAACACTCAAGTTCTATTTATAGAGTTTTGTTTTGTTTTAAAACCATTACTTAAGGGACAAGAAACATTATTGTAATTTTTTACACTCTAACTGATTAATAACATGCAGACTAGGAAACCAAGGTCAAGTTGTAAACCTTTGATCATAGAATTAATTTTGTAATACGTGAAACTATATTAGGTAAATCTATGCTATAAATAGATGTTGTAATCATTCTTATACATGGATGAGAGGATGAATTTATCCTATGAGAACATCTATGGATCAGACTGAGAGTTTCAAGAAGCAGAACAACAAAAGATGAATTTGGTTATTAAGAACCAAGAATAGAGGCTATTGAGCAACATAGGTATTAATCAATCACAATAGGTGATACATTAATGCTAGAATGAATTTAGAATAACTAAGAGGGGAGGGGTGAATCAATTATCCTCAGGTCTAGATGTACCAAATAAAACTTTCTGTATTTCAGATCTACTTGACAGTAGTAGCATAAGTCAACAACTTTAATCATGCAGTTTACTATCTATTGAAATTAGCTTGTAGAAATATAACAGTAAAACTAACCATAATCATTCACACAATTTGACACAAGTATTTAACATGGAAACCCAATATGGGAAAAACCACCAGTAACATGCTACCAATTTTTCACTCTTCTGAAGTGAGCTCGGTGAGGAGCCAACCCTGTTAAAGGTTATAATAACACACTGTTAGGTGTGACCTGGTTAAAGGATTTAATCACCCTGTCAGGAGTGGCCTTGTTAGAGGACTTAGAACATTCCACCTGAATGTCACCTTGTTAGAGGATTTATACAAATGACTGTTAGGTCAACCTTGTTAAAGGATTAACTGATATAATGGTTAGAAAGTAGTTAGCAGTTGTGATCTGATACATACAACTTACTTTGCAAATTCAGATCCAATTATAGCTCTGATGTTATCTTAATGGATAGCCTAAATTGTCAATTCAACCTTCTGATCTACTTGGAAATCCGTCAAGAAATCACACATGCAACTCTCTGCTTTTGTATTCAGCCTTCTCTGCTAGATCATGCTAAACAATAAATCAACTATGCAACCCTTTTGCATACATACATGCACTTCACATTCAGTATAACACTTTAGCATCTTGAATGAATAACCCCTTGAGGTTATCATATACCTCTCTATCTAGGTCAGATAAATCTTTTGCCACTTAAACAAGATTGTAGATCTTAGGTTAGGTCAGATCCAATGGATCATTCCATCATTGCATTACATTTACTTCTCCAAAGTAGTCTCTAATTAAATCTTGAAACCATGCATTAATTATGGTTACCCATACATTA
>MU226632.1:1008878-1026577 GCA_018584345.1 Thuja plicata
AGATGATTTCTGAAATTCCGCAAGCTCTTGTTTAACTGTTGAATGGAGAATTCCGCCAGTGATGATTAGTTCTGCAAGAATCAAAATGATGCGAGAACCCCCATCGGATTAGGCACTAGACTACCCGCGGACTTATCATGCATGAGGGGGAAATCCACTCGGCTAAGGGAATGTGGAGGGAGAAGGGAAAAATGGAAAATCCGATGGTGATTCCCAAATACTTAAAGGACATTGACCTAGACTCAAACACAATTAAACTTCACTAAGACGCAAAACTCCCACTTTTCTGAAATGGCTACATGTTTAAAAGTGGAGGCAACATGGGGCTTAGTGAATTTTCCATTGAATATGAAGACCGTAAAGCTATCAAGGGCCAAGTTATTGCTGATCAATTGGCTGAAAATCCATTAGAGTCTACTCATCCCATCCAAGTTGAATTCCCTAATTCATAAATAGTCAATGTGGAAGCCAAGGCATGGAAGTTATATTTTGATGGATCCTATACTCAAAATGGTTCAGGGGTAGGAATTTTATTAATTATACCTCAAAGGTACACCATTCCAAAATCTAATAAAATTTTGTTTCCATGTACAAACAACATTGAAGAATATGAAGCTTTAGTCATAGGCATCAAAATGGATTTAGAATGGAACGTTACAAAACTACAAGTTTATGGGGACTCTCAATTAGTCATCAACCAAATCAATGATGAATACCAAACTAAGGATGAAAAATTGATGTCATATAAGAGAATGGTAGATGACTGGAAGAAATAATTTTCCTTAATAATATTTGAGAAAATTACAAGAGACAAGAATAGGGCTGCAAATGCTATGGCTACCTTGGCTTCACTACTCCAAATGCCTGTTCAGAATGCGAGGTATGAATTCTTGGTGGAAGAGTTGGTAAAACTAGCTTTTGACTTACCTGACACCCAAATCATTGCACTAATTGATGGACATGAATCACCTTGGTATGGACCAATTTATTCCTATCTTAAAGACCAAGTCTTACCTATTGACCAAACCCATGCTCAAAAATGACATTTTATAAGACAAACCACTTGTTACTATCCTATCAGACACATTGTATCACAACGGTCTTGACAAAACACTTATTAGGTGTCTAGAGGATGAGGAAATGAGATTATCTTTAAAAGATGTTCATGAGGGGATTTATGGGTCACATTCTAGTGGGTTAAATTTAGCTAAGAAAATCCTTTGCATGGGGTACTTCTGGAAAACCTTAGAAAAAGATGCTTGTCACTTTGTGAAAACATGTACGAAATGCCAATACCAAGGAGACATGATCCATGTACCTACACAATAATTGCATCCTTTTATCACACCATGGACATTTTACCAATGGGGTTTTGATCTTATTGGAATGATTTACCCACCTTCTTCCAATGGTCATAAATACAATAGTACAACAATAAAATATTTTACCAAATGGGTAAAGGTTGTACCTTTGACAACCACCATAGGAAAATAGATTTCAATGTTTATCCTTAATCACATCATTTGTAGATATGGTATTCCTCATGCCATCAACACATATAATGGAAAACAATTCAAGAAAAAATATTTGGACGAAATTTGTGAAACTTTTCATATCACGCATCATTCTTCTTCCATTTACTATCCTCAAGGTAATGGACAAGTTGAAGCCACATACAAGAATATTATCAAAATATTGAAGAGATTGGTTCATAAATCAAGAAGAGATTGGCATGTGTAGATAAACCCAGCATTGTAGGCATATAGAACTAGGATCTGAACACCTACTAGAGCTACACCATTTTCCTTAGTCTATGGGGCAGAAGCTGTTTTACCCTTGGAGGTTAAAATCCCATCCTTAAGAGTCTCTTTACATGGATTAATCAATGATGAAGATTATAGGGTCGCCCAACTTCAACAATTGGAATTGTTGGAGGAACACCAAACACAATCCTATGAACATTTGAAGGTCTATCAGAATAGAATCTCAAGAAACTACAATTAGCATATCAAACTGAGAACCTTTCAAGTGGGAGACTTAGTGTTACGAGAAAACCCTAAAAATAAGGTAGATATAGAAAAGAAAGGAAAATGGGAAGCAAATTGGCTTGGAACCTTTTTTGATTACTTCCTCTTTTGGAATGGGAACTTACAAGTTAGCTGATTGTGAGGGTGATGAATTACAAGAGCCTATTAACAACAACCATCTAAAGAGGTTTCATACCTGATCAGATGAAAGAGTATAGGAGGAAACAGTATCAGATGAGTGTGTATCCGATGATTTCAACATTAAAGCTTTGTACATGAGAAAATTCAAAATCCGAAAACATGAGAAAAACATAAGTAAAAAATAATGGAAAAGTAGAAAAATTAGAAAATTGAGCATGAAGAAAGAAAAAAAATTCAAAAATCAAAAAATGGTTGTCTTGGTGAAAACCTAGCAAATAGGCACCTTGATGATATAAAAAAAATAAATTTAAAAAAGAGAAAAGTGCCTTGGTAGAAAAAAAAAAGAGAAAAAGAGAAATAAACCCAAAAGGTGAAAACCTAGAAAACAGATGCTTTTTGATCCCTTAGGTCTTTCCTAGTTGCATTTGTACATATTGCCTTTTCATCATCTCATTTGTACATATTCTTCATTGCATCCGTCATTTGTGCATAGTCATAATAAAGTATCTCAGGTGCATTGTTGCATACTAGGTTTCATTTGCTCACATTTCACATGGTTACATTTATCACTTGGGGGCAAAGCATTGGTTTTTGGTACAAATGGATTCAAAAGTGCTACATTTTGATCACATATCAAGAGAATATTTTCAGAACTTTAGAGGAGAGCTATTGTTGAACCTTTGATGGATATCATTATTCAAACAACCCAAGCATTTGACTTAGAAACTTGATCCTTGAACTTCATTGACTTATTTTATCAAGATTAAAAATTTGACAAAACCTAAATGATCAGATTGTTTGAAATTCTTTTGAAAATCTTGATACAAAGAAAAACACTTGAATCTTTTTGATGATATTCATTGCATTTTGTTATGTATTTTTAGCTAATCGATGATGTTTTGAATAGATTGGTGATGATAAAGACATGATATTTTCTTGATTTTAAGTGAGTTTTTTGAGGAAGATCTACCAACTTGTATGAATTGATCTAATGACATGGTCATCAAAGAACCATTGAGGAATTTCATTTAGGAAGGAGGGTTAACCTTTGTTTGTTTACACAAACATATACCTTGGTTATTTAGATCTTTCATATCTTAATACCAAAATCCACTTGCAACATTGAATCCGATGAAACTGGTATTCAGACTCCCATAGTTGGTTATTCAACTAGTGAGGGTTGTACTAGTTTCCCAAGGGGTTACCAAAGTGATGAAAGTGATATTCATATTATAATGATGTGGTCAGTGATGGTTGTACTTGCTCCTAGTTCCATAATGATTCAACGATGATAATATATCTCTTTTATAGTTCTTTCACAAAAAGCTAGTGACAATTAGTTGCATTGCATTGCATTATCATATTAGATTAATTACATATGTTTATAGGATTTTTCCAAGTTAAAGGGGGTTAATCAATTTTTGGGGGGTTCAGTTATCAATTATCCTTGTTTCAAATCAATGGTGTGAGATTATCTTTTGCATTCATTCATTCATTAATCATTATTTCTTATATCAGAAAATCAAAAGAAATAAACATTAATCATTAATCATTTTACATCCAATCTAAGAGTGCATTTCATATAAAGTTACATAAATTGAAAATAAAAATCCAAAAAGCTAATTGCATTTATTCATCAACCATTGCATTGCATAAATAATCACATTGCATCATTAAAATCAGAAGAGCATATAGGAGTAGTTGCATAAAATCATTTGCATCCATATATCTATATCATATATAAGATAAACTACATCCATAGCATAATAAAAGTAAATGCATCATAGACATCATATAGATTTGCAAATAAAGAAATCTCACATAACATAATAAACACTTCATGGGAATCAAAGGAAGATCATCATATAAATGCCCATCAAAAGATCCATAACATCTCTATAGCAAGATATAATATCATCGACAAAATGATACATCAAAAAAGTCCTGATAAAAAATCAATAAATATGATACTGTAGACACCTAAATTTGATTAACACATCTAATCATATTTAGTGCCTTTGAGGACATATCAGCTAAGTAATTAAGCATTACCTAATTGACCTATGTCATCCCCTAGCCCTAATTAATTCAATTAATTGGCTATAGTCCTAATTAATTATTAAAAGAAACAAATAGCTTAATAATTAATTAAAACCCTATTACCCTATTATTGAATGAATATGTTATTTATGTAATTCAATTCATTAATATTCCCTTTAACCCCTAACCTAACCTATCTCAACCACCTAACATTGAGTTCAAACTCAACCCAACCCCTTCACACATGCTAACCTAACCAATCCCAACCCCTAACCTTGAGTTCAAACTCAACCAAACCATTTCACACATGCTAACCTAACCAATCCCAACCACCTAACCCTGAGTTCAAACTAATCCCAACCTCTTCACACATGCTAACCCTTGCTTATCCCCCTAATCCTAATTTTATCCCTAGCCATGTCACATTCCTAATCCTTTATTAGGAAATCAACCCCCAAAGTTAAAGTCAATAATCTCAAGCCATGCTTATCCGTAAGAATAAATATCTCTTACACCCTCATAAATGCCTCTTACACCCTCTTTATGAGCCTTATCTTTTAGAGGCTTCTTGGTCCATTTCTCTAAATGGTCACATTCTTCCCTACTTTAAACCCAATAATATTGTGACAAGTGTCACAATTTGATGAACTTGAAGAAGCACAATCCATGTGCTCTCTTCTAGTGGCATCCTGACCTCTCTTTAGCTTTGCATTTAAAACACTCATTTTCAACCCCATTTCCTATAAACAGAAGGCTCATTCCTTCACATTTCATCCATCTTTTGAAGCAACATCACAATGTCAGTTTTAGCTTAGATATTCCAATCTTGAAAAGTAAAATTATAATGCCAGTTTAGAGAACATACCTTTGAATCTTGGAGCACATCTTGAGCACACATCCATAAGCATGAACACATAAAAAAGGGGAGCTTAGATTCAGTTTTGAGGAGGTTTTGCACTTCCTTGTTTCCTTATTGTTTAAGTTTTTATTTTTCGGTTCAATCATGTATGTAGTTTAGATTATTAGTTTTTGAGTGTTTTGATTTGTTATTATGCTCCCTTACTTCTAATTTTCATAGCTTACATTCTGGCATGCCCGGTGGGACCCACTTCACGGGTTCTTTTTCATTGTTTTTCTTGAAAACTAACCCTCTAAGCTAATGTGTTTTTGTTGTTTGAGTATGTTTTGCAAGATCTTATTTTATTTTGTAGGTTGAAAAAGGAAAGAAGACTATATTCCTGCTATCTTCTTTCTACTTTCTCTTTATTACGCTTCCACAAATATCATTGATACACAAACAAGATGACTATATTCCTTCTATCTTCTTTCTACTTTCTCTCTATTACCCATTTGTTGAAATATGGTCTATATCACTGGGACCATTATTTGTAAAACATAGGGGAAAGGCACTATAAACCTACAATAATGCACTCTTACTAACTATTTTCATTTTTTTTTACAGGTCTACGGGTTAGCCATCTAGTTTGGTAAGAAAGCACATAATCTTTTGATTAAAAAATTCCCATTTTTCTTTTTGGTGTTTAAAAAGAATAGTGTATGTACTCACATCATTTCACACTTGGTTTTGGGTTTCAAAGTCAACAAAAGTCAAATTCAACAAAAGTTAAAGTCAACAAAAGTCAAAGGTCAAAAAGTCAACAAAAGTAAAAAAGTCAACATTTATTTTTTGGGCTTAAAATGAACATGCACAAATCTTGAATGCCTTAAGCAAATTGAACACATAACTCTTGAATGCATTAACGAAATTGACATCTTGTTTCAAAATTTTTCAAAGTTTTCCAGATTTAAAAGCTGAACAAGTAACAAAATCAATCTTGAATGACTTAGGCGGAAATTGAACCCTTAATCCAAAAATCAAATCTTGAGTGCCTAAGGATCAAACATTCTATCTTTCATTTTTTCAAGTCACGCAAGCAATCAAAACACTTCAAACTTTGGGTTTAAAACTGAACACTTAATCACCCTCAATCTCGAATGCACAAGAAAATCAACACTTTATTTTAGTTTAAAAAAAAAAAAAAAAACACGTAAGCAATCGAACACTTTCAAAATTGGGGCTTAAAACTGAACAAATCAAATGAATCAAATCTTGAATTCTTTAAAGCAATTGAACAAGGAAAAATCACATTTCAACTTGGAGCATTTAAAATCAACCACTTGCAAGTTTACTTTTGCATACAAATCAAACATTGCCTAACTTATCGGATAATCAATCAAGTGTTTGACATCTTTGGTGTGCTTGCACAAATACTTTTTTAGAACGCAACTTCACTTCACGCACTATCCTCTCCCATTGGATCTCATGGTCATTGGTGCAAGAAAAGGTGATTATGACCGTTCAAACTTTTTGGCATATCTACTCTGAGAAAATCTTTAGATCTGCTTAGAGGGGCCTATCCAGAAGAAGCATGAGTCCTTCTAGAGAATGACCCCAAACTGGTAAATCCTTCATCTGATATATAAATAAGGTGCTAACCAAAAGAGCGTGTATATCCTTTCAAGCTCAGGTGGGTCATGTACAATGGTAGTCTGGACTGGGTGAACTCCCCAACATATCGACATGATTAACCTAGGCTCTTAAGTGAGTCACGCTGTACAAACCGATTGTGGGGACACCATGAAAATACTATCAACTAATCAATCTAGCAACCTACCCATTCCATCCCTGAAATCTTGATAATCGGCTAGGCAAGGAAGATAGTAACTTCCCCAAGAAATTTGCACATTCGTGCCACCTTGAGCATTTGGAGTCGGCTAATACGACATCATAAATAGAGCCTTTTGCTTGGTGATGGCTATATTCTAATTAGCTCTTGTGTGTATGCTTACGTATGTGGACAAATGTTTTCAAGCTCACTGCATCCTTAAGGTAGAAAGTGCTTGTATGTGTTTTCAATGTTACAAAACCTTGTGCAAAATAGTTCTTGAACATACACAAGTCTGGAAGTTTTGAAAGTCTTTTTTTCCAAGGAGATCGACACTTTTATGCTTCTTGCAAGGTTTCTTTTCCTCTTGCAAGATTGTTTAATCACAATTTCCAAAAAAACTCATCACTTGTTCCAAAATAAAAAAACAATCCAAGGTACACTTGTCGTAGTCACTGCCTAGTCCTGAGAAACTATCTTCCAAACATTATCAAAATGAGCTCATAACTATTTTGGTCAAGCACAAGAAAGTTAGGTCCTCCATTTCTCCCAATATCTTAGACTAGAAGGGCTATCTTTTCCACCCCCATCCTCTTTCCATCTTCTTTAGAGTCATTCCTTCTTCCTAATCTAAGCTTGAGTCTTCCATCCATCACCATAATTCCTCCCTAATCAACTCATCAGAAAAGCATCATGTCACAAATTTATTATGATGAGTTTGGTTGCCACATCTCTTCCTTGTCTTTATCCTATGATAAAGATGAAGGTCTTGTTGATCATGATGCATATTTTGAAAACCTTAGCAAGATTTCTCCAAATACCATCCAAAATCTAGTCGTTCCTCCATCCTACCCTATCATGTCTATATCCTATTCTGATGATGATGAAGGTCTTGTTGATCATGATGCATACTTTGAAAACCTTAAATATCTCTCCCTTTCATCTTATACTGATGATGAATGTCTTGTTGATCATGACACATACATGGAAAGCCTTAAAAAACTTTCTCCAAGCATCCTCCAAGCTCCAGTCATTCCTCCACACTATCCCATCATGCCTCCATACATACCCACTAGCACTCCTTATCATACTTTTGACAAGGAAAATCCTTCTTATCCTCCATCCACATCTCCTTCATATACATACATGCCTCCATCTTATCCCATGGTCATATCCCACCCTCCATCTTTCCATAAGAACACTACTAGCTACATCCCTAATCCTAACCCCCCATCTAATTATCCTCCAACCCATGTTCAAATCCATAATCCTAGTCCTCTATTTCCTCCAATCCATCACCAGAATCCTCATAATATTGCTCCTCCATCATCCACTCTGTCATATCCATCTCCCCCATCTTATCCCAATCTACCATCTCTAATTCCTACCTACATTAACACATATTCCATACCCCAATCCATCCTTCCTCTTCCATCAGTTAGTCAATCAAGTTCACAAACCATTTCCACACCTACCTATGTGAACTATCTATCCATACCATCTCCTACATCCATCTCTACACCATCATTCAACCATACAAGTTCATAAGAAATTGCCACATCTTCATATGTGGACTACCCTAACTTCCCACCATCTACACTTGCAGATCCTCCATCTCCGATACGTAAGTATCCAAGGAGTTTCACAAGGAAGCCAACACAAAATCCATCTCTTATAGTTGATGAGTCATGTTATATCACTCCCCCATGGGAAAAAACTAGTGATGAAGCCCTTCCACCCCTCACACCTGGCATTCCTTTTCCATCTCCCACACCTATCATTTCCCTTTTGAATCCCATACTTATTGATCCTCTTCCACCCCTCACACCCAACATTCCTTTTCCATCTAACATCCCTATTATTTCCCTTCTGAATCTCATGCTTTTTGTCCCCCTTCTATCTCCTAGCACCATTGAAGTCTCCTCATCTGTTGCATTCATCGGATCTTCATCCCCATCTTCTCCTCCTGACACTATCCACATCCCATCCAATGAACCTCACACATCCCCCATTTTTCCCTCTATCCAAATCCCAGATTTTCCCCTCCTTCCATCCCTTCCCTCTACAGAGTCCATCCACACATCTCCCCATCTTCTCTCTATTCGAGTCATAAAATATCCCATCCATCCATCCAACCTATTTGTAGAATCCATCCATCCATCCACCTCTTCTGAAGAATCGATTCATACATCCCTCATCACACCATCACCATCAATCCAATCATTTTAAGACCTTATCCAAAAGTATGTTGACGTATCCATTGACTTGAATGAAAATTGTATCATTCTATCCACTCCATATCAAGATCCTAACATCCCCCTCCATCAATTACATGATCCATCCTCTCCACTTCTAGGTCCATTTCCCTCCACTCCTCCATCTCAAGATCCTATCCTTCCATCTACTCCAAATTCAGATCCATTATCCTATCTGAGTCAAGATCCCAGCATCCCATCCACTCCACTTCCTAATTCATCCACTCCTACAAATCAAGATCCTCCCACTCTACCTATTCCATCTCAGGATCCATTACCACTTTTGAGTCAAGATCCAAGCATCCCATCTCCTCCACTCAATGATCATTTATCACCTCCAATCCAAACTATCCCACCACCACCACTCTATCCCCTCGGTCCACTCACATTTGTTCGCAGTGGTCCGCTTGAAGAAATAGAACTAAATTTCATGTCCACCATGTATACTCCTCCTGATAATGGACTCACATCTTATTCCTTATCTGAAAAGTATCCTAACGTGGCTCGAATGCTAAAAAAATGGAATTATCAAGGAAAAGGCTTAGGCCTAAATGAGATAGGTATACTAGAGCCCATCTCTATTAAAAGACATCCATGACTTTGTGGTATTGGTTACGCACCTAGAGGTCCTTCATCCAAATTGTTTTTTACAACTAAAGCAAAGTTCAAGAGTTCTTTCAAAAACTCCATTGCATCTTCCTATCGTCCCTCTAAAGCATATAATGCCATCCCCCCTCCTCCATCCTTGCAACCCAAGACAACCTACCATATTCCTCCTTCATCCTCTCAATCCATTTTGGGCCCCTATGTCCCAAAATCTCATCCCACATTTTATCCCACTCTTTCCTTCATCCATCAATCCCATATAAAAAATCCCACCACTTACATTCCCCATTAGGATCAACAAAGGCACATACCCATGCACCCCATCCACCATCCTACCTCCACCACTCCATCCATATTTCCTCCATCTCATGAAAGTTCTCATATCTCTTCCCATGCTACTCACTATAATTTGGATGCCACATCACCAATGCATAAAGAAAAATATCCACCAAAAGCTAAATATTGCCATGTCCCCTCTAAACAACATGTTCAAGAAAATGAAAATCCAATCAAAGCATGCACTACATTTCAAAGGCCACAAAGGCCCACTAAAGAAAAAGAAAAAACTATGTGGATCCCAAAGAAAAAAGATGACATGCATCTACAAGAAAAATCCATTGTGGAATCCAAGGTTACTAAACCTCTAGCTGAGCATTCCTCTCCTCCATCTTCAACTTCTATTTTGGGTCCTTATGTCCCACACCTTCGTACCATCTTGTTTCCTCCATCGTATCCACAGGTACCATCCACTTCACATTCACTCTTCCTACATCCCTCACAACATGTGCTAATGTTGAACCTGATAACATCCCCCTATCCCACTCACTTTCCATCATTTTATCCAAATACTTTGAACTATCATATCCCCTATCCCACCTATCCCCCTTGCATAACTATCTCATACCTGAATTTTCCTAAGTCACTCTCCCACATAAAGTTGTACCAACATATCATGATCCCCACCAAAAGAAAAAGAAGAAAAAAGCAAAGAACAAAGAAGAAAAGAAAAGCAGAAAGCAGAAAAACAAAAAAAGCAAAAATAACAAAAGAAGCAAAAAAAAGAAAAAATAAAAAGAAAGAGAAATCAATTCATCCACTGGTGAAAACTTTGCAAACAAGCACCTTAGACAAGTACCATGATGAAAACCTAGTAAACATGCGTCATGTGTAGTTCCTCCATCTAGTTGCTCTTCACACTTGGGGGCAAATTCCTTCTCGCCACCATCCATATACCATCCATATCATGTCTTGTCCTCTTCACTTCCTCCCTCCTCCTCTGGATCTTGATGAGAAATATACATGCCACCATATTTACATGCTTTTGGACATCTCTTAACATCCATATCCCATCCCCCATCTTTATCCACCTATCCTTTTACCCACCCATCCTTCCTTCCATATATCCTTCTGCACTACCTTCCTCTCTTATCCACCCGTTATCCTATCTTATCATTCACCTTCGTCATCCTCTTGTTATCCTCTCTTCCATCCTATCATACCCCCTCCTAATGCTTCCTCACATGCATGACCTATCCTAAGTGGGGACATTCTATTCCTTGGTGACATAGTCCTTGAAGACCTTCTTGTATCCACCTGTCATTTCCCAATCCTCCTCTCCTATCCACAATCCTTTAGCTATCCATTCATTCCTCTACTAAAATCCTTCCATCCAGTGCTTCCCTCTCCACGTACCCCAGTGTCTCCTCCATCTTCCAATTCCTCCTTTCATATATCCCACCATGTGTTACCTCCCTTTTCATTGGTATCTATCTCTTGGCTATCCCCTTGCACCCAATGCCACCAATTCAAATCCTAATTATCCTTGTGAGCTACCTTTGCATGAAAATCCTCTACACATCCTCCAGCTATCCACATTCAACCAGTAATCAGCCCATCCAAGTACACCCTTAGCCTTGCTGCAAGCTTTGATCACAATCCACTCATCATCAGTAGGATGCATCCTTCCCAATCCTTGTGTCTTCTTTGGGATTACCTCATTCCCACATCTAGAGCACCTCATCCGCTATTCCTTTATCTTGGCCATTTGGCTAAACCAGGGAAACATCATGCATATCTTCCTCATCTCATCCATTCTCTCTGAGCTTCCTATGCTTTCTATCTATATAAATCTTGTCTGTCTCAGTCTAGTCTTGAGATAGGTCCCGCTTGTACATATTTTGTGTCCTTGGTTGGTCTCTTTGCAAAAAGTGATCCAGTTCCATTTTGAATCCTGTGCTTCAACAAGTTCATTATGAAAAAATCCAGTTTCAATAATTTGATCTCATCACATCTTTGGCCAATGATATTCACACTTGACATCTCCATGGAAATGGGTCCTTGAGGATGTATCCTTCCTCTCGTTGACCTAAATCCAATCATCTTTGTGGAAATGGGTCCTTGAGGATGTATCCTTCCTCTTGTTGACCTAAATCTAGATCATCATCATCACTAGGTTCTTGTAGGATGTATCCTTCCTCTTGACCTAATCTCAATCCATTCATCATCCCATATCGTTGATCTCTCTAGAAAAATGCATCTTGTTGTTGAATTTTTGATCTTAAAATTTGATTTTGGTTCTTGGTTATCATTCCTGATTCTTTTTAGTTTTTCTCCTCCTCAAGGTTTCCATGATTCTTTATATCATGGTATGCTACAAATGGATGCACCTGGAATAGGGAACTTGGTCTTTTTTTTTTTCTTCTTGTGATTCAGTCGGATATGACCCTTGCATGTATGTAATCTATTTGGGTTCACATACTGCACTTGGGAAATGTCGTTTTCTTGTGGGCTTTTCCAGCATCATTTACACCATGGTTTTTTTTGGAACTCATGTGTTATGTTGGGGAAACCCTCATGTGTTTTTTTTGTTATTCCTCTACAACATTGGTTAGAAGGCCTTGTGTTCCTAGTAACCTTGGCATTGTCTCTAGTGTTGCTATATCAAAATAAGTTCTCAACTCCATGGTGGTATTCCATCCCAGAATACCCCTTGCTCAAGATTCAAGAAAAACCCTTCACACCATCCCATCCCTAGAAAATCCATCCCTTTTAGTCCAATCAAATCAAATCCCATCCCAAACCCAACCCTTTATCCTTGATGCAAACCTGACTATCCCGTCCCTCATTCTTCTATCCCCTCCCTCTTTCTTCTATCCCCCCTTCCTTTTTCATCTATCTTGTCTCTCCTGGCGGTCTTTTTGAGATGCTGCCACAACTTTGCATGTTATCCCTATCACCATCTCAAGGGGGCATCATCTTGGTAATTCTATTCTAATTCTATCCCAATCGTCACTCTGGGGCAACTTTGTTTCCTATGTCCACATCTTTGTGTCATCTATTGCTTTGAACATCTTCGAAATAGTGTTAACACTATGTCGAAGAGGGGCAAAATGTAGACACCTAAATCTAATTAACACATCTAATCATATTTAGTTCCTTCTATGACATATCAGCTAAGTAATTAAGCATTACCTAATTGATCTATGTGATCCCCTAGCCCTAATTAATTCAATTAATTGGCTATAGTCTTGATTAATTATTAAAAGCAACCAATAGCTTAATAATTAATTAAAACCTTATTCCCCTATTATTGAATGAATATGTTATTTATGTAATTAAATTCATTAATATTCCCTTTAACCTGTAACCTAACCTATCCCAACCACCTAACCTTGAGTTCTAACTCAACCCAACCTCTTCACACATGCTAACCTAACCAATCCCAACCACCTAACCCTGATTTAAAACTAATCCCAACCTCTTCACCCTTTCTAAACTTATCTTAAACCCTAATCCTAATCCTAAAATCTCCCTAATGATGTTGCATTCCTAATCTTTGGATTAGGAATTCAATCCCTTCCCCAAAGTCAACTTTCTCAAGCCATCCTCATCCAAGTGCATTTAATCCCTCTTACACTCCTCATTAAGGCTCTTACACCTTCATAAATGCCTCTTACATCCTCATTAAGGCTCTTACACCCTCTTTAAGAGGACTTATCCCCTAAAGTCTTCCCTCATCCCCTTGTCCCATTTCCCTAAATGGTCACATTCCTCCCCACTTTCAACCCAATCCCCTTGTGACAAGTGTCACAATTTGATGCACTTGAAGAAGCACAGTCCATGTGCTCTCTTCTAGTGGCATCTAGACCTCTCTTCAACTTTTCATCTGAGCCCTTGGTTTTCCTACTGATTTTCTATATAAGAAACCCCTTTCCTTCATATTTTCAATCCACCTTCCATGTAGAGTTATAATGTTATTTTGAGAGAAAATCATAAATCCATCTTTTAGAGTAGAGTTATAATGCCAGTTTGAGATCACAGCTTGAAGCTTGAAGCACATACATGAACACACATCCACAAAAAATGGACAAATCCAATGAACAAAATGGAGTTTGAATGAGCTTGTAGGAGCTTTGCACTTTCTTCATTTAGCTTATTTCAAGTTTTCATTTTATGTCTAAGCATGTATGTACTTTAGATTATTAGTTGTAGAGTGTTTTGATTCGTTATTATGCTCCTTTACACCTAATTTTCATAGCTTATCAATTCATCTCAATTTGGATCCATATCAATTTGTATCAAGACCTAATAGGGGAACCTGATCCATCACCTATACATGTACCTGATCCATCACTTGTCCCATCAGGATCCCTGTCACCCGATCTATCCTGTGTAGTCGGTAATACCTGACTGGTTCTTGCAACACTAGGCATCTATGTCATCATAGTCATAAATTGCTGCATCATGGAAGCTACCTGATCCATTCAACCAACCACTGATGTCAACCCACCCTGTAGGGTCCTCACATCCTATGTCAAGGCATTTATTGCTTATGGAGCCTGTGGAGGAGCCTGAGGAGCCTAGGGAGGAGCCTGAGGTATCTATGAAAATCTATGGAGGCACTTGCTATGTCAAAATCTTTCCGTATACAAGAGGAGCCTACTATGTCTAAATATGAACCTATGGGGGAGCCTGTGCTCCTAGAACCTATCTGGTAGCATCTAACTATGCCTACCTACCATCTCTTTATCGCTGCCTTTGCTGTCTGGGTCCTGCAGCTGGTCTAGGCTGAACCTATGCTTGTGCCTGTACCTATCTCTATCTCGGTTGTCCAAAACCACCACCCCTAGCCCTTACATGTCCACTCCACATCCAAGGTCCTACCCATCCTCTGCCTACAAATCTATGTATCCTAGGAGCTCTCGGTGCTCTAGGAGTTTGTTGTCTCGGTCCTCTCACACCACCTCCTATACCACCACCATCTCTACCATCATCATCAAATGTGTCATCCATATAAGGAACGGGATTTATAGGTACTATAAATCTAGTGAATCTGTGGCATAAGAACCACTCCCTTTACTTAGTACTCATCACAACATCAACAATGTAGTCTAACATGTACCACTAGATGTATATCAATAAGTCAATCTTAGTGCAAGAAAAATGATAATCCACCTGAGCTCCCCACATGGACCGCTCTACTTTAACTTGAATGTATAATCCCATACCCTATGGCATATCCTAGACTCGGCCATACTGCCTCAAAACTCGCCCAAAGAAGAATCTCTCTATAACAAGTGGTGATCGACCAATCATCCACCATGGGGAGAACATATATGGAAGATCATCATCATCCTCCCACCATCCCTCACATCCAAGGTAAGGTCTCCATACAAATTGATCAATGTCATCAATGGTGCGGAGCCAATACTCAAGTTTGCCCAAACATTTCTGGACAACCATCCCATCATACAAAAATGCATATGGCCATCCTCGGCCTTGAACATGAGCTACTATTAGTCTAATAATAGGGATGTTCTCCCAAGTCCATAACTATAACAATATCACACCTTCTGATAAAGCTGCACTAGCTCTATAAAAAACCTTGTGCAAATCATGGTAAGATGTGCCAAGACACAAGAACCCTAATCAAAACATCGAGGATGTGCAATCAAATCCTCCAAGATCTGACCCTAGCTAACTAAGAATTCGTGACCTCATATGTCAGGAAGCAGTAAACCTCATATCACAACACCTAGAACTACTAGAAAAGTGGGACATAAAGAAAACTGTGCCCATGTGATTGTATCATCTTTGAACGTATCATCTTTGATTGTGTCATTGTAAACCTGATCATAGTAAACCCACTCTCCTTGTGTATTGTGGTCAGAGTGCCAATGCTCTACCACAACTATCAATAAACCCCAGTTTAGCTAGAACCGAGGAAGCTCTAAAAGAAAACTCAACCCACACTACTCTATCACATGTAACTCTAGATCCATCAACTCATCAAACAAGTCAAGAATCCAAGATGCTAGATTTCGTACATACAACTTATGGAAATGTGCGTATTTTGCAAATCAAGGGAATTATATCAGTATCATTATATCAATGGATCTTTCTAAGTCAATTAAACTAATTCAATCAATCCTTTTCTCTTTTCGAGAGCATCAACTTATTGTTCCTAACTCTAGATCTTGAGAAGGCACCAATATGATCAGTTATCCTATTAATCAGTATTCTATCTTATTAGATTGACAAATCAAACATCCATTTTTATGATTATCCTAATATCCTAATCACTTTTTTTTCATTACTAAAACATAGCTATCTATCTTGGAAATTAATTTGGTCATCCAAACGATCAATCAAAAAGTAGTTTGTACTTCCTTTCAATCATATTTTTATCAATTTTTAAAGCAGGCGTCACTTGGCATTGTGTAAGCATCATTTCATTCTAGGCATCATTTAAATGACTCTAGACATGATTTGATACATTAGAGGCATCACTTTATAGTGTACGTGGCATTTTAACTTCCTACATGGTATTTTAAACCTTATACATGACATTTTCAAAATAGGGTTTTTATACGCGATAGTTTATTGCGCAAATACAAAATTTTAACCTAATCTTAAGTAGCATTTAGCTACACATAGGCATCATTTCCCAATGGGAAGGTGGCATTTAACCTTCCTACATGTCATTTAACCTATACTATGCGTCATTTCATCTAATCTATCCTAGAAAGCATGAAAAAATGCAATAAATGTTATTCAAACAAAGCGATAAATGCACTAGGAAGGTCAAAACCACTTACTGGAGGTCCATACTCAGGAGGTCTCTGATACTGACACCCTCGCTCAAACCGATGCTCTCAAATGGGGACCACCATCACTATCAATCTCAGAAGGATCAGAGTAAAATATCAAAGGTGAAAAGTGAAAATGAATAGTAAAAATAGGCTTTTCAACCTATTTAAGCTAATTAACCTAATTTTGGAGGGATTTTTGACCCAATTTAACCTCATTTGACCTAATCTGCATTTATGCACACTGGGGCATGCTTTTTCCAGGATTATCATCAATGTTTTTCAGAAATGAAAACATATTGGATTTATTTTTTATTAATTTCATCATCCTTTCTATCAGGAGATCAATCTGTTTCATTTCTGAGGGGGCATTATCATAGTATCAAATCAAAATATGCATCAAAATTTATCAATTTTGGGGCATTGGAATTTAAAACATTATCAGTGGGGCATTCCGCATCTTATCAAAGTAGTTTTCATCAGTTTTTTATCAATTAGATTAGGGCTTTCAAATTAGTTTTTCAAATCAATCATCAAATCAGGTTATCAGTCAATCAGGTTATCAGATCAATTTTGTATCAACTAATTAATCAACATAAAATCAGTGATCAAGACATGCAATGTTCTTTGAATCAATGGGCATTTGTAGACACCTAAAACTAGGTAGGTGTCCTATTATCAAGCAAATTTGCAAATCTCAGCCAAATGCTATAATTTCACCAAAATGGATCAAATCAATTTCAAATGGACATTTATCAATCAAATTGGACAAAATCATTTAAAATCAAAGGATCAAATAAATAATGACATCAAATGATCAAATATAAGCCTAAAGGGATTAATCTAACTATATAATTGATTTTAATCAATTAATTG
>MU226632.1:1026643-1046931 GCA_018584345.1 Thuja plicata
GATTGAATTTAATAAATCCTAATATCCTTCAACATGAATTTGAGAAACCAATGAGAATTGAGAACACAAAGCACATGGATCACTCCTAATTTGCAATCTCAATCACTCATTTTGAACTTTCAATCTCCGTCACTCAAATTTGTCCCTTTATCCAAACCTATGAGACAACCATTTAAATTTTCCCCCCATTTGAAACCATTTGAAATCCTCTCACTGAATCATGGCTTAATCATGATCAAGTAACTCTAACCCCTACACTTGGGAAAATCCTATAAATAGAAGCCAAATTGAGAGCATAAAGGATCCTAGAAAATTTGAATGCAAAGAATCCTTATTATAGACATTTCATAGAAAATTGAGAGAAATTGAGAGCTTATCATAGCAATTTAGCATAATGGAGAGCATTTGAATCAAATTTCATAGCATTGGAGAGAATTGAGAGCTATTTAGGCATTATCTTTATCAATTTCTCATTCTAGGATTGTCACTAGTAGAGATCAAGGATGAGATCTCTATTAGAAAAGCTTAGTTAGAGATCCATGAGATGTTAAATGCTTTATTTGTCAATTCTTTGTTTAAATTGTATGATTTGCTTCCATAGAATTGATAGATAGCACCTTTATTTCATGAAGGTATGATTTATACATACACTGTTACCACAAAGAATAATATAGAGGACCAACAAAGTCATGGACAAGTCACTGTATAGGTAATGCAGAAAGAAAATCTACCGGACCCTCCATTATAGAGCATAGAAGAAATCTTACAAGAAATGAAGAAGCAGGATGAATTTTTACATGAACAGAACCCCATATCGACTGAACATCAACATTTGCCTACCAATATGCAATAGAAAGATACCAAGAAGGTAACTAAAACCAAGAAGAAGCACCGAGAAGCAGCAAATATAGGAAACAAGAAACAAGGAACTAGTGAAAAACATCAAGATGACAAAAAGAAAGATGAAGCAGAACTGAAGGATGGATAGAAGAAAGAAGGATGAGATAATGAAAAAGATAAAGATAAAGTTGAGGAGGAGAAAGACACTAAAGGTAAATGGAAAAGATAATTGGAAGAAGAAGAAGAAGAAGAAGAAGAAGATGAGAATATAGATGATAAAAAACCTAAGTTTGAGATATACTCAAACAGGATCCGATAAAATTAAAGAATAAGGATAAAGAAGAATAACCATGAATTCTAGATAAAAAGGAAAAAGTGGACAAGGAAAAAACCAAGAAATAGAAGAAGAAAATTTTGATTAGAAGACTATATTTATTTGAAGATCTTATGCCAAACGTTACTGTAGATGAAAAAGAATCATTAGTTCACCAATTAAAAGTTTATATTGATGAGATAAGTCAGTCGGGAAAAGATCTAGAGGTAAGACTAACGAGGAATGAAAAAAATAATTTGGAAGACAAAATTGTACAATAACTATTAACAAATATTGCAATTTTGAAGTTATAATTATCAAAAGTTATTGACACTTTGAAGGAAATTTTGAACAAAGCTACAACAAAATACACTAGATTGTGTATTTTTGTAGAATTTACAAGAGATATTTACAGTAGGATTAATGGAAATCATCATGAGATAGTACAACATATCATCAATCTCCATCCTACAACAAATTTTATAGACCATTCAGCTAAGATGAGAGAGATTATTTGAAGGAAACAAGAGCTAACATCAAAGAAAGCGAGACAACATATGTGGATACTAGAATTACAAGGTATTATAACACCACATATTGATATCATCAAGGCTAATATTATAACCATGGAGAAAATTATGCAAAACCTAGAATTAAACATTGTGGACATTATTGAAGCACTCACTTCAAATTTAAACAGACATGTGATCAGAATAAAAGCACTACAGGAATCATGGGAAGCAATTTTGAAGAACACAAGAGACAGGTATAAGTTTATCATGGCTAAACTATAAGCAGTCTAATTCATGGTACGCCAATTGAAAATATCATTTGGAATTGAGTGCCAAAAAAGGGGAAGTATAATAATAAAACTAAGGGGAAGTAGAAGAAAAAAAAGAGTTTTGTAAAAATATGACAAACTATTAACATAGGAGAAGTATATCAACATATATAGGACATGTGACAAAGTCTTTTCCATAAATGCTAAAGAGGAAGACTGTTGTAAATTATTGCGAGTAAGATAAGTTTTTTCATTGATGTCAAATAGAAAAGTAATTACTATCAGAATTACTATTAGTTAGAAGTCAGAGTTATCAGAATAAGGAGGTCAACTATCAGAAGATGACCACTATTGGTCGTAAGGAAAATCATGAAGCAATTGGCAAGAGGAAGAATAGGAAAATGGTTTATGGAAAGATTGAAATTAAGTTTTTGATTAACCCTAAGATCAAAGATCTGGAATGAAGGACAAGTGAAGGAGATTCAAAGATAAAAAGATTAAGGAACAGATATAAAAAAAGACGTAAAGAAGAAGTTACGAGGATGAATTGAGTAGAGAAGCGAATCGAAAGCAGAGAAGAATAGAGAACAAATATTTTGAGCATAAGAGATCTGAAAATCTTTGGAAGGAAGCACATATAGGTCAATTACTATCTTGTGAAGAATCCTAATAGTTTCTATAAGGTCCTGTAAAATCCCTTAAATGTGTAGTCTCTAACAAGACTAATAAATTCATTTGTGTGTGAGATTTTTGTAAATCCTCCTTTAACAGGGTGAACATCATACATGTGGGATTAAATCTCTTAGCAGAGTAGTCTTGATAAGGTTGTAGATACACTTAACAATGTATCGGTCAATCCTAACTGGGTGAGTTACTCAGAAGGTGACATATTGTAAGCCCTAACAGGCAAAATGTTTATTCTTTAGTGAAGATTTGTGGGTGTCATCGCCATCACAATTTTTCCCTCTGACCAAGGGTTTCTACGTGACCAAAATTATGTGTGTTATGGGTGTGTGAATCTTATTATGTGTTACTTTAATTTACTTTATATTTTTAAGTTACAACATATCTCTAATACTATGAACACTATCGATTAAGGTGACTTTCGGTTGATGTTTAATGGATTAAAGTTCGATAAAGTTAAAAAGAGGTAGAATTTTGTTAGAACTGATTCACCCCCCTCTCGGTACCTAATATTTCCAATTAACAAAGGATAAACAACATTTCTCTAAGAATAATAACAATGACAACAACAATGGGAAACCCCTATTTTGGTTAAACACCACTAATAAGAACCTTGTGAATGACGGAGTAGTGGAGGCCAATACAATCAAATCCAAACCTTTTAACATGTCCATTGTATCATCTTCTAATCAATCCAATAATATTAATCAATCATCCAAGGCTCCTTTCAATAAAAAAAACAATTACAATTATCAAGGGAACAACAAACCTAAAATAAGCTTCATGTCTTGATTCACATCGAATCCAAGGAGAAAATTTACCTCATTGGGTGAACCTCTAGAGAATGCTCTTAGGAAACTAATTGATAATAAAATCATCACTTTACTATAGTCTATACCGTATGAGCCTCAAGTTAAACCAAATTGGTGGAATTATTTACATCATTGTAAATATCATCAAAATAATGGTCATACTACAAATAATTTTATGAAGTTGAAACATGTGATTCAAGACCTAATTGATGGTGGAATAATCAAAGTGGAAGGGCCCCAAAATAATGAAGAACACACAACCTTCAAAATTCCTTTCTTAAACCATGAGAAAGGGGAGTCATCCAACACAAATAAAATGAATAAAAAAGGAAATAACAAGGTTAAATTTTCTCATGCTTATGACAACATGATCAATTTGGTATCCGGTTTTTAAAATGTCACCAATGTGGTGGTGGTAAAAGATAAACAAGAGAAGGAATCTTTTAATGTCATCATCAGGGGGTAGGCTTCAAGAGTATCTTTACCAAGAACATCTACCAAAAATAGCACGACTTTTTTCCCCTCATCTTCATCAAAGAAATACAATTTGGTAGATCAAATTCTCAAAACTGTGGCCTAAATTTATATTTTGGAGTTATTGAAAATATCACCATCACACAAAGAAGTCCTACAAAAGCTTTGGTCGATACCACATTTCCAAAAAAATTGGATTTAGATCATTTCCAAACCATGGTTGGTCATCTCATAGCTCCTCATTGTCCTTCCCCTTCTGAACAAGATGACCTATCTCTTAATCACCAACATAACCTTCCATTTCATATGAAAGTTCTCATATATAAGAATGTGAAAAGATTCCTAATTGATGGAGGTGTTAGTTTAAACATATGCACATTGAGATTAATCAAAGCCCTAGGATATTCAAAAAATGTTGCGGATTCTAAAAGAAAGATAACAATCAAGGCTTATGATGATGCAGAAAGATCTTCAAAAGGGATGGTTGCTTTTCCTATTAGAGTGGGACCCATTCAAAAGGGATAATTTGTCAATTCCTAGACCTAAAATTGACTTACAATATATTATTGGGAAGGCCTTGGATCCTTGAAATACAGGAAGTGCCTTCTACTTATCACCAATGTATAAAATTTCCATACATGGGCCAAGATATAACCATCAGTGGAGACACAAACCCCTTTCAATATTGTAATAATATCAAATTAGGGACAAATTATTTTGTACCACATAACAGTGAAAGTCCTACTTTACAAGCCTCCCAAGGGATGACCAAGGTGGAAACCTCAAGTGTCACTTCAAGCTCAAGAAATAAAAATGAAGAGAAAGACAATCCAAATAATAAAACTACTACTTCAAGTAATAAAGAGACAATTCCTTCTTCATCTATCAAAGGAAAGGAGAAAGTAAGTTTTATAGAAACAAATGAAGAAAGTCCCAATTTTTCAAAATCAAATTCTTCTATCAAAGGGGAAAATACATCAAAACCCTTTAAAATAGTAAGGAAGGATTAACACATCATTAAAAGATGCATAATATGATGAAGAAATTTGAAAAACAATGAAAATTACATCAAAGGGGATGGGAGAATATTCCATATCATTGATAGACATGAATACCTCCCCTAGTATTCATGGTAAACCACAAAGATACAATGGAATTTTTGAAAGGCGTAACAATTATATGAAGGAATAATCAGATGTTGAGATCCTAAATTGGCTTTATAAAGAGGAGGAGGAATAAAATTCAGACAAAAGAGTCCAACACATCAGTATTCCCACATACCAATATGGGAAAGGGTATCAAATTTTGAAA
Organism: Thuja plicata; assembly: GCA_018584345.1. NCBI lineage: Eukaryota > Viridiplantae > Streptophyta > Pinopsida > Cupressales > Cupressaceae > Thuja > Thuja plicata. The sequence continues at coordinate 1,031,859 of MU226632.1, forward strand.
AAGGATTGGATATCAAGGAATGAGGCCTATTGGAAAAAGAAAACAAGGCTTGTTAGAACCTATAGAAGCCCAATGGAGGTCAAGTAAGGAGAAATTAGGATTGGGATATTCTGGCTCAAGTTCTAATAAAAAAAAATCTACTTATTGTGAGCAAATAAATAAGCTAAACTCTCCTAGTGATGATGATGATTCAAAAAAATGGGAATGGGAGTCTATGTTAGGATATTCATGTCATGATAAAGAGATTAACATTGTTCACTCTTATGCACAAAAGAAAAAGGAGAAATCAGACTCAAATAAGTAAGCCTTAAGTTCTAACACTCAAAATATTAACTCATAATGGGTAGGAGAGCCATTCATACCTTAATTTTTAGGGGAATCTATTGTTAGAAGAAATCTACAAGATTTTTATCGATAAACAACCCAAGAAGACTCTATTGAGGAGGATTTTTACCCAAACTCTATGGATAATTTAGAAGAGGCACATTTTATAGACTCAAACAATATAGTGTATGAACCCTCCAACAAAATCATGTCTTTAAATCTTGCGAACCTAAATGAAGAAAACCCTTTGTCTCTTATCCACCCTGAATTGATTGATTGGGATCAATTAGAACCAAACAACTTACCCATTTTCCCAAATGAACATTATTTGGCCTTGTACCTAAATGTGGTTGTACCCTCTTCCACCACTGAAGAATACCAAGGAGAAATAAGGGGTGGAGGTTTCCAATCTCTTAGTTGCAAAAATAAAAATAAAATAATATAGAAAAAATTGAAAGGTCCAGTGGTGAAAACCACAATGTGGCAGTGCTAGACCTAGAAAAAGTGAAAATAAAGGACATTTCTGAAGGTGAAAACCCAACTATGGCACCTAAGGAAGAGAGATTAGGCACTTTTCTAGAACATTATGAGGAAAGGTCACCTATATTGATTGAGCCCACAGAAAATGTGAATATTGACACAAAATTATAGACTTTTTGACCTAAGTCTTTGCAATAAATGTTCAACGACTCGTCGGGACATGAAGACAGGTTTCATCAGGAGGATATTTCAAATCATCATCAGTGAAGACATGAATGATTTGGGCAGTTGTTAACCAGTTTTCTTTTATTGACGGATATCAGTATTCTTTCACGACAACTTCTGAACTTTGCTTTCTTACTGACGGGCATCGGGTTACATTGGCAATTTAGTGTTTTTACTAGTTGACCAACAATTTCCGGTAAGAGTAAACAACTCATTTATTATGTTCATTGATGATTTTTGGTAAGTGTTTATGGATGGTGTTACATTCTTAGATTTTTAACAAGAAAAGTAATATGCATCTTTGATTCATGTAGATTTTGACTATCTATCAATTTGTATAATGGAATTGATGCAAAATATAACTTGGTATAGTGCAGTTCCATACTTACTTGTTTATCTCAAGCAGGGTTGGTGGTGTCACTGAATCCATTGGATGGGGTGTCACCATTTGTATTTCTTGGTCTAGCTTCATCATTGCTTGAAGCTTTTATCCACATTTTGTCTCTTGCCCTCTGGATATCTTCAATGGTGTTTCCATTGGGATATGTGCTTGTTTCTGTCAATTGGTCCTTGCAATATTTCTTGAGATGACCAACTTTATGATAGTGTAAGCATGTCATTCCATGGTTTGACTAGCCTCTAGACCTTTTGGTTCATGCTCTCATGTAGTTTGCAGCAATCTGACCATATCTACCACATGATGTACAGTTTGTCCAAGTGTTGTAATCTCATACATATTGATTACCAATTCTCTTTGGTTGATAAGGAACTCCTTTACCTTTTGGCTTCCATGCTTGCTTTTTTCTTTTTCTAGCATTCTTCAGATGTGTGCCCATTCATCTTGCATGTAGGACAATATTTGTCCATGTTGGTTTCCTTCTTTGGCTATTCTATATTTCTCTTGCATTCATGAGCCTTATGTCCTTCCTTGTTACATTTATAATAGAATCCTATGAATGAAGATGTAGGTGTAGATTTAGGAGTACCTTTCATTTTACCTCTTCATATATTTGATGTGTGCCCTTTCTTTCCACAATGCTTGCATGTCAGATTTCTTGGTTCTAGATTTTCATAGACATTCTTTGGGTTTGATGATTCTCTATTTTTGGTAAAGCCTATACCGTTGTTGTTGTTGACTCTTCATTGTCCTTCAAGAAATTCATCCATTCTTTTATTTCTTTCTTTGGCCTTTCTGATAATCTCATTATGTTGTTACTGAATTCTAACTTCATGCTTTAGCTTTTCATTTTCTTCTCTTAGTTCACCGATAATCTGTATTATCTCAATGAGTTCCACATTTATTCGGTTTGCTTCTTGACTCGTAAGGATAATCTAATTTGTGAGATCATGGTGATGCTCAACATGTCTTTGAATTTCCATTTCCTTTTCTTGGAGTTTATCTAAAATATTCCTTTTGTCATCAATATAATGTGTTCTTTCTATTTTAGCTTGTCTGGAAAAACTCATCACATCAATCATTCTCACCATCCGGGTCTCTTGACCAATTTGCAACATCTTTATTTTCTCTTTCAGATGTTGATTGATCTCTTTTAGATTTGTGATTTTCCCTTCTGATGTATCTAATGTATTACTTGCATTTGATCCTAAAGATTCAAATGAATCTGGAATCTCTTCTTCTTGATAGTCTTTTTCATTGTTCTGGGTAGCCATACCTTTTCTCTCATCCAACAGCTCTCTCATCTTGATTCTAGCTTCTTTATACTGTTCATAGAGCATCTATATCTCAAAATTTTTATTCTCAATATTCTTATCAAGTTTGTACTTCTCCATTGTATGATCTTTGCTCTTAAGCCTTTAAGCTTTCCAAGAAGAGACTAAGCTATGATACCAATTGTTGGAATTAATGGGAAGTAGTACTGAGAGGGGAGGGATGAATCAATAACTCTAAAAATTTTAATACCTTTTACAATTCATCATTAGTAATCATTCAATTCTGTATTACCAACCATTACTTTTATTCTTTCTTATGCATGTATTATTTGTTCACAATATTTAATAGTTTTCTACAGTCATAGAAAAATTCATGAAAATGATAAACACATAACACAAGATATGGTTTCATAGAAAACACCTGTTAGGAAGTAAAAACTATGGTGGGGATGGCACCCACAAAACTTCACTATCTGCAGAATGGAAGGGAGCCAGTTAAGGATTAAAATTTTATCACTTCTGATGTTCTAATTTGTTAGGAGTATTAAGGTGGAGACCTATTAAGATCTACTATGTTAAGAGCTTTAGCAATATTGTTTTAAGTGTGCACTCACTTATGAGATTTACAATAGGACGGTTAAGCCCACCTTTCTTGAAAGGATTTCATTAGTGTACTACACTTGTTAGAATGAGTAAAAATGTTGACCTGACTGTATGCAATCTAATATTTCTGATTTATAGATCCATTAAAGCTCTTACAATAATAGTATCACCTTAAGTGATTGATGAATACCTTTTCTCTGCTTGTCAGTAGCCTCTGTTCTGTTCTTGAAAACTTTTTTGATTATGTTTGTGTTCTTCTCCATGAATTCTCTGTCTGGTCACTATTTTATCTCCATGGCTACTATCTTCATTGATCAAAAACTATTCTCAATGGATTGAGCACCTATTTATACAAGTATTTGACCTATCTTGGAATTCACACATTACAATGTTAACTCTTAGATCCAAGGTTTACAACTTGACCTTGATCTTTAGTTTGCATGTTTAAAAAAAGTAAAACTAATTAAAAAAATAATAAATAAATTTCTTCTTCCACACATAATGGATTTAAAAGAAAATCAAGAAGCTATAAATACAAATTTAGTGATTTATCTGATGTGGAGCTTGAAGTCTGTCGGCGTTCCTTGACTGAACTGTTCGTCGGTTTGAACTTGAAGTCTATCAGTGTTCCTTGAAAGAATTGTTCATCAAGTTCCTTGTATCTATCAGGTTCCTCTCTTTGTTGTTCTGTCAGGTAGCACTGTTGTTACTTGTCGAGTTTCTTTTACCTTTTTTTCATCGGATAACACTTAATAGTGTTTGTCGGGTAACCTTGGCATTGGATAGTGTTGTGCACTGTCTATCAATGTAGAGTAAAATGATGGTGCAGATCATGTTTTTCTCTAAGTATACTAATGGAAAAATATAATTCCTTCAGGTTGATATTGTGAAACCATGAAATGGAAACAAGTGTTTGCATTAGTCAAATCAAATAATCTCTCGTCACAACTATAATATTTCAAAATTGTGAAATGAGAACACATGTCTAGACTCCAAATCATTCAAATCAAATAATCTCTTGTAACAACTATAATTTTGTAAAAACACAAAATGGGAACATGTGTCTGGCTCCGCATAGCAATGAACAAAGTAGTGATATCAAATAATATTGTGGTCACATCAACTAATTTGATTGAAATTTGATCTGTGTAACAATGTTGGCTTAAGATGTAAAGAATTAGAAATTAATACAATTTACTTAGATGTCAAACTTTAATAAATACCAAATATTTATCTCTAGATTACTCATGTGCAAAATTAATAGCTTTTGTCAACATCAAATAATTAAATTGATCATTTTTCGATAAATTGGACATTGAGATGGCTCTAGTCTAACTATAGAATTAAAAATGAAAAGATTGTTGGAAAAAATGAGTAGGACTAGAGTAGTGATTTCTCACTTCTTGGTTGGGAGAAATCGACATGCCTATCAAGCTCTATGTGACAAAACCATAAGGATCATTTAGAGGTGAAGTAACTGATAGATGGTTAAGTATTGTACTGTAGAATGACCAGGTGTCCATTATGCATGTGGTGAAAGAAGTGCTAGGTATGGAGTATTTACTAACCCATAATAGGCATAGGGTAAGATCATACATCCCATATTTCTTCTGTCCATGCTGGTATATGCCGAGAATTATAGGGACTGGGAAAATAAGTTCACCCAAATGGTGTTTAAGCATCAGTATCTAAAGTACATTTATGTTTTCCTTGATAATTTGGATGGGGTACCTAGAACAACTCATCATTCCCCTACCATATAAGTACTACATTTGGGGACATGTGGTGCAAAACCACCCAATTGTGAAAACAAATGAATATGAGTTACTATATAGTCGACCTGCTTACATAGGCATGCACATTGATTTTATACTCTATTTGGCCAAAACCAAGGAGCCCAAAGTGGATGACTGGAATTGGGAGTATCTATGCGATGAAGGGTTTCTTGATGAATTTCAAACTAATGAAGAGGATGTCACTGAGATTATTGGGTAGTAGGAGTTGAGGAGCAGAGAGGAGTGTATTTTTGAAGACATGTAGGATGTAATGGATTTCACTAGAGGGGAAGCCCATGGAAAATATGGAGAGAACTTCTCAGTCATCTTCCATGCCAACGCAGACAATGCCAGGGTGGCCCAGACAGAATGAGACACTGTGAATGTAGCAATGCCAGGTTCCAGCAGGCCCAAACTGCTTAAAGAATGGGACACTCTGCCACTCCTACCTGTGGTCTATATTTTATATTTTGTGTTACTGGTAGACTGGTAGTCTGTTAAATGAGACCTCTATTATGGACTATAGTTTTGCCTTTGGGGTTTTTTATAACAAAGATTTTTTAAATAGTCCTTTTTATAGTGTTTGGAGAGAATGCATGAAATGGATGTTGTAAGGTTCACATAATACATTAATACAAAATCATATGTTTTATGTAATATGCATTTATTGATTATATTATCATATTACTCTTATAATTGTAGTTATGTATTTTCATTTTGTTGGTTATGTTTTTAGTATAAATAATTAGTAGATACCACTTCCCACTATGATTTATAATTTTAAATTACTCTATTCAGCCATTTAAAAATTAATTATCATCTATAAAAATATCAATGTGAGGTTGATATTGAAATCTCGTAAAATGGAAACAAGTGTCTACATCAATCAAATCAAATAATCTCTCATCACATTTGTAAAATTATGAAACTATGAAATGAGAACATGTGACCACATATAAATGTGATGAACTATAACTAATTGAATGTTTGAAAATGATAAGCTTATGATCACCGAGCTACAAAAAGTATATGCAAGACATTAAATCAGTTAATGTATTGTATTATCATTGATGTCAACTTAATATGTTGTGATTTCTCATATACATATTTTCATAGACTTCAAGAAACCAAAGAGATAAAGGTTATGTTATCGGTAAAAATAAAAAGCTAGTGTACACCAAGTGACAGTAAACACCGAAGGACAATGCACACCAATGGATAGAGAACCCTAAGAAGTCATAGTGTATACCGAGCACCTCAAAATCCAGCATAACTAAAGTGATCACCGAGGAAATCTGAAGGTCATGCCCGAGGATAACTAGATTCAATGACCGAGAAAACTAAGAGTTGATCACCAAAATCAATTGGAGTGAGAAAATGACAAAACACTTAGCTGGCAGGAGCTATATTTAGAGTTAACTAAATGATTTCTTTATTTTTATTAATCAAATAAAATAAGGATAAGAAGGAGATTTAAAGCATAGATAACATAGAGAGATTTTTGGAATAAATCTAAATCAAATCTTTAAAGATTAAAGCAATGCATGGTGAGATTTGTGGATCAAGAAGCAATCTACGTCAAGAACAAGAAAGAAAAGGAGATTGAAACAGTGAAATCATGTCTATATAAAGAGACAAGTAATTTATTATGAAGAGAAGAATGCTTAATATAATTATGGTGAAGATAGAAGTCTTCATGTATATCTGATCATACAGAATGAAGAACAAAGCCAAGAATTTGTTGGAAGTACAATAATGGGAAAGCAAGATACTAAGAGGGGGGGGTGAATCAGATCTTAAAACTTCATAACTTAAAAAAAATTGATCCACATTCATACATATATGAATTAAACTAACATCAGATAGCATCAACAATATGAAATGCATAACCCATAACATAGAATTTTGGTAACCCAGATACCCAAATAGGTAAAAATGGGGTGGGGATGACACCCAAAAAATCTTCACTACTGTAGCAATAAAGTGTGCCTGTTAGGGCTACAAGAGTTTGATTAGAAAATGTAATCTACCTGGTTAAAGGTCTGTTCGGTTAAGAACTAAAGATCATTATAATCTACCTTGTGAAAGGATTTCAACTTATAGTAAAGTAAGCACTCGGATAAGATATTTAAAGTAGGTTTGTTAGAATCACTCTGTTAAGAGATTTCACTTGATACACTTATTAGAATGTTTTAAGTAGTGATCCTTTGTTATGCACTCAGATGCTGATGATGGATCTGCTCTTTCCAATACCTTCTGTTATCTCACAATCTGATATGTCTTTACTCTGCTCTTCATTGCTCTGTCATTCTGCTTGATCTAGGCTTCTTATAAAAATAACTCATTTTTCATCTTTCATTTGAACACAAAAACCCTTCTCTCTATATATCTCTTACTAGGGTTAGAAGAAATCTTATATGTCTTTATGGCTCTAAAGGTGAGATCTAGATCAACGATCAAGATCTAATATTTATGCCTCCAATGCATTCTGATTTCCTGATTGGGTCCATGCCATGCATAGTATAAAACAATTAAATGCGCAAATAAATCAGTAGATAAATATTAAATGTGTACATATGTCAGACCAAATATCATACAAGTTGGCCTAAAAATTTCACCTCAAAGTTTGAATCAATCCTGACATGTATGCAAAAATTGTTCTACTCGACACTTAACATCTCTTTCACTTGGCACTTAATATTCTACTCAGCTCAGCAAGATGTAACTCAACAACAAGTATTCCTACTCAGCAATATTTCTTAGCCTTGAATATTTTTAGCTCAGCCACAGTGATAACCAACTAAAACTACCTAAGTAATGACTAAATGTAGGTCACTAATCATCAACAAAACTTTAGGGATTAACAATCTACCCCTTTGATATTAGTGTCAAAAATACACTTATCATTTTGATTCATTCCATCCAAAATGTTGCCTAAGTAGACAATGTACTCCCCCTAGGAATTTACTCCATACTATGTACAAAAAGTTACATAGTATACATGCCTTCAAAAAAATATTTACATTTATACCTATACTGCTCCTCTTACGTTGTATCCTTGTCAAATTCCCCCTTATTTTTGTCACTGATAACAGGTGGGGTTAAATTGTACTTATCCAAAAAATATTTATGAAGTTGTAAGGTGGACACAAATGCAGTGTCCAAGCTATCCTTAACAAACTTCATAATCTCTAATTTGACTTCTAGCTCGACAGCTAGACTCACTAAAATTTCTATAGTAGAGAGATCTGCATTTTCCAATACCTTCTGTGATCTCACAATTTGATATGTCTTTACTCTGCTCTTCACTTCTCTGTCATTTTTCTTGATCTAGGTTTCTTCTCAAAATAACTCACTGTTCATCTTTCATTTGAACACAACAACCATTCTCTTTGTATATCTCTTACTAGGGTTAGAAGCAATCTTATATGTCTTTACAGTTCTGTTGGTGAGATCTAGATCAACGGTCAAGATCTAATATTTATGCCTCCAATGCATTTTGATTTCCTGATTGGCTCCATGCCATGCATAGTATAAAACAATTAAATGCATAAATAACTCAGTAGATAAATATTAAATGCATACATATTTCAGCCCAAATCTCATACAAGTCGGCCTAAACATTTCACCTTAAAGTTTGAATCAATCCTAACATGTATGCGAAAAAATTTCTGCTCGACACTTAACATCTCTGTCACTCGACACTTAATATTCTACTCAGCCTGGCAAGATGTAACTCAGAAACCTGTATTCCTACTCAACAATGTTGCTTGGCCTTGAATAGTTTTAGCTTGGCCACAATGATAACCAACTAAAACTGCCTAAGTAAATGACTAAGTCTAGGTCACTAATCATCAACAAAACTTTAGGGATTAACAGAATTCTGCACACATAGAGCAACAAAAGCAAGAGCATTCACCGAGCAGAAAGAAGTAAGAAGGGGAGAAAATAAATTCAAGAGAAAACTGATTAGAGAGGTATTATGGACTAACAATAGATATGAAAATATGCAAGTTAAGTTGTATTGTTGAACAGATCATTTAGTGTTTCAGTTTAACCATTGATTCAGAAAATCTCTTAACCGAGTGGGTTTTAAACATCCTTATTGTATTGAGATACTCAAGAGTATCAAAAGTTTTTCATGTTGACAACATAGTGAATGCTTGGTCAAATGATAAACTATTATTTTTAAATCCTCTAACCAGGTCGCACTTAACAGTGTGTTTGTAACCTTTAACAGGGTTGGCTCTTCACCAAGCTCACTTCAGAGGAGTGAAAATTTTGGGTTACCAGTCTCAAGTGGTTTTTCCCTTAACAAGGTTTCTACATTAAAAATACATGTTTCAAATGTGTATATGGTTCATTTCTTTGATGTTTTTCTTTACACATTACTAAAATAGGATTGGTCGGTAAACACTAAGTTTAATTGATGCTACTCAGTAAAGCTAAGAAAAAGATAAACAATATATTCACTGAGTAGTATATATATGTTAGAATTACATAAGGAATACATATTGAAGGACTGAAATAGCCGAGGGTAATTATATTTGAGATATATATATTTGGTTGAGTTTTTTGAATTATTTTTGAGGCCACTGATTCACCCCCCCTCTCAGTTATTCTAACAATTGGTAATAGAGCTTTGGTGCTTGGAAGAGAGTTTAAAGACTCAAGATAAATATCACAAGATGAGTAAAAGGGATGTGCCTAACTTGAACAAAGAAAGCTTTGCATCATGGTAAAGCAGGATAAGACTCCATCTATTAGGTATTGGAAATGATGTCACACAATACTTGGATACTAAATATGCTACACTGATAGGACCTCTGACTGTTGATCAATTAAGAGATAAAAATGAACACAAATCTATGATGATAGAAATTGCTTCTTCACTATTTGATTCTAAATTTGAAGATGTCAAAACATGCACCACTCTAAATATAATGTGGGAAAAACTCAAGCTAGTACATGGAGGAGATACAAATGTGCTGAGAGCTAAAGCTGAAATCCTAAGAGGAAAGTTTGATGACATAAGAATGAAAGAAGGATAGAACATCAATCAGTACAGTAGAAGAATAGAGGAGGTTGTTAATTCTATCTCAGGAGTAGGGGGTGTACTTGAAGAAGAAACAATGGTAAGTAAAATTCTAAGAACCTTACTGCATGTTTATGCTATTAGAGTATCTGCTATTCAAGAAATGAGAACAATAGAAAATAACAATGTTACTCTTGATATTTTTATTGGTAGACTTATTTCATTTGAGATGAATAACTATGACAGCAGTTTCTTACCAACTATTGAGTCTGCATTCAAATCTTCTCTGAAGATAAGTAAATCAAGTCATAAACACACTATGAGAAATGATAGTGATGAACAAAAAATTGATGAAATTGAAGCACTAATGGATAGAAGATTGAAAAGAGGCAAAGGTAGATACAAAGGTAAATTACCATTGGTTTATTTTAATTGCAAAGAAATTAGACACTTTGTTTCCAGATGCCATAACAAGAGAAAAGATGAAAGAAACAATGATAGATCTTATGAAAAGAAATTTGACAGAAGTGATGACCAAGAATATAAAAGCAACCAACAATCTGACAGAAGAGATAAATGAGACTACAAGGAAAAAGGCAAGAAGGTGTGTTACCTGGTTGAGAATAAAGCTGAAAATAATGACATCGAGTCTAATGAAGATGTTGAGGTAGTATTTGTTTCTATGAAGGTTGATTTAGACGAAGAAGAAAGGTATGTTGAAACTAAACTCATATATAAGGTTATTAAAAATAATGTCTAGATTATTGATAGTGGTTATACTCACCACATGACTGGAGATAAGGAAAAGTTTGATAATTTTGAATATTATAATGGTGGATCAGTTAGGATGGGTAATGAATCACCTTGTCCAGTTGAAGGTAAAGGAACCATCATGTTGAATAATCTGATCATATGTGAAAATACATATTGGGTGAAAGGAATTAACTATAATATATCAAGTGTTTCACAATTGAATAACACGGGTCATCAAGTTACATTTGAGAATAAAAAGGCAAAGATCTATAATGGAACAGGAAGGTTGATTGATACTGGTGAACAAACAAAAGGTAACCTATTCTATCTTTATAAGATTGAGACCACTTTTTTATTGGCTAGAAATGAAGACATTTGGTTGTGTCATAAAATTTTATGTCATGTGAATTTTGAAAACATGGTTAGGATAAGAAAGAAAAGGAAAGTAAGAGGCTTACCAAGCATGTCAAAGCCCAACCATGTCATGTGTAAGAATTGTCAAAAAGGAAAAATGACAAAGTCTAGTTTCAAGAGAAAAAACTACACATCTAATGCTATTCTAGAGTTAGTCCATACTGACTTATGTGGACCAATAAGAACAAAAATATATTATGGTGATAGATACTTCATTCTATTTGTTGATGAATATTCTAGGATGATGACTGTCATGTTCTTAAAAGAGAAATCAGAAGCATTTAAGATGTTTAAATGGTATAAAGCTATAGTTGAAAAACAAAGTGGAAAAGAACTGAAATGTCTAAGATCAAATGCAGAAGGAGAATTTATTTCTGATGAATTTACTAACTTTTTTAATGAGCATGGAATTAAAAGATAGGTTTCTACACCGAGAACACCACAACAAAATGGGATTGGTGAAAAAAGGAATAGATCAATTGTTGATTGTGCCAAAAAACTGATGATTGAAAAAGGCATCACACAAATATTTTTGAGAGAAGATGTAAGTACTTATGTCTATACATTAAACTGAGTTCAATTAAATAAAGACAACAATAAGACACCTTTGTTATAATAACTAAGAGGGGTGGGGGGGTGAATCAGTGGCCTCAAAAATATTCCAATAAATCAACCCAAAAACTTAGTACCACAATATTAAGCCTCTAGTTATCTTTAGTCCTACAAGATGAATGCCTTCAAATAATATTAACAAATAACTACTACTCGGAGTTCATTGTTAAACCTTATTCTTACTGTTTACCTATTAGCACTCTTTCATTTACCAAAATACAGTAAATTTCTTAGTGTATACCGATCAATCCAAATTTAGCTATGTGTAATGCAAAACACTAAAGTAATGACTCATAAACACATTGACACATATATTTTTAACGTGGAAACCTTATTAAGGGAAAAACCACTTGGGACTGGTAACCCAAAATTTTCACTCTTCTGAAGTGAGCTCGGTGAAGAGCCAACCTTGTTAAAGGTTGCAAACACATATTTAAGTGTGACCTTGTTAGAGGATTTAAATTGAATAGTTTGTCACTTGATATAGGGCATCTCTATGCTACCTTCTATGACTAAACCCAGTGTAGTTTTTCAAATGGTATCTAGCTTCTCATGCTATCTTCATGATCAAACTTTTTGATGAAGGGGACTCCCCTTAATACCACAAGTACACGATAGAAACAAAGAGAAACAACAGAAATTTGCAAGAACATAAAATTGGCTTCTTATTGGCTCCACAAATGTGGAATTACAAACTTCAAAATTACAATATCAAAAGCCACATGGGCATCCCTTACAATAATCTATAGGACAAAGCCTCAAATAACCACCCAAAACTACCCTAGAAACACCACGGGCCTTCCTTAAATAGTCAATTTTCCACCGCCCGAGAAGGTTCCAGAAATCTAGCCATTAAGGCCGACTACCCTTAGCATTTAATTATTTTTCACTTTTATTACAAAAGGGTCGACTTTAAATATTTAAAAAATATGAGATTAGGTAGTCCAACTTCTGGAAGCCATAACTTTTGAACCGTAGCTCCGATTGGCTATTATAACCACTTTTTGAAAAGGGGAGATCGTGATCTACAGTGCTTGACTTGCAAAGCGCTAGTCAATTAGGGGTTCGACCTTGATCCAGAGCCTCTAAGGTCTTGAAAATTGAGCTCAAAGGTTTTGCACCCTAAAATCTCAACAGTAAATCCTTAATAACTTCTCCAATACAGATGATCTGGCAATGAAATTCAACTGGTATTCTTATATGACTAAGATGAAGCTTCACCTAGAAAATCAGAACATTCTAAGTTCAAACGACCAACTTACTAAAAATAGTAATTTTCCAAAAATAGAAGCTTTGTACAAAATATCCCTTATTGAATAGAAAAACACATATTTTTGGGTGATGCAAGATTTCCCTTACACCCAGGATGATACTGCATCAGACACCCAGGGTAATTTGAGAAGTCACCCTATCACGTCTTAGGTGTGCAGAGGAAAACCAAGCTAGTCAACCTCCTCCCTTGTTAGCCATGATGAATCTTCTACAGGTCATCCTCTCCATTTGACCAGATATTCTTCATATGTCATGTTCCTTGTGCTTCTACCAACACGACTATCTAGGATATCTTCAATCTCCTTGGGAGCTGAAGTAGTAGCTAGAATACTCCACTGTGTTTTTGTGACTTCGCCTTCAACACCCCCTTCATGGTACTCCATCAAATCTGCAATGTTAAATACTGGTGAAATATTCAACTTAGTAGGCAATTCTACCTCATAAGCATTTCTTGAATCATGCTTCTTCAGTATCTTACATGGCCCAAACTTCTTCATTTTCAACTTGTTATATGTACCAACTGGAAATCGCTCCTTCTGCAAATGAACCATGACTTCATCCCCAACTTTAAATTCTTTGTGCCTCCTTCTCTCATCTGCCTTAGCTTTATACTATGCATTCATCTTGGCAATGTGCTTCCTCACCTCCTCACCGATGTTCTTCAAATGTTTTGCAAAATCCTCAGCTGCAGCACTACTTATCTCTCCTTTGTCTATCTGAAGCATTTCTAGGACTACTTCCAAATACAATTTGGAATGGTGATTTACCAGTGCTCCTGCTAACATAATTATTGTAAGCAAATTCTACCTGTGGTAGAATCAAATCCCAGCCTGTTGGCTTATCTCCAACCAAACATCTCAGCAAATTTCCTAAACTCCTATTCACCACCTCTGTCTGTCCATCCGTCTGTGGATGATGTGATGAGCTTAACTTCAAGTCTATCTTCAACTTCTTCCACAATGTGAGCCAAAAATATCCAACAAACTTAGTGTCTCAATCTGAAACTATACTTTTTGGCAGACCATGTAGTCTCACCACTTCTCTGAAAAACAATTCACCCACATGAATAGCATCATTTGCCTTCTTACAGGGAATGAAATGTGCCATCTCTGAAAACCTGTCAACCACCACAAAAATTGAATCATGTCCCTGCTGAGTCCTTGGTAAACCAAGAACAAAGTCCATACTGATATCCTCCCAAGGATTCTCTAGTACAGGTAATGGTTGATACAATCCTGTATTCTGCTTTGCTCCTTTTTCCATTTGACATACTCTACAACTCTGTACAAACTTCTTGACATCTTGCTGCAATTGTGGCCAACAATAATTCTGCTAACCAGAGCAAGGGTTTTATCTTGACCAAAATGTCCAGCCAATCCTCTGCTATGCTTCTCCTTGATGAGATTTTCCCTCATAAAACTTCGTGGAATGCACAATTGGCTCCCTCTAAATAACATTCCATCCTGAATGATAAAATCCAGCCACTTCATCCTGTCTAGAGTAACAGGTTCTGTACAAGCTTTCCAAGCTTCACCAAAATCAGGATCCTCTGGATACAAACTCTTGAGTTCCTTGAACCCAACCACCTCGATCTGCATCTCTTTTAGCAAAAGTTGTCTTCTGCTAAGAGCATCTACAACTCTTTTAGACTTTCCACTCCTATGTTTCAAAACAAATGTGTAACTTTGCAAAAATTCAACCCATTTCAAATGTCTTTGATTCAACTTTCCTTGACTATTCAAATATTGCAAAGCTTGATGGTCAGTATATAAAACAAACTCGTTAGGAAGAAGATAGTGTCTCCACTTCTTCAATGCCTAAATTATAGCATAAAATTCCTGATCATAAACAAAATATTTTCTCTTGGCATCATTTAACTTCTCACTGAAATATGCAACAGGTTTACCTT
>MU226632.1:1048480-1102148 GCA_018584345.1 Thuja plicata
GGTATGGATGTGGGTGTTTTTGCCTCTTGAGCTTCAACTTTGTGACCATCTCTTCTGACACCAGATTGTCAGTACTTCTGCTATCAATAATCACATCACAACACTTATTCTCACACTTGCACCTAGTGTGAAACAAGCTCCTCCTTTGCTCAGGTTCATTTTCACCACTCAGCGAGACTCTTCTATTAACTAGGACTTCTACTCCTTCAGCATCTTTAGAATGAGAGTATTTTGCATCTTCATCCACATGTGCAACTCTAGCCTGGCTGTCATTTCTCCTATCTGCCCTTCCTTGGCATTGAGGACATTCATATGCCCTATGACCTTCTTCTCCACAGTGAAAACATGTTCCACGGAAGCCTCCTCTTCCTAATCCTTACCCTCATCCTCTTCCTCTTTGATCTCTATTATTTTTATTGAAATTATTTCCCCTCTGACCTTGACTACTACTAGCCTCATCCTTCTTTTTCTAATCTTCATTTTGGCCTCCATAAGATCGTCCACCAGATCTTCCACTGTGACCTCTTCCACTTTGCCTGCTTTCAAACTTCTTGTTCAACTTTTCCTCTACCTTTAGGGAAAATTGGTATGCCTCTTCAATACTATTCATTTGGATCAGGTTCAACTCCTCCTGAATGCTTGGCCTCAACCCATTAAGGTAATGGGCAACTTTCTCCTTGTCAGCTTCCGCATGGCTTGTTCGGATGAGGATTCGATAGAACTCCTCCGTATACTCTTGGACAAATTTTCTTGCTTGCTTCAAACCTTGCATTTTCTTCAGTAGATCGAGCTCATAATCAACAGGAATGAACTGTCACTTCAATTTATTCACCATCTGATCCCATCTTGTGATTTTCTCCTTTCCTCTTCTATTTCGCTCCAACTGGATCTCCTACCACCAAATCTTCGCATGACCCTTCAGTCGGGCCTTCGCAAATTTGACCCTATCAGGATCCTCAATATCTTCATACTCAAAATATTCTTCTAATTTATTGATGTAGTCGATCAACTCTTCTGGGTTAATATTTCCCAAAAATGTGGGAACCTCAAGCTTAGGTCTTCTCCCGATCTTGGAAATGCCCTGAAAAAGCCTTTCCTCCTCTTGGTTTGAAGTTTCACCTTCCTGATCAAAATCTCCTTCTACATCAGCTTCATCCTCACTTTCCTCTCTTACAGCAAGATTCATGCCTCTGTGAATCTCTTCCTGTAATGCTTGCACTTTTCTCTGGAGGGCTCTAACCTCAGGTGGTACACCTCCAGCTCTTCCACCACGCTCCCTTCGTGGAGGCATTTTTGCGCTTATCACTGAAACCCTAACCACGGTCCTATTGCAAACTATCTCACAGTCGGCGATCTATCTACACACTCAGGAACTTCTCGCTCTGATACCACTTGATGAAGGGGACTCCCCTTAATACCACAAGTACACGACAGAAACAAAAAAAATTTGCAAGAATAGAAAATTGCTCCACAAATGTGGAATTACAAACTTTAGAATTACAATATCAAAAGCCACATGGGCATCCCTTACAATAATCTGTAGGACAAAGCCTCAAATAACCACCCAGAACTGCCCTAGAAACACCACGGGCCTTCCTTAAATAGGCAATTTTCCACCACCCGAGAAGGTTCCATAAATCTAGCCATTAAGGCCGACTACCCTTAGCATTTAATCATTTTTCACTTTTATTACAAAAGGGTCGACTTTAAATATTTACAAAACATGAGATTAGGTAGCCCAACTTCTGGAAGCCATAACTTTTGAACCGTAGCTCTGATTGGATATTATAACCACTTTCCAGAAAGGGGAGATCGTGATCTACAGTGCCTAACTAGAAAAGCGCTAGTCAACCAAAGGTTCAACCTCGATCCGGAGCGTCTAAGGTCCTAAAAATTGAGCTCAAAGGTTTTGCACCCTAAAATCTCAACAGTAAATCCTTAATAACTTCACCAATACAGATGATTTGGCAATGAAATTCAACTGGTATTCTTATATGACTAAAATGAACCTTCACCTGGAAAATTAGAACATTTTGAGTTTAAACGACCAACTTACTAAAAATAGTAAGTTTCCAAAAATAGAAGCTTTGTACAAAATAGCCCTTATTGAATAGAAAAACACATATTTTTGGGTGATGCAAGATTTCCCGTACACCCAGGATGCTCCTGCATCACTTTTTGATACTCCTTGGGATGTATCTCAATATAGAAAGAATTGTTAAGTCCTACTCAGTTAAGAGACTTTCTGATCCAATGGTTAAACTAAAATAGTAAATGATCTATTCACACATACAACTTAGAATTGCACATTTTCAACTCTATTGTAAGCTCATAATACCTTTCTGATCAATGTATCTTTTCAATACCTTTTCTCCACTTCTTTATGATCGGTGATGTTGTGCTTCTCTGTTACTCAGTGTTTGCAGAATTCTTTAGCTCTTTCCTTAGCTTGATTGATCAGCAGTGTATGAAGTTGTTCTTCATCAGTTTCTCTCCAACATCCTCTTTCTTTAGTCACTCCCCTAATTCATAATGAAATAGATTGTCTCTTTATAGACATGATATCACCGTTTCTCACTTCTTGATTTTCTTGTTCTTGGCGTGATCCAACATCTTAGCCAATATTGCTTTAAAGCTTTACTTCATTTTTATCCCTTAGATTTCTCTTTGACAACTAGATAAAATAGCTTTAAATATTTTACTCATCTCTGGCTTTATCTTGTTGATGAAAACAATGTTAACAACTAGTTAAATCTATCTTTAGCTCTTTCCAACTAATTATTTTGTTGTTTCTGAACTTTAGTTAATTTCATTGTTTAACTCTTTGATAGCTTTGGTCAACACTTTAGTTCTCCTCGGGCATCTCCATTGGGGTTTTCTATCCATCGGGGTTGTCTGTCCGTCGGTCATCACTGTGAAGTTCTGCTCATCAGTTATGCTTGTGATTCTACTCATTGGTAATGCTTGTCGGGTTTCTTTCCCGGGCATCACTATGAGTTTACTTTTGGTTTTCTCTGTCTGTCGGGTTCCACTAACCGTCAATTTTAGTAGTCACTTAGTGAATGCTGATCTTTTATGCATTACTGAAAGCATAATCTTTATCTCTCTGATTCTCTGAAGTCTTTGACACTTTGAATATAACTGATCAGATTATATCAAGTTGACATAAATCACAATATAATCCATTAACTGATTTAATGTATTTCATTATGTTTCTTCATTTCTGTGATCAACTTAACATCTTCAAACATTCAATTAGTTATATGTCATCAATGTCTCCCTTTTGCATTGATGGAAACACACTACATTATCACACTATATTATTACTAATACAATATGAAGTATATCAAGTGCATTTTATGCATCTCTCCCAAATATTTTTTTTCTATAACAAATACAAATGTCTAGCTTTCGGTAAGCTCATATAGCTTAGATTTGTTTCTTGCAGAGTGCCCTCTTCAATCTTCAATCCCTTCAGTGGATAGATATATCAATTTCTGATACCATTTATGATATGTGTTCCACCTTGACTGTTCCTCTTCTTGATCATCTCTGTTTCTTTTGATAACAATCTCTCCCTTAGTATGCATTCTTTCCCTCATGTTACTTCTCTCCCTTTGATGGATATTTCATATGTAATAAATCTCTCCTTTTGGATATTCTCTCCCTTTGGATAATGATATAATATTTCCCTTCAAATCTTTCTCCTTTTGAATTCTTAGGAACTTCTCTCCATGGATAATGAATGGATAATGATATAATCTCTCCCTGATAATGAGATAATCTCTCCCTTTGATAACAATGCCAAACAATTTTTCCATATCATCTTCCATCCCTTTTTATAATATACTCCTTGAATTTCCCTATCCATAAGCAATAAAGTGAATCTAGTTTTTGGTGTAGAATTGTACCTTGTTGTGTATAGATGTATATTTTTTGTCCATCTCTATGCTTGCATCAACATGAATGATCTTCTGATTTGAGTATAGGCTGATGCAATTCCTTAGTCATCTTACTGACCGATTGAGAAGGGTTGGACCCCTAGTCTTTGGTTCAGGTACTCAAATGTATCTTTCAGAAATGGCTTGGTAAATATGTCAGCTAATTATTCCTTTAATTGAACATATTCTAGTATCACTTCTTTTTCTTACAGTTGTTCTCTTAAGTAATGATACTTGATAGCAATATGCTTAGTCTTAGCATGCATGACTGGATTTTTAGAAATTTTCATTGCATTGGTATTATCACAATAGATAATCACTAGCTCAAGAATCTTCATATTCATACCTTCTAGAAATTGTTTGATCCATGCAATATTAGAGCAATTCGTAGCGGTAGCCACATATTTTTCTTCTACAGTAGACTGTCAGATGCATCCTTACTTCTTGCTAATCCATGTGACAAGTCTATCACCCATGAAGAATGCTCCCCCAGTTGTTCTCTTTCGGTCATCTATGTTTCCAACCCAACCAGCATCTGTATAGACTTGTAGCTCAAATTTTCCTTCTCTTTTATACCATAAGCCATAATCTTTGGTGTTGTTTAAATATCTCAGAATTCTCTTTACAACAGTCATATGTGATTCTTTGGGATTAACAAAGAATCTTGCAACTATTCCAACTACATGTGCTATATCTAGTCTGGTATGAACAACATACATTAGTTTTCCAATCATTGATCTAGACAAGGTTTGATTTACCTCATTTGATTTGTCTTCTCTTTTCATCTTACATCTGATTTCCATAGGTGTTCCAACTGGTTTGGAATCTTCCATCTTGAATATCTTCAACACTTCCTTGATGTATTTGGACTGAGTGATATATATGCTGCATCTTGTTGAAGAATCTGTAGACCAACAAAGAATTTGATCTCCCCAAATATAGACATTTCAAACTCTTTGCTCATTGTACTAGCAAAGGATTTACATAACATTTCATTTCCCCCAAATATGATATCATCAACAAATATTTCAGTAATCAGAATATTACCATCAGTATCTTCTTTTAAGTACAGATTCCTATTTTCACTTTTTCTTATAAATTCAATGCTTATGAGATAGAAGCGAAGTATTTTATACTAGGCTTTAGGTGCTTGTTTCAATCCATACAAGGCTTTATGTAGTCTACATACCATGTTTCTCTTGTCTAGATCAACAAACCATTCTTGTTGTTCAATGTATACCTCTTCTTCCAGTATTCCATTTAGGAATGTAGATTTTACATCCATCTAGTATACCTTGAATCCTTTGAATGCACCGTAAGAAAGTAAAATTATTACTCCTAGTCTAGCAATGGGTGCAAAGGTTTCTCCATAATAATTTTTTTTGAATATCCATTTGGTACTGATGACATTCTTCTCATCAGGTCTCGGTACTAGTGTCCATGCATTGTTGTTCTCAATCTGTTCTATCTGTTCATTCATAGCACTGACCCATTCCTCATTTTCAAGTGCAGTATTAACAGATTTAGGCTCAAAATCACAAAGTAAACATCTAGTGTTTAGTGACTACTTCTTGTTCTCATTCTAGCCTTCTTGTCTCCTATGATCTGATTTTGTTGATGATGTCTTCTAACATACTTGGCAAGTTTTGGTTCATCTCTTTGTCCATCATTCTGATCATCATCTTAACCTTCATTCTAATCTCCATCGCTCGGTACATCACCTTGAGGATTTTTATAATTTTTGGTAATTGCAGCTTGATGCTCGGGTGCAATGTTTTGTTGCTTGAGAGCGATACACTGTTTCTTGGGTAGAGTGTCAGGTTCTTTAGTGTAAACAAACCTGTTGTAGTCTTCTAGTTCTTTTCTGCTTCCCTTATGATTCTTCTCTGCAAATTCATCTATTCTTACATTTTCACTTTCAATGATCTTGTTAGAGGACTTGTTAAGACATTTATAAGCCTTGCTTTTGGTGGAATACCCTAGAAAGATACCTTCTTCACTTTTGGAGTCAAGATTTCCATTTCTATCATCTTTCAACATATAACATTGAATACCAAAGATTTTGAAGTAACTTACATTGGGTGTGTAACCATACCAAAGCTCATAGGGTGTCTTCTTTGTGTCCTTCAATTGTACTCTGTTAAATGTGTAGACAATAGTACTGAAAAATTCCCTCCAAAAAGTTTTAGTGATTCTTTTCTCAATCATCAGTGTTCTTGCATAATCAACAATTAATCTGTTTCTCCTTTTAGAAATCCCATTTTTCTATGGTGTTCTTGGTGTAGAAACCTATCTTTTAATTCCATGCTCATTACAAAAGTTAGTGAATTAATCTGAAATAAATTCCCCTCCTCTATCTGATCTTAAGCATTTTAATTCCTTACCAGTTTTTTCTACCATAGCCTTATACCATTTAAACATCTTGAATTCTTTTGATTTATCTTTTAAGAACATAACTGCCATTATTCTAGAATAATCATCTACAAAGAGAATGAAATACTTATCACCATAGTAACTCTTTGTCCTCATGGGTCCACATATATCAGTATGGACTAATTCTAGAATTACATTAGATGTATGGGCTTTACTCTTAAAACTAGACTTTGTCATCTTACCATTTTGTGAATTCTCGCACATGATATGCTCAGGCTTTGACATGCTTAGTAATCCTCTTACTCTTCTTTTATTTCTTCTGTTTATCACATTGTCAAAATTCACATGGCATAGTCTCTTATGCCACAACCATATGTCTTTGTTTCTAGCCATTCAACAAGTAATGTTTACATCATCAAGATAGAAAAGGTTACCTTTGGTTTGTTCATCAGTTCCAATCAACCTTCTTGATTCATTAAATATATTTACCTTTTTATTCTCAAATTCTACTCGGTGACCTGTGTTATTCAGTTGTAAAACACTCAATAGATTATAATTCAATCCTTTTACCCAGTAAGAATTTTCACATTTAATCAAGTTATTCAACATTATGGTTCCTTTACCTTCAACTGGACAAGGTGTTTCATTACCCATTCTTACTGATCTACCATTATAGTATTCAAGAGTTTCAAACTTTTGTTTATCACTGGTCGTGTGATGAGTGCTACCACTATCTATAATCTAGACATCATTCTTACTAACCTTAGATATGAGTGCATTCTATACATACCTTTCTTCTTCTTCTTTTGAATCATCCTTCATAGCTACAAATACCATCTCAATGTCTTCATCAGATTTGGTTTCAATGTCTCCAGCTTTGTTCTCAGCTAGGTAACAAGCTTTCTTCCCTTTATCCTTGTAGTCTCAGGTATCTCTTCTATCAATTTGTCATTTGCTTTGGTAATCTTTGTTATCACCTTGGTCAAACTTCTTTGCATATGTTTTATTATTACTTCTATAATCTTTTCTTCTGTTAGGACATCTTGCAGCAAAGTGTCCAACCTCTTTACAATTAAAACATACAAGTGGTAATTTACCTTTGTATCTACCTTTGCCTCTCTGCAATCTTCTTTCTATTAGTGCTTCAATCTCATCAAGTCCTTGATCCTCATTATCACTTTCACTATCATTCCTAATAGTTTGTTTATGAATTGACTTACTTATTTTCAGAGAAGATTTTAATGCAGACTCTATAGGATTTAAGACACTATTATCAAAGTTATTCATCTCAAATGAAATCAATCTACCAATTAGACTATCTAGAGTAATAGTATTGTTTGTAATTGCTCTCATTTCTTGTATAGTAGATACTCTAATAGCATATACAGGCAGTAAGGTTCTTAGGATTTTACTTACCACTGTCTCTTCTTTAAGTACACCTCTCACTCCTCGAATAGCATTGACTACCTCTTTGATTATGCAGCTATGCCGAGTGATATTTTCTCCTTCTTTCATCCTTAGGTCATCAAAACTCCCTCTTAGGCTTTCTTCCTTGGATTTTAGTACATTATAATCTCCTCCATGTACCAACTTCAATTTATCCCATATTTTCTTTTTAGAGGTGCAGGTTTTGACATCTTCAAACTCAGCATCAAAGAGTGAGGAAGCAAGTTCTATCATCATGCAATTGTTCTCATGCTTTTCTCTGAATTGCTCAAGTGTGTGAGGTCCTGTAGGAAACACATATTCATTATCAAGGTGTTGAGTAACATCATTACCAATACCTGATAGGTGGAGTCTTATTTTTCTTTTCCATGATGCAAAATTGTCTTTATTCAACTTGGGAACATCTCGCTTGTTCATCTTGTGATATTTTTCTTGTGTTGTCTAAGCACACAAGCTCTGATACCAATTGTTATAATAACTAAGAGGGGGGTGAATTAGTGGCCTCAAAAATATTCCAATAAATCAACCCAAAAACTTAGTACCACAATATTAGGACTAGTTATCTTCATTCCTACAAGATGAATGCCTTCAAATAGTATTAACAAATAAATACTGCTCGGAGTTCACTGTTAAACCTTATTCTTACTGTTTACTGATTAGAGTCTTTCATTTACCAAAATATAGTAAATTGCTTAGTGTATACTGATCAATCTAGATTTAGTTGTGTAATGAAAAACACTAAAGTAATGACTCATAAACACATTGACACATGGATTTTTAATATGGAAACCATGTTAAGGGAAAAACCACTTGGGACCGGTAATCCAAAATTTGTACTTCTGAAGTGAGCTCAGTGAAGAGACAACCCTGTTAAAGGTTACAAACACTGTTAGGTGTGACCTTGTTAGAAGATTTAAATAGAATATTTTTTCACTTGATATCAGGCATCTGTATGCTACCTTTTATGACTAAACCCAGTGTAGTTTGTCAAATGGTATCTGGCATCTCATGCTATCTTCATGATCAAACTTCTTGATACTCCTTGGGATGTATCTCAATATAGAAAGTATTGTTAAGTCCTCAATTAAGAGACTTTCTGATCCAATGGTTATACTTAAACAATAAATGATCTATTCACACATACAACTTAGACTTGTAGATTTTCATATCTATCGTAAGCTTATAATACCTTTCTGTTCAATTTATCTTTTCAATACCTTTGCTCCACTTCTTTCTGCTTAGTGATGTTGTGCTTCTCTGTTTCTTGGTGTCTA
Source organism: Thuja plicata (assembly GCA_018584345.1). Lineage (NCBI taxonomy): Eukaryota > Viridiplantae > Streptophyta > Pinopsida > Cupressales > Cupressaceae > Thuja > Thuja plicata. Next base: position 1,057,515 of record MU226632.1, read on the forward strand.
CAAAATTCTTTAGCTCTTTCCTCAACATGATTGATTAGGACTGTATGAATTTGTTCTTCATTAGTTTCTCTCCTACATCCTTTTTCTCTCAATTATTTGCTTCTAGATTTGATTGTGTAAGTGTTTTTAGCATCACATCCAGATGCTAAAAACACTTACACAATTAAATCTAGAAGAAAATAATTGATTTAAATGGATTTTGGAAATCTAATAATGTTGATTCTGTTTCTCTATTCACTCCCCTAATTCATAATGAATTAGATTGTCTCTTTATAGACATGATATCACCATTTCTCACTTCTTGATTTTCTTGTTCTTGGCACGATCTGCAATCTTAGCCAATATTTATTTAAAGCTTTACTTCAGTTTTATCCCTTAGATTTCTCTTTGACAACTAGATAAAATAGCTTTAAATATTTTACTCATCTCTGGCTTTATCTTGTCGATGAAAACAATGTTAACAACAAGTTAAGTCTATCTTTAGCTCTTTCCACCTAAGTATTTTTTTTTTCTAAACTTCAGTTAATTTTGGTGTTTAACTCTTTGATAGCTTTGGTCAAAAATTTAGTTTTCCTCAGGCATCTCCGTCGAGGTTGTCCATCCGTTGGCCATCACTGTAAAGTTCTACTTGTTAGTTATGCTTGTGATTCTGCTCATCAGAAATGCTTGTCGGGTTTCTTTCTCTAGCATCACTGTGACTTTGATTTTGATTTTCTCTATCCATAGGGTTTTGTTATGCCCTGCATACCCATCCCTACATTTTGTAGGCAAAATGTTGGGTCCCCTTTTTTGATTTTTTCCTTGTTTCTTTTTCTCTTGTTTCCTTTAGCCTTTGCCTCAGTAAGGGTTGTTTTCTTTTTCTTTTTGGTTCTCTTTCCTGTAGGAGCCGGTTCTGGATTATATTTCTCTTTTGAGTCGGCTAGATTCCAGACTCTGGGATTCTCTGTCATCATGTCCTCTTTTTTCGGAAGGTGTATCTGCATGGAATACCTGGGCCCAGAGTCTGGAGGTTTTTCCTTTTCTGGAGTTTGTAGAAGGAAAGCATGATGTTTTACCCTAGGGGTATAAATAGGATTTACCAGTCATTTTTACACTTACCATGATCAAAATACTCATAGTAATTAAAGTGATTCAAAGGCGATTAAGGAAATTCAACAACATTTAAGTTCAATTTGCTCTCTGTGATTAACTATTGATTAGCAGTAATTTGTAGTTGTGCGTTAGCAGTCATTTGAAGCCTCTTGGGTTGTAGAGCACCTCCCATGCTTGTTCCTCTATGCTCTTCATGTTTTCAGGTAGGTCCTTCGGCTCTCCTTTCTAGTTTTGTTCTTGCTAGATTTTTGCTTTGTTTGTTTGGGTGCATTTCTTGGTTCTCTATTTTGGTTCCATTTTTTTTTCTTTTGTTTAGTTTTTTCCCATCTTTTGTTGCCTCCCATTGGTGGGATGGCTCTACCAAAGGGTTGTCCCCCCCTTTTGCAGGTTTAAATTTGTAGTTCCTGTAAATACCTTGCAGTTTAGTGGTTTCTGTATATAGTTATATATAGTTTGTCCTTGGGTCATCCTGTGATTTGTGCTTTGGCCTTCTATGTATTTCATGTATATTAATGTATATCCTTCCTATTTTGTGGTGAGCTCATTGTGCCCTTTCACATTTAAACCATATTGTTGAGCTCGCCCTCATGGTGTTCGTCTGGCTCAAACTCGGTACCTTGCCTATTCAAGCCATGGCAATTTTCTCTCTCTTCTATCCTTTTGTCTTAATGGTGGGATTAATCTCCCATGAGTGGGCATTCAAATGACATCCCATATGGCATTCATTTCCCTCTTATTAGCCCACTTGTCACCATTAAGAGTCTTTATGCCATCTATCACGTGACCACGTGACAACCCATGTTAGCCAAGTATAGAACGCTATTGGTCACATTGGTAATGGCTAGTTTCTCTAGACTCTGGGTCCTGAGAAGTCCCCGGGTCTTCATCCCATTTTTGTCACCTAAACCAATACCCTGGAGCCCCTGAGTGTTGATTAGAATCTGATCTTTTCTAACTTTTGTATCCTTGGATTTTGATATGTACTAATACTTTTTGAACAGGTGCAAGATGACGGTGAATTCCCCAAAGTCCATAAAATGTATTTTTTCACGTTATATCTATTAATTGTTCTCCGATCTTGTAGGTTGTAGGTAATCCATCAACATGTCTGAAGTAACAACTCCTCTTGGAAGTTTGGAAGTTCAAACTACTTTTACTTGGGCGGAAACAAAAACAAAGGAAGAAAAGATGTCGGCCAAGCTTCCATTAACCTCCAAATACCTGAGGGAGGGTGTTCTTGTGGGGTCTAAAGTGGACTCCAAGCTGTAGAAAATCATAGATACTAAGCCTAGACTATGGGCTGAAATGTAGAGCCTGGTCCAAACCATTTATCAACAGAGGGCCACCGGAGATGATATGGTGAAATACGTGGCTACCTCCAGAATCATTAAGGCTACAAGTTTTCCCTTCTCGATGCAAGCACCGGAGTTTTTCCTTCAACTGGAAACGCTTTACAATGCCCCCACCCAGGTTGTTCTACTTATTGATCCCCTATCATTACACTATCTGGTGCCCATTGTCAATTTGGATGCTGCCACTTTTTCTTTAGGGCTGGAGATCCCCTAATTAAAGGTAGCTATTGTTAACTCCCAGTCCATATCACTGAAGGAGTTTGAGGAGATTTCCCTTCTTTCCCAGCAACATCTCAATACTCACTGGCTAAAGTCCTCGAGAAGGGACTATAAGAATATGAAGCTAGAAATTCCCCGTGGAGACTTCAAAGAATGAATTCAAGTGGGAATCATATTTTTATGTAGGCTCTTTAGAGAGCCTAATGCCTGGGTCTTTCCGGCATGGATGTATTACTTCTTCTACTACATCACCACCCACAGTTAGACCTTCCACTGGGCCACCATCATCGCCAATCATGTAGACACGCAGCTAAAGAGTATCCTCCAGAATTAAAAATTCTACATGACATCCTATGTATTATGGGCACTAGCCCAATAGAGACCCACTTTTTGGGGATTGCAGATAGTGGACATTCACGGGGATAGACTCAGCTAGTTGGTTCCATGGGAGCATTCTTCACAGGTTCAGTGGGAACTCTGCTTCCCTAATTTTTGCAAGGTGAACGACATGTTTGTTTACCACAACATTTTGACACTTAATCGAGACACTGGGTACTAGTTGTCATAGGTGGTGATGAACCTGGTGAGCACTTACGATAATTATATTATTCAATTGCTACAACATACTTACATTCAAGTGATCAGATTCTCCAAGAAACCCTACCTACTCCCCAGACATTGCAAGGATAGGATTATTCTTTTGGAGTTCTTCAGGAAAATCCTGGAGCTCCACACATTCTTTTCCTTGAAAAAGGTCATATCCATTCCATTCCTGATCACTTGTGGGAACTAATCTTGTAGTCTCGCAATAGCCAAGGAGGCCAACAATGAGTTAAAGAGTTTGGGACTGGCGAAATTCCACCATACTAGAAGCAATTTTGATTTGGTAGGCAAGATAAGAGAGGTGCTACCTCGGGCATCCGCGCCACACAAAGATGACATTGAATATTTCTCAGCGGATTGCCAAGATAGTTTTGATCTCTGGGCCTGGCAGAACTCCCAGATGTCCAAAGGTTTAATGAAGGCCCTCAACCTTCAGGGCTTCCTGAAAGACTTTACAGATGATGGGCCTTTGGAGGACCCATCATACAAAGAACAAGGGATCGACAAATTGGATCTCCCACTGGTGGATTGCAGCACCCCAGAGAACTTAAAAATTGAGGATGCGAGTCACCCCGTTATTTATAATAGTCACAATTATTTTGAGAGGGTGTGTCAAAGGAGCACCTGTAAAGGCCCAATTTTACAGAAGTTTGCTTTGACCTCTAGAGCCGCGGGACCAAGAAAAAGAAAAGGGATGGAGAAAGAAAGTGCCCCGACCCAAGTACCTTCCCAAAGTCCACTCCCCATGATGACACAAATTCATGAATAGATTAGGCATCTAGGTTGACATGCCAAAAGATAAGTGTCCAGCTCTCCCACAGTTTCCTCGCAACTCCCGTGGGATTTGCCCGCCCGGTGGGATCCCCTCGTTGGTAGCACTTATGAGCAGGGAGACATTTTTTGAGGTAGAGTCTGTAGATATTATAGATGTCGGGGCCCCATTAAAAAGAAAGAAAAAGGAGGTAGCCCATCCCCTAGGCACAGACATGGGCCTCGACATGCATAATCTTCCCCCAGTGGAAGTCAACTCAGACTCTCTTAAACTGGATGATATTTCAAAAACTTCTCCCCCGCATGATGATTTTGATGACATCTTCGGGACGGATGAGCTCATGAACCTAAATAGGGAAATAGATAAGGCGATAGAAGAAATACTCACATAGGAGGTGGAGATCATCTCCGATAAAAGGGAGACACAAGAAAAGGAGGTGATCCCAGAACAAGAGGTCTGGGAATCTGAAAAGGAATCAAAACAAGAAAAGTCACAAAGGGAACCCGAGCAGGAGGAAACAACGGTCTAGGGGACCAAGATAGGTTCAAGGTGAATCAATGATGAGTGACCAACAAGTGGGGAAATAGGACCTACAAGATCAACTGTACCCCAAATGTCATGTTCCAAACGCCTTTGGTTACTCTAGGTGACCAAGTTCCCTGTGGTACATTCGATGAGGTGGTCTCAGCGGCCCAATAGTCAAACATTGGCCAGACACCTTTGCCACCTCCAGAGAATCTTCCAATGGAGAAGGATGTCCTGGCGAATGATGCCGAAGAGAAATGACAACAACAAGATGAGGGGATAAACCCTGAAGATATAAACATTGATTCAACTAATACTGAGAAAGATGGGGAAATACCTGATGATACAAGTAATGCCAGTGCCAGCGAAGATGAGGTCCTTGACACTGCTGACAAGGATGCCACTAGGGTGGAAGATATTGAAGCCTCCAAAGAGAAGGAATAGGAATAGGAAAAAGAAAAGGAGCCTGATGAAACCATAGATATCGAGAATACACCATCGGACTCCGAAGGGGATCCCAATGCTCAGGCCTTGGCAAAAAAACTACCCTAGCTGCCGCATTGGCTGGTGGAATCTAGAAAGAGAAATGCCCCAGTGGTAGTAGGTAATCTCCTCTCCTTGGTTGAGATGATGGCCCATAACGCAGAGGCCAAGAAGACCTAAAGGCCCAGATAGTCTATCCCCTCTAGACTGGTCCAGGAGGAAGCATAGTTGAAATAATTTCAACACCTCCCCCAAATACAGATACGACAACTGCAAGAGATGAAGAGTATGCACTCATAGAGGTGCCTCTAGAAAGGAGAGATAAGCAGGGAGAGCTAGACCTACTAAGAGGGGTGACCAAGGAAGTGGAATCCTGGTATGATAAACAAACACATAAGTTGAAAGAGGAAAGAGAGAAAAATGAAAATCTCCTTAGACTTCTAGTAGAGATTACATAGCCACTGGCTGAAATTTGTCTGAAATCCTCCACCTCTAGACCACCGCTTCCGCAGGGTGACATGGATGCTCTTAGGGACATGAAGAAGAAGGAATAGGCTGTGGATGGGTGGATCGCCAAATAGATCAAGGTCATAAGGAAATTTTTAGAGGTGTCACTCCTAGACCTTTACTTGGCCAATAATATCTTGGGCCAAGTAACCAATGTCATTGTCCTATGGGAAGGAAACTTAGAGAAATATGAAGGGTGGAAGACTAGGTTAGATGAAGTCATCAAATCAGGGAAAGAGGCCATCACAGAGGTGGGAATTTTGGGAGAGGAATCATTTGAATTCATTCAGGCCTAGTACTCCAGACTTGACCTCAAAATTGAGGTATGCAAGCAACTGGTCATGGCCCTAAAAGAGAAAATCATGGTGGTCACAAGTTGATCCTTTCACCATAGGAACTTGTACCCTAGAGGACTATATCCTTAGTAAATATGATGAGTTGATGGAGTCCCACTATCAATCTGTTGGAAACTTCGAAGGAGAGAAGCTATCAAGAATATCTAAGATGATGCTCCAAGATCATGGCTCTGTGAAACTAGTAGATGAATTATGGGATGGGGCCAAAGATATTGAAGAGAAGTTTGGAATTATCCATGACCAGTGGAACAACATCAGGGACATAGATGGAGATGGAATTAGCCAAATCTTGGGGGAATTTAAGAATAGTAAGGGATAATAAAGTTCTTTGGATTCTAGGGATTTTCACCAGTAGGGTGTATTCTAACCATTCATTATTCTTTGAGCATAAGCTCCTAGATTCCAGAATTATAGATGCAATAGTTTTGTATTCTTTTGATGACCAGTGTCTAGGTTCCTCATAGCCAACTGGTCATTATCCAACAGTTAATAAGGGTTTCATAAAGTAGGTGACCCTGGTAAGGCATGTCAGATCAAGGGAGGGCCCTGACAGGTGATCTTCCCAAGGTGTCACTCCAGCATTAACTACCTAGGGCATCAAAGACAGTGAGCCACATTTCTCATTAATGAGGCATGTAGCCTCAAACTCTAGGAAGATCGGATTTCTTCTATTCTTTCTCAAACACTCTTGTTGAGGCCAATTCTTCCATCCTTTCTTCTTGTCTTCTTCTATCGATCTGTCAGACCTCTACTCATTTTTAGGTCTTTGTAAGTGGTGTAGGTAGTACCATCCACCAAATATTGTATTTTAATGTTGGTTGTACAATTAGATTAGGGTAAACTTTAGGGAAAGTATGTCTATAAATAATAAGTTTGACCTCATTTCAAGGGTTGGTGAAATTGATGATTTTGTAGTCCAATAATATTAGCATTTGACTTTTCATTTCTTGTAGTTGCAGAGCTCAATGCTTAGTAGTTCTTAGTAGTTAGATGCACTCTTAGAGCCATTGATGTACGCACCAGTGATGCTGGAACCATGTTTATGAAGAAGGAAGAGTTTTGACAATGATTTTGTTGGCGTTCTAATCTCTGAGTTAATGATCTTTTGTGTTGTATGTTTCTAATGTCCTTTTCTCTAATGTTTTAAGTAGATTAACGACCCCCTCTCCTCTTGCTATTGAACATGTATCAATCGTTGGTTCTTTGTATGTTCAGTATTTAGTATAGTTCATTAGAGCATTGTTGATATTTTAAATGTATTACATAACTATAAGTAGAAGTAAAGCACTCTATCCCTAGCATATCCTTTGAAGTTTGTTTGATAACCCAAATGCTTGTAGGAAGCCCTAACTTATCAAAATCCTTAAAGAAGGAGATGAGTCAAAAACCATCTATCCCTCCAAACAAAACAGTCACACACCCAACTTAGCTCTCCACACTGTCGAGACCCAACACTTAGGTGCTTGAAGGCCTGGAGAATTTATTCCCTAGACAACCTTTATAGGAAAGGTTGGCTAGTACCCCGGTACCTGGTGAAAACTCACATCTGTTGATGAGACCAGTCATAAAGTCCTGTCAATAGAAAATGACACTAGAAGGAGGGCATGACCTCATCCCCTTCAGAATATTTTAACTTTACATAGCCTGGGGGTTCCCCAAGCCATAGTTTTAGGAATTAAGATTTTAGCAAGATTGGGTATTTTTTGCTCGCATGCTTTGAAAGAATCCTTCGATCAGACCCCAAACCCCAGAAATTTTGTTGAACTAGAGCCTCCTACTTGAAATAAAGGGACCCCAAAGACTAAATAGCCTACCAACCTTATCTGGGGATTTGCTACACCTCTGAATACCCAAGCTCCTCAGATAACTGCGAGGACCAATAGTCAACCCAGCCAAAATCAAACACCCCCGATGGAAAATTACTTTGGTAACACTGGGTCCCCCATGGGGTAGTTTCCTGGTGCTACCAATGATCTTCCTCCACATTTGGAGAAGATCTACCCCAGATATGAGCCTCTAGGCTCATGAACCGCAGAAGAGCATCTACAGGCATACAAGGATGCCATGAACCAACACTAGGTCCAACATCAGGACGTTGTGACACAGATGTTTCTCCTATCCTTGGGATAGAATGATCTAAACTGGTACCTCAACTTGTTGGCCAACTCCATCAACAGCTAGCAAGACATGGAGGACACCTTCCTTGTGGCCTTCCGCATTCATGTGGACCCGATGTGGTGCCACAGCCAATTTATCTCTATCTAGAAGGAACCAAATGAACCCCTAGCCACATTCAATCATCATTTCCAATGCACCTTGAAGTGGTACATGGGTCCTTTCATCCCATCCACTAATGTCACCATCTAGATACCTAAATTCTCTGGATCCCATTGTTTCCACTCTCCTTTGGAGAACCACCACCAGAATGACCGGGATACTTTGGCAAAGGTTTACAACCTGGCCCTGGAGTTGTCCCATGGTTTGAGTAAAGCTCCCGATGGAATTGTGCAGCACACACCATTCAACATGATACCCAATGGAAATTCTTACATCAGGGGATACAATCCCAATTAGGAAATGGGTGGCCCAATGATGGCCATGGGCCCACCACCACTGATAAACTAGCAGGCCTAGTACATATATCCATTGTGAACCCAAACAACACCAGGTCTAGAGATCATTCCTTGGAACCAGTCATAGTAAATACAACCACTAACACAACCCTTCGGAGTACCCTTCTTCTAGTCACTTGCGGCTGGAGGATTGTAGTCCTTGACTCCAAAAGCTGCTGTCACTTTCCCTGGGAACCAACCACAACAATCATCACACTGTGACACAAACACCCAGCTGTCCGCCGAGGTTGAATCCCTCTAGTGATTGGTGTCCTCCCTAATTGTGGACATGGGACAGCTAAAGGTGCGGCCTTCCACACCCCACAACCCCAATTCTCAGAGAGGGAATGTTCTCTAGACAATGAAATACCAATTCTAGAGGAAGAAACTACAACAATGGGCCCCAGCCCAACCAACAGTAATGGAACAAAAATACAAACACTAGAGGTCCCCTCCAAACTAAAACACCACTCAGGGTGGTGCTAGACCTACCCATTTCACACTGATTGCAGAACTCTAGCCCCTGACTAATTGGTGTAGATTGCATGACACTGGCCCTCATTTCGAGGTGAACTGTGCCACCCTAGAAAACATCATCATGATCTCCCAGTTGGACAGACATCAAAATATCGATTCCACTCCCCCGTAACCTTCCACATTAGAGCTTACTCACTGTGCCTTCACCTATGAGACCGTATTCTTTGAAATAGGAAAATAAGACAAGGAAGAGCCCGAATTGTAGGGGTTCTTTGATGAATCTATCCCAGCCTTTGAGGCCAATGCCTTCACCATCCTGCGGACTCCCTCAACACTTGGAGTTAGGATGGTAAATGACCAGTTTATATGCCAACACCTCCCAAAGATACCCCTCCTTGGGATAACACAACTAATCACTCCTTCCAACCAAAAGGGCCTGGCTCTAACCAAGCTAAGGATCCAGTCGAGGCAAGGCAATTTTACCTGGGGGAAGGTTTGACATCACAAAGGCGTTGGAAAGAACCACCACCTCCATGAACTTGATGGAGGTTTTGCTGAATTGTCCTAAGCAAAAGAAGTCCCTTCTAAAGCTCATGGGAAACCTGAGAGCCATCATTAATCCACCCAAGACTGTCACATTTGACAATGCCAACGCGGCTATCTTCCAGGGAAACACTAAAGATCCTCCCTTTTTTCTAGGCTTGAACATACAAGGGAAGAACCTACATAATTGCTTGGTAGATTCCAGAGATTTGGGCAACGTCATGCCATTATTCATATGCCAGAAGCTCAAAATCTTTCCCACTCCATCCAAAGGTGTAGTAGTCCAACTAGGAAAATCTACTGTAAAAATGGTAGGTGAGCTGAAGAACATTTGGATTCAGCTCATCCAAGACCCCCGGATATCAAGCATAATAGACATCCAAGTGGTGGACATCCCTAAAACTTATGGGATGTTATTAAGTTGGAATTGGTCTAAGGCCCTTAATGGGTATTTCTCTATGGGCTTCTCCCACTTGTGGCTCCCCTGGGAGGGGAAGTCTAACCAAATCTAGGTAGAAAGTGAACCTAGGATGAAACAGGCCCTCACTAAAGTCGGGAGGATAAATGACATCCTTTTATCTAAGACTTCCCCCCGGGTGTACCAACCTTTAGAGATCCTAACATTTGATTTCACCCCTAGGGAGGACCCCATAGCTTCTCAGAGAATTTAAGACCTGGACAAAAAATTGAGGGGTGAGGTTAACTCACAAGGTATCACAACAACTCCTGCCACACTCTTGTCCGACACTTGGTGCCGAATGCATTATCAAATTTTTTTTGAACTAGAGTGTGAGCCTTGCACCACTGCTACTACCCACCTCATCAACACCCTCCAAGAGAAAGAACACAAAGTCAATTCCCTGGGACCTAGTACTTCATTCAACGGTGTGCCTATGGTGTGGCCTATCCAAGATTCCCAACTACCAGCTTCTCCAGGGGCAAACATCACCCATGCACCATCATAGGTGGAGGAAACTCCTCCCAACACTCATGAAATAAATACAAATACCACTTCACCTTCCCAGCCCCATAAAATGAACAATGACTTGTGGACCCTGAAGTTTGATGTGTCCCGGTCTAAAAAAAGCGGTGTGGTTAGAGTGGAGTTGATCAACCCATGGGGGAAATCCTTCCTTGCATCTTACATGATGTAGTTAAAATATACAAATAATGTCATGGAGTATGAGGCCTTGGTCCTTGGACTCCTATTCGCATTGAGAAAAGGAATCACCCACCTCTAGGTGATGGGTGATTCAGAGTTGATCATTAAGCAAGTCCAGAGCCAATACACTTGTCACAAAAAAAGGGTGGCTACATACCCCAATTGGGTGTGGAGACTCATTGAATATTTTGATGCTTTTGTCATCAAGCTTATTCCTTGGAAAATAAATTATGTTCTGGATTCCCTTGTTGTGTCTTCCAGCACCCTTGAGCCAATGGCTGGCTCACAGCTCTGGAAGTTTTCTATTGAGATGGCCCCCACCCCATCCATCCTGGAAAATATCACTCACTTTAAGGTCTTTGAGGATGATCAGCATATCATGGCCTTCATGGCCAATATTTGCGTCTTCAAGGATCAGATAGTGGAAGAAAGAGATCATGATGATACTGGGCAGGGTGATGATGATGACGGGATCATAGACTTCCAACCAACACCATCCCAAAGGGGATGGTAGCTCTTGAGCACATATTTGATTTGGACCCTCGGGGCTAAGAGAAGATATCATCCTCCTTTAAGGGAGGAAAATTTGAAAAAGTTAACATTAGCTAGGCCGATGAGGAAAAATTGGTACATATTGGTACCTCCTACTCCCAGAGGAGAAGGAGAAGATTTTTGCAGTTATCTAAGAATACATAGACGTAATTGCATGGGGGTATGAGGATCTGAAGACTTATGACACATCCATCATGAATCATACTATCCCACTAAAACCAGATGCTAATCCCTTTCAAAAAAAGAAAAGATCGGTAAAACCATTGATCAAACCTCTATTTCATTAGGAGGTTCAGAAACTGCTATCAGCCCAGATTATATTTCCTATCTGGAACACAACTTGGGTTGCCAACCTTGTCCCTATGCAAAAGAAAAGTGGTGAGATCCACCTTTGCATGGATTTTCACAATTTAAACAAGGCATCTAAGAAGGATAATCACCCTCTCCCCTTGTTGGATGAGGTATTGCAAATTGTGAATGGTTCCCAAATGATGTCCTTCCTACATGGGTACTCCGGGTATAACCAGGTCATGGTTAAGTATGAAGATAGAGACAAGACAATGTTCACTACCAAGTGGGGGATGTTTACATAGTAGAGAATGTCCTTTGGCCTTAGAAATGTAGGGGAAAATTACAAAAGGCTATGGACATTGCGTTTGAAGGCCTAGTTAATAGATGCATAATCATCTACATGGATGATTTGACCATCTTTTCTCAGGACAGGCATGATCACTATGCCCACCTCACCCAAATTTACAAGAGATATCACTGGTATGGAATTTCACTCAACCCTAATAAATGTATATTTGGGGTCATAGAAGGGAAGCTACTTGGGCATATCATCTCTGAGAAGGGGATATCCATCGACCCCAAAAGAGTCGAAGCACTACAAAATTTACAAATGCCTAGCAGTAAGAAAGAGATGAGATATTTCTTAGGAAAGATAAACTTTGTCTGGCAGTTCATCACTGGATACACTAAGATCATCAAGCCACTCAATGACATGATGAAGAAAGATACAAAGATTGAGTGGAGTCCTGAAGAAAAGAAAGCATTCGCCCAAATTAAACAGACAATAATGGAGGCCCCAGTCTTGGAAAGTCTAGACTATTCCCTCTTGTTTCACATGTACTCCTTTGCTTCACTGCATTTTGTCACAGAATTTTTGACCCAGAAGGTTGAAGGGGAGGAATGACCAATATCTTTCATGAGCACTCCCTTCAAAAAAGCCAAAGTCTAATATTCACCCTTTGAAAAGCAAGATTTTTCTCTAGTCCGCACCATGAAGAAATTCTTGCATTATATTCTCTCGAGAAAAGTACATGATATCATTCCAGACCAGGTGGTTAAGTCTTTATTACTAGAGAGTGAACTGGGTGAATGCCAGGGGAAATGGATGGCCATCCTCCAAGAGTATGATCTAGAAATGAAACCCATGAAGAGAGTCCGAGGCCAGGGACTATGTAGAGAAATGGCAAAAGGAACTCCAGACATTGAATGCCAAACTTACACAGTGGAGTTTGTCACCCAAGACCCATAGTATACCAATCTGGTGTACCTTTTTCTCAACAAAATATGCCCAGAGGGGCTTCCCCAAAATAAACGTCACACCCTGCGACTGAAAAGCACACACTTAATGATAAAAAATGGAATGCTTTTCCATAGGAATTATGAAGGGATATACCTATGATGCATAGATAGGGATCACGCAGCTAAAATAATTGAAGAATTTCACAGGTAGTTTGGGAGCAGGCGTGGCTCAGTTCATGCCACGGCCCATTAGATTCTCTGGGTCAGATACTATTGGCCCTGCATCTTTAAAGATTTCTACACTCATGTTAGGAGGTGCCACACTTTCCAAACAATGACACATGATGAGCAACACTCAGCCATGCCTATGCAGCCGATCTTTGAGGTTAGACCCTTTGCCCAATGGGAATTTGATTTTATTGAGGAAATCAACCCCAACTCATCTTCCAACCACTGGTACATTTTGACTGCTACAGATTACTGCACCTAATAGTTTGAAGTGATTCCTTGCAAAAACAACACGGCAGATGTAGTTATTAAATTCCTGGAAGAAAACATAGTCACCCATTTTGGAATTCCATTCACAATAGTGTGTGAAAATGTTCCAGTATTTTCTTTGGCATATTTACTTGAATGGACCTATGAGAGGAAGATCACCCTAACATTATCTAGCAACTACTACCCCCAGGGTAATGGTGTGGCTGAATCTACTAATAAAAACCTGTTGGAGGTGATCAAACATCTGTTAGAAAAAAAAACCCCAGGACTGGCACCAAAAGCTTAGGTTCACCCTCTGGGTAGATCATATAAAAATTAATGCAGCCCTCAAAACATCCCCATTTCACCTGGTTTATGGCCAGAATCTAGTATTCCCTATCAACTTACAAATCCTGGTCTTACAGTTTATGCAGGAATTCAATAACTAGGATAACATTGTGGAGGTTCGGCTTCTGAACCTTATGAGGATGGAGGAACAAAGAGACGTAGCATTAGAACACTTCACATGTCACCAAGAAGTAGTTAAATGGTAGTTTGACTGAAGAGCCCAATATAAGTCCTTTCAGAGTTTGGACCTAGTCCTTTTATGGGACTAGGCTCGGGAAAAGAAAGGGAAGCACTAAAAGTTCCAAAGGATCTGGCTTGGACCATATCTAATTTTTAAGATCTACGGGGAAAATAATTATCACCTCAATACCATGACCAAAGAAGCCATCCCATTGCCTATAAATGGACAATTTCTCAAGCCCTATTTTTTATAAGGTAGGTGGTAAGTTTACCCAAAGTTGTACTATATGTAAAGTTCCTTCTTGTAAATATCTTTTCACGGTGTTCCTTTGGAATACCTTGTCCTTGGAAGTAGTCATTGGATTTCCTCTAAGATCGGCCCCCTTGTCCTTTTGTTTTTCCTTTTCTATTTTCTTTTTCTTTGCGTCTTGTTTCTCTGAGTTCCCAGCATGTTTCCCTCTTCTTGTAGACAGGTATGCTTCGCATAACATCTAGTCCCTAGAATGGTACCTTGTGCATTTTGGGTAGTTTGGAATCTATTGTTAGCATGGTGGAATTTGTCCATACTCCAAAGTTTTTTTGTGTATGGTAACAAGTTATGAGTAATCTTCATCGGATTCATATCTTGAGAGTCTGGACATTGGTTAACAGAAAATCCAAAGAAACAAGTAAACACATGGTCCTTGAGAGTAGATTGGTTGTACTAGTTGCTGACCAAGTCTAAAAATTATAAAATATCCCAAGTCTGGAATGCTCTCTCCTATTCAAAAATATGAATTAGGTGGAAAGGTGAAAGAAGTAACCATAAAAATTAGCTAAGCTTAAGGTTCACGGTGAAAGAAGTACCGCTTTCCCATCTTCAAAAGAAAAGAAAAGAAAAGAACTGAAGAATAGATAATTCCGGTATCCAGGGGAAACATGCAAGATAGGATGAATTTGGTCCAATTTATTCAGTGCCTCCTCTCTACTGCAACTACAATTCATCATCTTGATTTTATTTCAAAGCACACACCTGACAGCTGACAAAAGACTGAACCAATGATGAGTCAAATTTTCTTAGACACCTCGCGCCTTGCAATAAAAATGCTCCAAGTAAAGATTATTTCTAGTTTTTATAACCAGAGATTCTGAAGCCCTCGAATGCACTGAGGCATCTTTCCTAGTGAGTCACCATTTTTTATGCCTTGCATACCCATCCAGACATTTTGTAGGAAAAATGTTGGGTCCCCCTTTTTTCTTTTTGCCTTGTTTCTTTTTCTCTTATTTCCTCTGGCCTTTGCCTCCGCAAGGGTCATTTTCTTTTTCTTTTTGGTTCTCTTTCCTCTAGGACCCAGTCTTGGAGTGTGCTTGTCTTTTGAGTTGGCTAGATTTTGGACTCTGGGATTCTCTATCATCATGTCTTCTTATATCGGAAGGTGTGGCTGCATGGAATCCCTGGGCCCAAAGTCCAGGTTTTTCCTTTTCCAAAGTTTGCGGAAGGAAAGTGGGATGTTTTACCCTAGGGGTATAAATAGGATTTACCAGCCATTTTTACACTTACCATAATCAAAACACTCAGAGCGATTAAAGTGATTCAAAGGTGATTAAGGCGATTCAACAATGTTTAAGTTCAATTTGCTCTCTATGATAAACTGTTGATTAGCAGTAATTTGAGGTGGTGTGTTAACAGTCCTTTGAAGCTTCTTGGGTTTCAGAGTGCCTCCTGTGCTCATTCCTCCATGGTCTTCATGTTTTTAGGTAGTTCCTTTGGCTCTCCTTTATAATTTTGTTCTTCTTGGATTTTTGCTTTGTTTTCTTGGGTGCATTTCTTGGTTCTCTATTTTGGTTCCATTTTTTTTTTTTTTTTTTTTCCCATTAGTTTTCACCTCCCGTTGGTGGGATGGCTCTACTAGAGGGTTTTCCACCTCCTATGAAGGTGTAAATTGGTAGTTCCTATAAATACCTTGTAGTTTAGTGGTTTCTGTATATAGAAGTATATAGTTTGTCCTCGGGTCATCCTGTGAGTTGTGCTTTGGCCCTCATTGTGCTTCGGCTTTATGTGTATTTCATGTATATTAATGTATATCCTTCCAGTTTTTTGGCAACATTTCTATGCCCTTTCATGTTTAAACTAGATTGTTGAGCTCACCCTCATGGTGTTTTCCTGGCTCAAAATCAGTACCTCACCTATTCAAGCCATGGAAATTTTCTCTCTTTTGTCTTTTCATCTTAATGACAGGATTAATCTCCCAAGAGTGGGAATTTAAATGACATCCCATCTGGAATTCATTTCCCTTGTATCATCCCACTTGTTGCCTTTAAGAGTCCTTACACTGTTTGTCACGTGACCACATGACAACCCATGTAATCCAAGTACGACACACTGCCAATCACATTAGTAATGGCTAGTTTCTCCAGACTCTGGGCATTGAGAAGTTCATGTGTCTTCATCCCATTTTTGTCACCTAAACCAATACCCTAGAGCCCTTGGGTGCTGATCATAATCCAATCTTTGTTAACTTTTGTATTCTTGGATTTTGATACATACTAATACTTTTCGAATAGGTGCAAAATGGCCATGAATTCCCTAGAGTCCATAAAATGTATTTTTGTCATGTTATATGTATTAATAGTTCTCTAATATTGTAGGTTGCAGGTAATCCATCAACATGTCTGAAGTAACAACTCCTCCTGGAAGTCCAGAACTTCCAACTACTTCCACTCAAGCGGCCAAGATTCAGAAAATATGTTAGTCAAGCTTCCATTAACCTCCAAATACCTGAGGGAGGGTGTTCTTGTGGGGTCCAAAGTGGACTCCAACCTATAGGAAATCATAGATACTAAGCCCAGACTATGGGCTAAAATGCAGAGCCTGGTCCAAACCATATATCAACAGAGGGTCATCAGAGATGATATGGAAAAATATGTGGCTGCCTCCAGAATCATCAAGGCTACAAGTTTTCCCTACTTGGTGCAAGCACAAGAGCTAATCCTTCAATTAGCGATTCTTTACAACACCCCCACCTGGGTTTTTCAAATTGTTGATACCCTTCCACTACACTATCAAATGCCCATTGTCAATTTGGATACCGCCACTTTTTCTTCAGGGCTGGGGATCCCCCAATTCAAGGGAGATATTGTTATCTCCCAGTCTGTATCATTGAAGGAGTTCAAGGAGATCTCCCTCCTCACCCAAAAACATCTCAATACTCACTATATGAAGTCCCCAAGAAGGGACTATAAGAAGATGAAGCTAGAAATTACCTGTAGAGACTTCAAAGAATGCATTCAAGTGGGGATCATATTTTTGTGCAGGCTCTTTAAAGAGCCCCATGCTTGGGAATTTTTGGCATGGATGTATTACTTCCTCTATTGCATCACCACCCATAGTCAAACATTCGACTAGGCCACCATCATCACTAATCATGTAGACACGCAACTAAAGAGTGTCCTCTGGAATGCAAAATTCTACATGACATCCTATGTATTATGGGCACTGGCCCAAAAGAGATCCACTTTTTGGGGATTGTAGATAGTGGGAATTCTCGGGAATGGGCCTGGCCAATTGGTTCCATGGGAGCATTATCCCTAGGTTTAGTGGGAACTCAGCTTCCCTAATTTTTGCAGGGTGAATGATGCATTTTTTTACCACAACATTTTGACACTTACTTGGGACACCGGGTACCAGTTATTGTAGGAGGAAATGAACCTGGTGAACACTTACAAAAATTATTTTATTCAATTGTAGCAACATACTTACATTCAGGTGACTGGCTTCTCTGGGAAACCCTACCTACTCCCCAGACATTATGGGGATAGGATTATTCTTTTGGATTTTTGAAGGCAAATCCTAGAGCTAAATACATTATTTGCCTTGAAAAAGTGCATATCCATTCCATTCTCGGTCACTTGTGGGAACTAATCTCGTAGTCTCGTGGTAGCTAAGGAGGTTGACAATGAGTTAAAGAGTCTAGGACTGGTAGAATTCCACCATACCAAAAGCAATTTTGATCTAGTAGGTAAGATAAGAGAGGTGCTACCCTAGGCATCCATGCCACAAAGATGATATTGAAGATTTCTAGGTGGATTACTAGTATAGTTCTAATCTCTAGACCTAGCAGCACTCCCGGATGTCCAAAGGTTTAATGAAGGCCCTCAACCTTCAGGGATTCCCAAAAGACTTTACAAATGATAGGAAAATTAGATTGAAAAATTAGATCTCCCTCCAATGGATTGGGGCACCTTAGAGAATTTAACAATTGAGGATGTTAGTTGCCCCATTCTTGATAATAGTCACAAGTATTTTGAGAGGGTGTGTTCGAGGACCACCCGTAAAGGCCCAATTTTATGAAAGTCTACTTTGACCTCCAGAGCCACGGGACCAAGAAAAAGAAAAGGGAAGGAGAAAGAAAGTGCCCCAGCTCAATTAAATTCCCTAGGTCCACTCCCCATGATGGAAAAAATTCATGAATAGATGGAGGCATCTAGGCTGATGAGCCAAAAGATAAGCACCCATCTCTCCCACGGTCTCCTTGCAACTCCAATAGGATCTGCCCGTCAGATGAAATCCCCCTCGTTGGAAACACTTATGAGCAGGCAGACATTCACTGAGGCAGAGTCTGCAAATATTCAAGATGTTGGGGCCCCGTTAAAAAGAAAGGAGAAGAAGAAGGTAGCCCATCCCCCAAGCATAGATATAGGTCTCGACATGCCCAATGTTCCCCCAGTGGAAGTCAGTTTGGACTCCCCTAAACTAGATGATATTTCAAAAACTTCTCCCCTGTACGATGACTTCGACAACATCTTTGAGATGGATGAGCTCATGAATCTACACAGGGAGATAGATAAGGCGGTAGAAGAAATAGCCACACAGGAGGTGGAGATCATCTCTGATTAAGGGGAGATACAAGAAAAGGAGGTGATCCCAGAACAAGAGGTCTGGGAACCTGAAAAGGAATTAGAATAAGAAAAGGCACAAAGGGAACCCAAGAAAGAGGAAAGATCAGTCTAGGGGACCAAGATAGGTTCAAGGAAAATCAATGATGAGTGACCAACAACTGGGGAAACTAGACCTACGGGATCAACCATACCCCCAATCATCACGCTCCAAATGCCTTTGGTTACTCCAGGTGACCAAGTGTCCTAGAGTACATTTGACAAGGTGGTCTAAGTTTCCCAAGAGTCAAACATTGGCCAGACACCTCCACCACCTCTAGAGAATGTTCCAATAGAGAAGGATGTCCCAGTGAATGACGCTAAAGAGGAATGAAAGAAACAGGATGAGGGGAGAAATCCCAAAGATATAAATATTGATTCAAATAATGCTGAGAAAGATGGGGAAATCCCTGATGATATAGGTAATGCCGGTGCCAGTGGAGATGAGGTCCCCTACACTGCCAATAAGGATGCCACTAGGGCAGAAGATAATGAAGCCTCTAGAGAGCAGGAACAGGAATAGGAAAAAGAAAAGGAGCCTGATGAAACCATATATACTGGGAATGCACCACCAGACTCTGAAGGGGATCCCAATGCTCAAGCATTGGCAAAAAAACTTACCTAGCTGCCACATTGGCTAGTGGAATCTAGAAAGAGAAAGGCCCCAGTGGTAGCAGGTTTTCCCCTCTCCTTGGCTAAGATGATGACCTAGAATGTAGAGCCCAAGAAGCCCAAAAAGGCTCGGATAGTCCATACCCTCTGGACTAGTCTGGGAGGAAGCACAGTTCCAATAATTGCAACATCCCCCCTAGATACATATGTAGCAACCACAAGAGTTGAAGAGTATGCAATCACAGAGGTGCCTCTAGGGAGGAGAGATAAGCAGGGAGAGCTAGACCTGCTAAGAGAGGTGACTCAGGTAGTGGAAGTCCAGTATGATAAACAAACACAAAAGTTGAAAGAGGAAAGAGAGAAAAATGAAAATATCCTCAAACTTCTATTAGAACTTACACAACCATTGGCTGAAAATCCATTTGGAATCCTCCACCTCTATGCCACCACTCCCATAGGGTGACATCGATGCTCTTAGGCCATGAAGAAGAAGGCACAGGCTATGGATGGGTGGATCACTGAATAGATCAAGGTCATAAGGCAATTTTTAGAGGTGTTGCTCCTGGACCTTTACTTGGCCAATAATCTATTGGGCCAAGTAACCAATGCAATTGTCCCATGGGAAGGAAACTTAGAGAAATATGAAGGGTGGAAGACCGGGTTAGATGAAGTCATCAAGTCTAGGGAAGAGGCTGTCATAGAGGCGAGAAATTTGGGAAAGGAATCATTCAAATTCCTTCGGGCCCAACACTCCAGACTTGACCTCAAAATTGAGGTATACAAGCAACTGGTCACAACCCTAAAATAGAAAGTCACGGTGGTCACAAGTTGATCCTTCCACCACCAGAACTTGTACCCTAGAGGGCTATGTCCTCAGTAAATATGATGAGTTGATGAAGTCTCGGTATCAGTATTTTGGAGAATTTGATAGAGGGAAGCTATACAGAATATCTAAGATGATGCTCCAGGGTCATGACTCTGTGAAACTAGTAGATAAATTTTGGGATGGGGCCAGAGATATTGAAGAGAAGTTTGGAATTATCCATGACTAGTGGAACAAAATCACGAACATAGATGGAGATGGAATTAGCCAAATTTTGGAGGCATTTAAGAATAGTAAGGGACAATAAATTTCTCTAGATTATAGGGATTTTAACCAGTAGGGTGTATTATGAGCATTCATTATTCTTTGAGCGTAAGCTCCTAGATTCCAAAATTCTAGATCCAACAGTTTTGTATTCTTGTGTTCTTCTTCCAATCTATCAGACCTCTGCTCTTTTCAAGGTGATTGTAAGTGGTGTAGGTAGTATCGACGACCAGATATTGTATTTTAATGTTGAGTGTATAGTTAGATTAGGGTAAACTTTAGGGAAAGTATGTGTATTTATAATAAGTCTGACCTCATTTCAAGGGTCAAAAAAATGGATGATTTTGTAGTCCAATACTATTAGCATTCGGATTTTCATTTCTTGTAGTTGCAGAGCTCAATGCTCAGGAGTTCTTAGTAGTTAGTATTGGAATAGTCCCAAGGGATAACTGAGAGGGGGCAGTGAATCAGTTATCAACAAGTTTAATTCTTTTCTCTAATTAATTATAGAATATCAGTAAGCAGATACACATTTAAGATAACACAAAATAGAACACCACAGTTTTGGCTATGGGGAAACCAGACTAGGTAAAAACCCCGGTGGGAATTAACACCCACAAAGAATTGTACTTAAGTATAGTAATCCCTGTTAGAAGATCTTACAACCCTATTAGAGTTTATCTTTACAATGCATTAAGTATAGTGACCTGGTTAAGGGTTAGACCCTGTAAGGAGTCTTTTACAAATAACCCTATTAGGGGTGAGGACTCACTATCCAAAAGCTCACTGCTAATATGATGAAGGCTACAACCTTTCCTAAAAAAGATATACACTATATTTGATTATGAACTAATTGAGTAGACCTATTGTCTTGATTAGTTCCAATTAATTGTATACACTCTTTGCTTCTTCACATAGATCTTTAATTGATGAATGAAATGGCTTTACTATCCCAAAACAATCAACATTATGTTCTATCCTTTTTTGTTTCTTTTCTTGTCATTCACACTTGGTGATCTTCAAATGAACTACTATAAGCATCTTCTCCAAAAGATATGATCTTTGTCAACTTTAGGAATCCCTCCAATGCTTCTCTTGTTGGCTAAACCAAGCACACAACATAATTAGAACCACACAAATCAAAATGAATAGATGCATTGCTTCACATAGTCGGCTCAACCAAAATTACCCAAACGTCATGCTTTAGATGAAACATGATTAGCGCCTTTGGTTAATTTTCTTTGACTCATAACTAAACATGAATTTGAACATGCATATCCCATAGATAGATGCAAATGAATAATCAATAAAATTACTGTCGACTTTCTGAAAAACAATCTTCTAAAACGGTGGCTGGTAAACAGAGTAACATAACTCAACTATTATTAAACATCTAAATCTGCGTGTATGTACATGGTATAGTAACTATGTCTAAAACATAAAAATACCCACGCAAGGCTTCTATATATTCATACTGAAAAGTGAGTATAGTTCACTGCTATATACTATATATTGTCATCAATGGAAAACATACAGTCCACTATTTGCATAAAGACAAATCTCCAACAATCTCCCCCTTTGACATTGATGGCAACATATGAATAAAAACACCATCAATTTAAAAGTGTCTTGTTTCTTTTTACAATCTTCTCAATATCCTCATCAAAGTTTCCTCTTCACTGCTGCAAATCCTCTAACTGTGTTTTTATTTTTATGACTATATACTCCCCCTTTGACATCAATGGCAAAGGATTCCAAATACGAATAAGCACAGGTACTACTCTAGAAGTAGAGTAGTCAACCACTCATCAGTCACTAAGGACTGATGTATTTTATGTGAGTTATAATCAGACTCAGGAAAGGGAATTACTCCCAACTTCTTCTTGAGATACTCAAAAGTATCTTTTGATAATGGTTTTGTGAATATGTCTACCAACTGATCTTTGGTGCTCACATAATCTAACTTCACTTCTTTGTCTGCAACTTTTTCACTTAGAAAATGATATTTTATTTCTATGTGTTTTGTCTTTGCATGCATTACAGGGTTCTTTGACATGTTAATGGTGCTGGTGTTGTCACAATGGATGACAATGGGATAATCAATTTGAATTCCAAAGTCTTTAATCATCTATTTGATCCAAACCATTGTTGAGAAATTCAATGCGACTGCTACACACTTAGCTTCTATTGTTGACTGAGAAATATAGTTTTTCTTCTTACTTGTCCAAGTTACCAACCTGTCTCCAAGATATATTGCTCCTCTGGAGGTACTCTTTCTATCATCAACACAACCTGCCCAATCTACATCTGTGTACACATGAAGTTCTACATTTTCTGAGTTAGGATACCATAAACCATAGTCTATAGTTCCCTTTAAATATTTGAATATTCTTTTTATTTCCATTAGGTGATTCCATTTAGGATCAGTTTCAAATATCCCAACAATTCCAACTGCATTAGATATATATGTTCTAGATTGAGTGAGATATATGAGATTTCCAATCATAGACTTGTAAAGTGTTTTGTCAACTTTTGTAGAGTCATCATTTTTAGAAATCTGGCTTCATGTTATCATAGGAGTGCTTACTGTCTTGCAGTCTTCCATATTGAATGTCTTCAATATCTCCTTTACATATTTAGACTGGTTTATGAATATACCTTTGTCTGTCTGCTTTACATTTAATCCCAAAAAGTATTTTATAGGTCCAATCATGCTCATTTCAAATTCACTCTACATCTCTTTTGCAAATTTTGTACTAAGCTTGTCATTACCTCCAAAAATAATGTCATCAAAAAATATAGCAACAAGTAGTAAACCTTTAGGTGTCTCTCTGATGAATAGGTTGCAATTTACTACTCCCTTTTTTAATCCAATTCTTTGTTAAGTAGCCATCAAGTCTCTCATACCATGCTCTTGGGGTTTGTTTAAGTCCATAAAGAGCTTTCTTTAGTCTGCATACCATGTCTGGTTTGTCTGAAAGTTTAAATCCTCCAGGCTTCTCTATGTATACTTCTTCCTTCACATCACTATTCAGGAAAGGTGACTTGACATCCATCTGATATACTTTGAAGTTTTTGAATGTTGCATAGGCTAAAAATAAATTTATAGCTTCTAGTCTTCTCATAGGGGAAAATGTATCAGAATATTCAATTCCTTCTCTTTACGCATTTCCTTTACATACCAGTCTTGCTTTATTTCTTATCACTGTACCATCTTCATTCATTTTTTTTTTAATATCCACTTAGTTCCAATCAGACTCTTTTCACAAGGTCTATGGACCAATTCCCATGTTTCATTCTTCATTATTTGATCTAATTCTTCTTTCATTGCACTTTTCCAATCTGAATCATTACATCAATCTTCAACACTTAAGGGTTCAATTTTTAAAAGTAATCATACCTCTTCATCAATGGTTGAACCTTTTTCTCTGGATCTTTTCAGAACTTTACTGCTCTGACCTCCAATGATATCTTCTTTAGAGTGGTATTTAGATGTGTATTTTGAGATTTTAGGTGTGACATTCTCATCTGTAATCTGTGATTCTTCTTGACTTGGTTCAAGGTTATTGCATGATACATCAATATAGTCAAACATTTCTTCAATAACTATGTCTTTATTGATCGGTCTAGGTTCATCTTCAATCATAGGTGCATATTCATAATATCTCTCTTGAATTGTGAACTTCTCATCAATCTTCACATGTGCACTCTCAATGATTTTCTTCAACCTTACATTGAAACACCTATAAGATTTTCTCTTAGTAGAGTAACCAAGAAAAATACCTTCATCGCTTCTAGCATCAAATTTTCCAACACCATCATCTCTCTTGATGTAGCACTTGCTTCCAAAGATTTTGAAGTACTTTACTGTAGGTATATTACCAAACCAAAATTCATAAGGTGTTTTGTCTATGCCTGGTCTTAGTTGAATTCTATTGATAGTATAAATAGATGTATTAACTGCATCTCTTTAATAGGTGTGTGCAACTTTCCCTTCAATCATGATAGTGCACATTGTATCAAGTATTATCTTGTTTCTCCTTTCTGCAATTCCATTTTGTTGAGGGGTTCTGGGTGCACTTAGTTGTCTTTTGATCACATGTTCTTCGCAGTACTCAAGAAACTTATTAGAGGTGAATTCTCCTCCTCTATCAGATCTCAGACATTTTATCTTTAATCTAGATTCATTTTCAGCTTTAGCTTTGAATATTTTGAACTTCTCAAAAGCTTCACATTTGTCTTTTAAGAATGTAAACCACATCATCCTAGAGAAATCATCAACAAAAAAAATGAAATACCTTTCACCATAGTATGATCTTGTTTGAGTAGGTCCACATAAGTCTGTATGTATTAGATCTAATTTTTTCTCTGTAGAGTTTTGTTTGATTCTAAAAGAGTTCCTCACATGCTTTCCCATCACACATTCCCTGCACATAGTATCAACTTGTCTTGCAATACTAGGAAGCCCTCTTACTTCCTTTACATTACTTATCTTCACTATTTTGTCAAAATTGATATGACAAAGTCTTTTGTGCCAAATCCAACTGTCATCCACTTTTGCAATTGGTCTTTGATCCTGATGCAATCATGTCTCCTTTGTTTTTAATAATGCATCTGTTGTTTTTGAATTCCAAATGATATCCTTTATCTAGCAATTGTCAAACACTTAGTAAGTTATGATGCAAACCATCAACATACAAAACATCATCTATCTTGTTCTTTCCATCAAAGGTGATATAACCTCTTCCTATGATAGGTTTGGAAGTGTTATCTCCAAATCTAACCATGCCACCTTTGTACTTTACTAGATGTACAAATTTATCCTTTTCACCTGTAATGTGATGTGAACACCCGCTATCTATGATCTAGTCTATTCTGATGTCAGATTGTGAAACTAAAGCCAATTCTTGTGCTTTCTTTTCATCTTCAATTTCTATTTTATCAATCATTTTTTCACTATTTTTAATTGCAACAAATCCAATTTCATCTTCTCCTGAATCATCATCAGTTACACCATCTTAAGCATGATAGCATTCCTTAGTGTATTTGGGTTTGTAATCTGATCTTTACTTCTTGACTCTTGTAGAACACTTGGATGCAAAGTGGCCAACTTTGTCGCATAAAAAACATTTGAATGGTAGTTGTCCTTCATATTTTCCTTTGCCTTTCCTTTCTTGCTTAGCAATCATAGCACTTATTTCTTCTAGTTCTATATCAACTTCTTCTTTCTCATTATTAATAGAGATGCTCAAGGATTTCTTTTCATGGACTGAGGCTTTGAAAGTTGTTTCCATTTTGGGTTCTATCTTCAATCTTGATATCTCAAATGTTGATATTTTGCTAATCAAGGTTTCTCTTTTGAAGTCCTTTGAGAATTGCATGGTTTCATCCAAGATGTTTATCTTTCTTTCATAACCTTCTATCAATGTGGTCATCAATTTGTCTATTATATCATCCTTTGAAATTTCTCCACCATTGTTCCTGATTCTTGAGACTCCTTCATTAATCCTCTAATTCTAAGCTCAGATGTTTTCTTCAGGTAGCATCTCTAAATTGTTGTATCTTTTCTTCCATGTCTTTTTGCATGCATTCTTAGCTTGGATGTCTCCTTCAAACTTGTCTTCTAGGTATTTCAAAATTGAATATGATTTGTCTACCTTCTTAATCTCATAAAATTTACAATCAGATAGGGCACTGATTAGGGTTTCTTTGGAAATTTCATTTTGGGTGAATACTTCCTTTTGTTTATTGGTAGAGTCTTCTTTACAAGGTCTTTCAAGGTGGGAACATCAATTGGATGAGTAGAAATCTCATAGATCTCAAAACCAATGTAATAAAGATGTGTTATCATTTTGTTCTTCCAATCAAGATAATTCTCTCCATCAAACTTAAGACTCTCTTTCCTGAAGTATGACATTTGATCTACCTTAAGCTGTTAGGATTTGTCTCCAAGACACTTGGCTCTAGTACCAATTGTTGGAATAGTCCCAAGGGATAACTGAGAGGGGGGTGAATCAGATATCAGCAAGTCTAATTCTTTTCTCCAATTAATTATAGAATATCAATAAGCACATACACATTTAAGATAACACACAATAGAACACCACAATTTTGGT
The DNA here is from genome assembly GCA_018584345.1 of Thuja plicata. Taxonomy (NCBI): domain Eukaryota; kingdom Viridiplantae; phylum Streptophyta; class Pinopsida; order Cupressales; family Cupressaceae; genus Thuja; species Thuja plicata. The sequence continues at coordinate 1,084,034 of MU226632.1, forward strand.
TACAGGGAAACCAAACTAGGTAAAAACCCCGGTGGGAATTAGCACCCACAAAGAACTGTACTTGACTATAGTAATCCCTGTTAGAATATCTTACAACCCTGTTAAGAGTTTATCTTTACAATGCATTAAGTATAGTGACCTAGTTAAGGGTTGGACCCTGTTAGGAGTCTTTTAAAAATAACCCTATTAGGGGTGAGGTCTCACTGTCCAAAAGCTTACTACTAATATGATGAAGGCTGCAACCTTTAGTAAAATAGATAGACACTATATCTGATAATGAACTGTTTGAGTAGACCTGCTATGTTGATCAGTTCCAATGAATTGTTTACACTCTCTACTTCTTCACATAGATCTTTAATTGATGAATAAAATGGATTTACTGTCCCAAAACAATCAGCATTTTATTCTGTCCTTTTTTGTCTCTTTTCTTGTCATTCACATTTGGTGATCTTCAAATGAACTACTATAAGTATCTTCTCCAAAAGATATGATCTTTGTCATCTTTAGGAATCCCTCCAATGCTTCTCTTGTCAGCCAAACCAAGTACGCAACATAATTAGAACTACACAACTCAAAATGAATAGACGCATCACTTCACATAGTCGGATCCACCAAAATTACCCAAATGTCATGCTTTGGATGAAACATGATTAGCATCTTTGGTTAATTGTATTTGACTCATAACTAAAAATGAATCTGAACACACATATCCCATAGATAGATACAACTGAATAATCAATAAAATTATTATTGGCTTTCTGAAAATAGTCTTCTGAAACAATGGCTAGTAAACAAAGTAACATAACTCAACTATTACTCAACATCTGAATCTGCGTGTATGTACATGGTATAGTAACTATGTCTGAAACATAAAAACAACTACACAAGGATTCTATATATCCATACTAAAAATTGAATACAGTTTACTATTGTATACTATATGTTGCCATCAATGACAAACATACAGTCCACTATTTGCATAAAGGAAAATCTGCAACAGTTAGATGCTCTCTTAGAGCCATTGATGTACGCACCAGTGATGATAGAACCATGTTAATGAAGAAGGAAGAGTTCTAACAATGATGTTGTTGGCCTTCCAATCTCTGAGTTAATGATATTTTATGTTGTATGTTTCTAATTTCCTTTTCTCTAATATTTTAAGCAGATTAACGACCTCCTCTCCTCTTGCTATTGAACATGTATGAATCACTTGTTCTTTGTATGTTCAGTATTTAGTATAGTTTGTTAGAGAATTGTTAATATTTTAAATGTATTGCGTAACTATAAGTAGAAGTAAAGCACTCTAACACTGGCATATCTTTTGAAGTTTGTTTGATAACCCAAATGCTTGCAGGAAGCCCTAACTTACCAAAATCCCTGAAGAAGGAGATGATTCAAAAACTAGCTATCCCCCCGAACAAAATAGTCACACACCCAACTTAGCTCCCCACACTATTGAGACCTGACATAGGTGCTTGAATGCCCAGAGAATTTATTCCCCAGACAACCTTTATAGATTAAGTTGGTCGGTACCCCAGTACCCGGTGACAACTTACATCTATTGATGAGACTGGTCACAAAGTCCCATCAACATGTTCCACTAACCATCGGTGTTTGTAGTCACTTAGTGAATGCTTTTTTATTATTCAATACTAAAAGAATAATCTTTATCTCTCTGATTCTGTGAATTCTTTGACACTTTGAATATGACCGATCATATTATATCAATTTGACATCAATGACAATACAATCCATTAACTGATTTAATATCTTGCATTATCTTTCTTCATTTCGGTGATCAACTTAACATATTCAAATGTTCAATCATTTATTTGTCATCAACCTTATGAGCTATGGTATGGATACACACCTAATGTGAGGTAATTTAGAATTTTTGGAAGTCAATGTTATATTTTGAAAGATAATAGAAATGGAAAACTTGACTCTAAAAGTGATGAAGAAATATTTCTAGGATATTCTACCAAAAAAAAAGCTTATAAATATCTTAACAAATCCTCTAACAAAATCATTGAAAGTGCAAATGTTAAAGTGGATGAATTTTATGATAAAAATGATGATGAAAGCATAAAGGAACCAGAAGGTTAAAATATATTTGTTTACATTGAAGAAACTGACACCTTACCTGAGAAATAGTGTAACTCTACCAAGCGTTAGAACAATGCACCCGAGCATCTAGCTACACACACTGAAAGTTATGAAAATGATCATAATGCTAACCTGAGTGATGATGATCAAAATGAAGGTCAAAATGATCATCAAAATGATGAACATAGATTTGAATTTGTGCTTGCAAAATATGTCATAAGACACAATCCACAAAAATAGATCATTGGAGACAAAAGAGCTGGAATGAGAACAAGAAGTAAGTCACTTAACACTAGATGTTTGATTTGTGATTTTGAGCCTAAATCCATTAATACTCCACTTGAGAATCAATAATGGGTTAGTGCAATGAATGAAAATATTGAATAGATTGAGAAGAATAAAACATGGAAATTAGTACCTAGACCGAGTGACAAATATGTCATTGGTACCAAATGGATATTCAGAAACAAATTGAATGAGAATGGAGAAGTCACAAGGAACAAAGAAAGACTGGTATGCAAAGGGTATGCACATGAAGAATTTATTAACTATGGAGAAAACTTTACACCCATTGCTAGACTAGAATGAGTACAAATTCTACTTGCTTATGCTGCTTTCAAAGGATTCAAAGAATTCCAAATGGATGTCAAATCTGCATTTCTAAATGGAATACTAGAAAAGGAGGTATACATTGAACAACCTGAAGGGTTTGTTGATCCTAACAAGAGGAACATGGTTTTTAGACTACACAAATCCTTGTATGGATTGAAACAAGCACCGAGAGCATGGTATGAAAGACTTCACTCTAATCTCATTAGTATTGGATTTGTAATAACTAGTGATAACAGTAATATGTATTTGAAAGGAGAAACAGATGATAAAGTTTTTATTGCTGAGATATTTTTTGATGATATCATATTTGGAGGTAATGATATGTTATGCAAGTCATTTTCTGATTAAATGAGAAAATAATTTGAGATGTCAATGTTTGGAGAGATCCAAAATTTTATTGGTCTACATATTCTACAATAGGATGCAGGCATCTACATCACACAATCCAAATACATCAAAGAAGTTTTGAAGATATTCAAAATGGAGGACTCCAAACCAGTTGGAATACCTATGGAAACTAGATGCAAATTAAAAAAGGAAGACAAGACAACCGAGGTAAATGAGACCTTATACAGATCTATGATTGGAAAACTAATGTATGTTGTACACACAAGACCAGATATAGCACATGTAGTTGGTATAGTTGCAATATTCTCTACTAATCCCAAGGTATAACACATGATTGTTGTCAAAAGAATTCTAAGATATCTGAAGAATACCAAAGAATATGGTGTTAGCTCTTTTTCTTGTAGAATCAATTACAATAGCAATAATGCCAAAATCTCCTACACCCAAGTTGGATTCTCACATGGAAAAGGCTAATTAACAAGGATAAGAAATCCTTCTACACTTTGGGCTCCACATACCCAGGTGGGTGCACCTTTGACAAAATATTATCTTTCAACAGTTTTTCAATAGTGGATTAAGGATTGGTGATCCTTCTTCTTTTTATGCCATTTAGGCCTAGGAAGGCTAACCTATTGATTCACTCTTCAAGGAATCACTAAGATGAATTGTACTTAGTACAATTAACTAGGCATGTATTCAAAATAATAGAAGTATATAGATTGATTAAATTTGAATTGATGATAATAACCACTTGTCAGCATTCTGACCAGTGCCTAATCATGGGTGATAGTGTCAAAACAGAGCATACATATATTAAAGATAATCAATGGAAATATTAATGAATCCCAGATATAATTCCTTAAAGAATATCCTCTCATCCTCACACCCCTGTATCAAATCCCTACATAAACCCTAATCCTCTGCAATTATCTGCAAGATTTAAAACTCTCCTTGAAAGCAACTTACAGACAAGAACATGACTACTTTATAACCAGTATACTCAAAATGCCTTAAACATTGAACATACAAGAATTAATAAAAAATTCAAGAAGACATCATTGATATCAAAATGAATATTCCATTGTATTTTGTTGATGTAAATTCGATATCAGTACATTCAAAGACTCAAAAACCAACATTCAGACATAATTTAGTAATTTTCCTTGTAGTTTTATTTTACCATCCTTATTATAATACTAGAATTTGATACTTATAGATAGCCACACTAATCTTGGAATCATTTTCAAAAAAAAGGATGCAACAAGCTACGGATGACTGGGCTAGTGGAAAAAATACAATTTATAGTTGAGACAAAATTTCAGGTGGATGGGGGTAACAAATCTTTTCTCTTAGCCATGTAATCTTTTGTCTTGTGACCGCCTAAATGCTTGAAGTTGCTCTGAGGTGGCTGGGTCCTTGTCATCTGGAAATTGTTCTCTTGTTGGTGTAGACACCCCAATATTTGATTTGTTCAAACTGCTCAACCTCTTTGGTGTTAGCTGCCCCCTTTATGTTAATTGTATAATTCTACCTGGGTGACTATTCCATACTTGCTAACCCATGTGGTGAACACCTCATCACTCAGCCAACTGAAACTGAGGACTTCATCTTTCTGGCTATTGAACTCTTCCCAGTCATTGTTAGCTTTCTCAACTTCTTCCTCCCAGGATTCAAAAAATGCTTTGGCTTTGCTTAAGATATCAATAGTCAACACAAACCATCCAGTATTTGCCAATGTAACAATACTTTTTGTCCTGCTGGTTAGTGATTCATTCAATTGTCTCAGCCATAAGGCTTCACTCTTTATGTTCCCATCTTTTTGAACATATTGGGATACATATCATATCTATCCCTAGAAAACTCTTCTCTCAGAATTGTGACCCTTTTGATGATCATGTTCTTCTTGATGTCCAAATGAACCATCAGTTTGAGACATTTATGGGTGCTTCAGGATAATCTCAATGTTATTTTGTTCCTTTGAGAGAGAGTAAAATGATTTGATATGGGTTTTCTTCCCTTTCCAATTATTTACTATCAGATCCCACTGCTTCTTTTCATCCTCATGTTTGCTGGTGATGCTTGCAATCTTCTTTCCCAATAAATAAAGGTTAGAAAGGTTAACCTCACTGGAACACCTTTTGAGGTTGGAAAATATCTGATTTGAATGGTTTTTCTTTACCAATTCCTTAGCCTCTTTTCATGTCAAGGAATCTTCAAGATCCCATTCACCCTCTTCTTCTAGCCTGGTTCTTTCACTGATCAACCTATTCTTCTCAACCTCTAATTCTTCTCTTTTAGCATCAATGGATTCTTGGGTAGTAGGACTTAAAGGTGTAGGGGATGGGGGCTATGTTACAAATGGACTAGAGGAGGAGGGTTGATAAGGTTCCTAAGTAATTATCCCTTGGGGTATAAATTGGATCTTTTGTTTACCCTCCAGCTGTGCTATTTTGTTATCTTTCATCAAAGATTTAACCTTTTCCTCATTATAAGCTTTAAGTACAAAATCATATCTCTCATTTAAGCTAGCATAGGCCTCCTTTTCTCTCTCAGCTACCTTCATGCTTAAATTGGATGTTTGAACAACAATGTTTGCAGCTTCAGTACTTGAAGTGTCAGCAACCCTCTTCACAATTAGACTGCCTGTATCTTCAACCTCATCATATTCCTTTATTCTCCTCTTGTCCTTTTTATTTAATGACCAAATGGCCAGAGCTACATGATGTTCACTAAACTGGGCACCAATTGATGTCCCAACAGTGCTCATAGGTTTTGTTTTCTTTCTTACAATATCGAAGACCACTGCATCTGCTAGATCCCATTATGGCAATATGAGAACTCCTTGCCTTTTAACCATTTGTTTGCCCTCTTTAGGGGTAATCTAATCAAAATTTGATATCATTTCCTTAACTTCTTTCTATACATCCTCCTTGGCAGAGTTGGGTTGAGCTTCTATCATCTTTTGGCATTTGTGATTTTATTCATCAATATGGCACCTCCATAGAAATTGAATGAAAGCCCTGGTTTTGATGAAATTGTCATTAGACAAGAATTCATCACTGGCCTATTTGGTTATAGGATCTAACTCTTTACCAGCAAACTCTGCTACTATGAGGTCAGTTGCTGTATGTCTAGGTGCCTCTGGTATCCCTTCTTGCATCTCTTGAGTGGTAACAACTGCTTCACCATCATTCCTCAATTATACTAGTTGTTCAACAATGGCCCGATCATCATACTGCATGGGGGATTGGGAAGGAGAGTATAATTCACTATCTTGTTCTTTGGTTTCCACCCTTTTCCTTTTGGGAGAGGGCACCTCTTGAACATTGATATCTTCTGGTCTCTTTCCCTTATGCTAAAGAGACTGGTCAGCTTTGGGAGTAATAGTAGTGTATCCTCTTCTTTTATATACTACATAATTCCTTGGTGGGACTATTCTGCTCTGTGGAAATCTATTCAGGACAACAAGAGCCCTTTCTGGTTAATTTTCAACTACTCTCTACCTCTTCTCATTAAGGTTTTGCATAATTCCCTCAAAAATATTCATTAGGGAATCAATTTTGTAAGACCATGGGAAAAAATCCTTTAAAGGATCATAAGTCTCATCAAAATTTTGTACAAAGTTCAAAGACTTCTTGTACACCATCCACTTCTCTTTCCTAATTTCCTGAACATCAAGGTCAAAAATATACCTGATGACATCCTCTGGATAATGGAATTGATGTTCTAACATCACACATTTAGTCCTCTTCCTGAACATACCCATAATAAAATCTTCATTGTCTGCACATCTGGACACTGAAGTGGCTAAATGATAGGGCTCAAAATATTTATCAAACTATGTCCATCCACCTTTGGTTATGATGAAGTGATGGGCCTTGGTGAGGGTAGGAAAGATACTTCCCTTCATCTTTCTAGTTAGGGCTTCTTCCTGTAGCCCACCTAATTGCCTTATAATTTCTGCTACTCCAATCTTGAGTGGGAATCTATAGGGTAGCACATAAGGAGTACCTCTAAAACCATAAACCCTAATTACTGTGGAGAAAGGGTAAAAAATTAAATCTCCCCAATTGTGAGAAATTTTTAACTCTGGAGCATATTCCATAGGCCTTAAAAGCCTCATCATTTCATTATGGACCCTAGCATTCTGGTTACTCAGCAGTGACTTGAGTCTAGTTGCAAAAACCTTATCAAAATACACATAACTAGCACCCTTCCTATCCCATGACAAATCTACACTCCACATTTGAACAGGCAATTCTTTACCATCTTGGAATTTATCCAATTCCATTTCTTCCTCAAAGAAGTCTGTACTATTGAACAACAACATATACATCATGAGGGAATACCAACCCATTGGTTTTTGTATGTTTCCATCTTGAATTCCTAACAGACCGTCATGCATCTCCTGAGAAATATATCAAATACTACTGACAAGTGGGGATGCAGAATTTGAACTACCATTAGCATTATATGGATAGGCATTGCCACATCTTCATCTAACCCCAAAGCATTGCATAGAGCACTGTACATCTTTCTGGCCTTGCCATTAAAAAGATCCAACTTGAAGGGTTCTAGGGTCCTAGGCCCTACTACAACCAAGTTCCATATTTTATTGATGTATCCCTTCAATTATTCACCCCTTTAATAGTCCTTCTTATTATGGTATACTTCTTTAAAGTATTCAAAATCAATATCATCCATATGTTGAGAGGTATCAGTAAGCTTGAAGATCCTTCTAATTTCATCAGTTGATAAAGTCAATAGTATATTTTCCTGAGTGTCCCTAACATCCCTAGCCACCTTATCATAAGTGTTTGCAATCAAGGTGAACAAATCAGTGTCCATGAACACACTAGGTGCTATCAGTTTTCCCAAATATTACAGTCTGGGGTAGGGGCATTCCTCTGGCTATAGGTCATCCTGAACAGAGTGAGGCCATCAAAATTGGTATTGGAATCTTTTTCCCATCTACCATAATCGTATAGCCCTTCTCCAATTTTGAAGCAGGGATGTGGTGGAACTACCATTTTAATTTTTGTAGCATCCCCTAAGGACAGTGAGAATTGTTGCAACAAATCTTCCCTAACATTCCATTTTTGGTAATCACTCTCTCTAGAAACCTCAACTCTGGTGGCCATTCTAAGGTTTTTCTTTTGATACTAGACTCAGATTCTGAAACAAAGCTCTAAAACCTTTATGAACTGCAAATTCCACCACAATTTGGATGCTATTGAATCAGTAAGCTTACCCGTTCTACACAGAAGTCGCATGGAGCCAATTTTCTCTGCAATCCCATTTTTGCTTGAATGATTTTGATGAATCATTATGACTGCAAGTGAACTTAATCAATTCTACAGCCTCTATCAAATCAATCTTTCAAATTGAATTCTAATGGAGTTGTCACACATTTTGTAACTAATTCACAGGCTTCAATTTCATGACTTAATGGCTCTCTGCAACTTATTTTATCAACTTTTAATTTGAGTTTTTGATTCTGTACATCATTCTGATCTACATCTGACGGCTATCTTATTTTCCTGAAAAACAACTATTCACCAAAGACACGTGTCACCACCGCTTAATCACTTACTTGCTAGATGTTGAGCACTTTACCTTTAAGTGATTAAGCAAGTCGTCGGAAATGAAACAACTTAACTACGGTTTAAGTTCTCACTAGCTCTGAATGCCTGGGTCCACCAGTTGCCATATGTCATCACCGCTTAATGGCTTGCCCGATAGATGTCGTGCATCTTGGGTATAAGCCATTAATCCAACTATTAGATCCATCTGGGCTTTAACACCTTTTATACTTGTCTGCGACTGGACCCACACTCTTTCCTGGATAGGTCTCACCTCCGCTTAATCGCTTGCCCATTAGATGTTGTGCACTTTTCCTTTAAGCCATTAACCAGACCGTTCAATCTTTCCAAACTTGCCCACCATTTAATAGAGCACCTTCACAATTGTTCGGCCCCACCAAGCACATGCATCACCACTACTTAATCTCTTGCATGTTAGATGTTGTGCATTTTCTGATTAAGCCATTAAGCCGACCGTTCGATCAAATCTGACTTGCTCGACACATAAGGTGATGATGTAAAAGGGATTTTTTATGGCGAGACTTAGGAATTATTAAAGTGGTTAGGAATCACAATCTTTTTGCAAAAAGCAACCCATTTAACATGAACAAATGACTTAAGGTAACTTAAGTGACCAAAAAAGTAATGTGAAAATAGAATTGGCCAAAATAATTAGGGTTTTTAGTCATTTTCCACCATTTTCAACAAGGTTAAGGGTTTGAACAAACTTTGTAGAGGCATAAGGACAATTTTGATCTTTATTTTGAAGCCTTAGACACTACTAATGACAAGGGACCCTAGGAAAATTACAAGGCATAACCTAAATAAGAAATAGCACCAACAGTGGCTCTCTCTGAGGATGTTTAAACACCAGGTTATAACAAGAACCACAAATCTCTGTGGAAGCAGACCACAAACCAAACCAACCTAAAATTGGAAATGAACACACAATAGAAAGGAAACACACCTATACATATAATACATACTACTGTGCATGGAGAAGAAAAGCTAATTAAAGAAATTTTTCAGGAATTGTCCATGCATTGGCAATTCCTGTTCTTCATCATCTAGATTCTTGAGGAAATAAGAATCTTTTCCAAAAATCTGAGATATAATAAAAGTCCCAATCCATAGTGATTCAAATTTCTTGTGTTTTCCTTTCTCTTCAGCCCTAATATTCCACTATAATACAAAATCACCAGGCAAAAACTTTCTCTCATCTGCCCTTCTATCAAAAAGGTATTTCATTTTTTGTTTTAGTTTGCCGTTTTCTCTTTGGCTTTCTCTCCTTATTTCATCCAGTTCTACTAACTAAACCATCCTTTCTTCCATGGCCTCATAAATTTCTATTTCTTCATCTTGGATAAATTTGTAAATTGGGAGCAAATTGTTAACAGGCATTCTTGACTGAACACCATAAACCAATTCAAAAGGAGACTTTCTAGTGGCCTTCTTGACAGTAATCCTATCATCCCAAAGGGCAAGTTTCAGTTTAACATGCCAAGCTCTCTTATTTCCCTCCAAGGTCTTTTTTAAGATTTGCAAAATACTTTTATTACTATATTCTACTTGACCATTAGCTTGAGGGTGGTATGGGGATGAATAGGACATAAAAATTCCCATATCAGAGCAAAAGTCAGTAAATTCTTTAGACCTAAAGCACATAGCATTATCCATTATCAATTTAAGGGGGACACCAAATCTTGTAATTATATTATCCATCAAAAAATCAATAAACACAACACTTTTTGCCTTTTTGGTTGGGATTGCTTCTACCCACTTTGTGAAATAATTAGTTGCTAGCAAAATCTAGCCATGCCCTCCACTTGATTTTTCATTGAATTCTCCTATAAAGTCCATTCCCCACATAGAAAAGGGAGCTTCTGCTACCATTGAGTTTAATAACAATGCTCCTGAATATTTCATCTTGCTTTGAAATCTCTGACAAGGCTCACATTTCCTGACAAAAGTGTGAGCATCTTGAAAAACACAAGGCCAATAATATCCAGCCCTTAAAATTTTGTGGGTTGTTGTTCTAGCAGAATAATGCCCTCGACATATTCCAGCATGCATCTCTCTCAATTCCTTTTCTGATTGACCTTTTTCAAGGCATAATAACAAGATCCCATCTCTATTTTTCTAGAACAAATCACCCTGCAACAAAACATACTTTTGTGATTGCAGCTTCAAACTCCTCCTTTGGTTATCATTCAAGTCATCTAGATATTTAGCATTTTTTAGAAAATAAACAATATTGGTATACGACGGTTGCATCTCAATACTTGTCAAGCAGTTTTCTTCTACACCAACACTGTTTACTTGGACCAAATCCAAATTTTCTTTTGTCATCAACTTAGCCAACCCTAATCCCCTTACCAAATTAGTAATATGGATTTCTATGTCAAACTCTTGGACTTTGTTTATCAATATACATCTCTTTCTTGTCACTTCATTTTGAACAAATATGTCCTTGACAGTAGCATGAGGGACATAGGATTTTACTTTTGAACACACCAAATAAGGCCTGAAAGCATTGACTTCCTTCACTAGAGCATAATCTTGTTTTTCCATCATATGATAATTTAATTCAGTTTACTGCAATGACTTACTAAAAACTGCAATGGGGTGCTCAAATCCTTGACTATCCTTCTGCAATAAGGTTGCAGCAATAGTATGAAATGAGGCAAAAGTAAACAAAGAAAAGGGCTTTGTGTAATTAGGGGATATAAGGACCGGTGCTTCTTGAATAGCTTGTTTTATCCTTTCAAAGGCTAACTAAGCTTCTTGGCCCCATTCAAACTTCACATTTTTCTTTAGCAATTTGACAATAGGTTTAACCAGTTCTGCAAAGTTGACAATAAATCTTCTAACAAAGTTAATTTGCCCTAGAAATTATTGTATACATTTTAAGTTCTTAGGAGCAAGTACCTTTCAGATGGATTCAACCCTTTCAAGAACTATCCCCACCCCCTCCTTTGACACTATGTGTCCCAAAAGTTTCCCCTCAGTAACATCAAATTGACACTTTTTTGGGTTCAGAGACACCCCATATTCTAGTGCTTTTACCATGACCTTTTCCAAGTGATTGCAATGATCCTCTGTTATTTTTGAGAAAGCTATTAAATCATCTTGGTACAACACCATCAGAATCTATGAGGTCTTTGAAGGCTACATCCACATCTCTTTGAAAAGTTGCACCAGCATTTTTTAGCCCAAATGACATACAAGCATATACATAGGTGCCCCAAGGGGTAGTAAATGTTGTTTTGAATTTCTCAGATTCTTTAACTAGCACCTGATTGTATCCTGAGAATCCATCCATCATAAATAACAAATCACATCCAGTGACTTTATGCAACACAGCCTCCATGTTAGGTAGTTTGTAATTATCTTTCAATGAGGCTACATTTAAATTTCAGAAATCAACACACAACCTTATCTTCCCATTTTTATTTCTTGTAGGGACTAAGTTAGAGACCCAAGATGAATGTCTAATAGGCTTGATTATGCATACATCCCTTAGCTTCATCATTTCTATCTGCATCTTGGTAGCCAGTAATGGATTGATTGGCCTTTGCTTTTGTCTGAATAGTTTAGTGCCTTCTTTTAAAGGGACAACATGTTGAAATAAATCTTCTCTATATGCTTTCAAATCATCATAGGACCAGGAAAAAACATGTTTGTACATTTTTAGCAACTTTATCAAATTCTATCTCACGTTGCTGTCCAATTTCTTGCCAATGTAGACTAATTGGGGAGATGTTTCAGATCCCAAATTTATTTCTTCTAAGTCTTCCACTCTGGCATTGGATTTCTGAGTCATATAGTTGTCATTTATGCTGAACATGCCTTCCAATTCAACCAACCCCTTGGGAATGTGATTATTATCCAATTGGATGACTTCCAGATCAAAAATATACTCCTTATTGTCCATAATTGACACTAGAGATTCACAATCAATCTTCTGACCATCATATTGATCTATGCACTGGATAAACTTGAGGATATCATCATCATCCTCAAAAACTTGCCAATTATGAATATTGTCAGGAGTTGCTGACCTACTTTTAGTCTCAACCACAGACATGCTAGTAAGAGTAGCATCATTATTTTTTAGGGCAACATTTGCCAGGAAATCTGTCATTATATTATTTGATCTTTCTACCCATAATATATTGAAAGCATCAAAGAACTCCTTCCCATCCTAGACAACATATTTATACAATTTTAATCTGTCATCTGTAGCAGCATAATTTCCCCTAATCTGAGATATAATTAATTGGGAATCTCCATGGGCTTTTATACATTTAATACCATGCTTGATGGAAATATCCATTCCCAAGATTAAAGCCTTATATTCAGCAGTATTGTTTGTGTATTGAAAAGTTAACATGAATGGATATTTGAAAGTGATACCTGATGGGGATATCAACAAGAATCCTACCCCAGATCCTTCTTTTGAACATCCTCCATCAAAATACATTTTCTAGAGCCCATTTTTTTGCAACAACAATTCATCCACAATTGGGTCAGTGTTCTTTAGCTGTGGCTTAACTTTTTCAACCCTAAAATTTTCCATATCGACATTGACACAACAATTTAATTGATAAGGTAAGACCACTTCAACCATAATAGATGACCAAGGTTCTTTATACAATTTGACCTCATTCCCATTTATAGGGATAGTTGCATAAGATAAATCCAACTATATCTTTCCTCCTACTGCTGCTTCCCATTGCCTTGATAAAAGCATACCATAATATGGTTTAGTATCCACTACCACTATGTCCATTCTATAAGTTGCTTTAGGGAAAGCAGCGATTTTCACTTCAATATCCTTCAATGTTCCTATCATAGGAACTTCCCTGTTATCCATAGCATAGCAGCTCCCAGTAGATGTAGTAACCTGGAGGCCTAATTCTTTCATCACATGATAGGACATCACATTTGCTGCTACTCTAGAATCAATCATGCAGTTTTTTACCAAGAAATTATTTACCATTAAGGTGACATAGAATGGATCAACAGACAATGGTTCTTAAGTTATTATATTTCCAATACAAATTTTAGAAAATTCCTTTCTCGTTCCTTTTCCTTTCACCAATGGACAATCTTCTTTATCACTATTTAGTGTCAAAGGTATCTCCTCATGATTAGGGATAGATACATCATCTATTCCTTTTAATAATGCTAGAGAAACTTCTTATGCTCTTTTATTTTCAACATTTCCATAAGTGGGACTGAGACTTTCATTTGGGTCAAAGCATGTTTCATGTCAAAATGAGGTGATTCGGGGGACATATCATTTACTTTCTTCATTTTATTGAGTTTCTGATTTGGTACTAATTCTTCCTTTGATATCCCCTCCCCAATATGATCATGAGAAAATCCTGCTTGTTTGAAACATTCATCTTTGTCATCTTTCTTAGGATGAAAATCCTCATTTACTTGATGCGAGTCTTTTCTAACTTAAACAGGGGTAGACTTACCTTGAGCTGGTTGTACTATTCTATTTCTTAAGTTGTAGGCCCTTCTTTCTTGATTAATTGCTGCAATAGTTAAAGACCTTTTCTCTTCATCAGTAGGAGTCCTAAAATGAGATTGTGAACTATCATCACCCACTGTGTTTATAGTTTCATGTGAAACATACTCATCCTGATCATTTTGATATGTTGAATTTGTAACTAGTTTGTAAAACAATAATTATCCTCCGAACATGAATTATCAAAGGATGAAGCAATATCAGGGAGCCATGGATATGGTTTCTTTACAGTGAACATATTGATAGTAGGGCCATCCTACTCTTCTTCTTCTGTTTGGTCAAACAAAGCCTGAGCTACTACACATTGATAAGAAGAGTGTGGCATATTGCAAGCATCACACCAGGGAGTATTCTCAACATAGTTTGCACTATTCATTTTTAGCGGATCTGGGGTTTCTTTTTCTTTTGGGTTATCTTTCCCTTCAGGGACAGGTTTTCCATTATTCCAATTAGTCTTGTATGGATAATCTCTCAGGTTAGGCTATCTGTCAAATATTTGGTTAGTATACTTATTATCTTGGTACCCTCCTCTATCATTCTTATCCATCTTGGCAGCAAGGTCTTTTATTGCACTCACCAATTTATCCACTGTATCATCTTCTTTGACACTTTTATTGGCAGATCCCTTTTCTTTCCAAAGTTTATTGTCTTCTCTCTTCCCCAATTTCCCTGATGCTCTCCTATTACTCTCAATGTCAATTGTTATCTTGTAAGAATCCCTTAAAGTAGTTGGGTTTTTATCTCTAAGAAGATAAGAAATTTTTCCATCAATAGCATTAATGTAAGTGGTAAGGCACACTTCCTCATCTATTCTCAAAACTTGGAATAATTTGTTCATGGCCTTTTGAAATCTACTATTAAAATCAGCCATATTTTCATTTGGGAACTTCTTGATGTTATTAAATTCATTTAACATGTATCCAGAATTAACATGCTCTCTATACTGTTCCCTAAAATATTTTACAAATTCATCCCAAGAGGCAATACTATCATTAGGCAAGTTTTTGAACCAATCCCTAGCATCTTCAATTAAAGATTGAACAAAAAGTTTCATAATGACATCCTCATCTTCAATTTCAAAGTCAGTCATCTTATCACCAAAAGATTTTAAATGCTCTTCACAAGTAACAACATTATTTCCTGTGAACTTAGGGATCCTATCTCTTACCTCATTGGGGATCACATTAGGGTGACTAGGAATGCCTTCAAAGAAAAGAGCTCTGTATCTGTTCACGTGGACATGCCTTCTTTGAAAATTCCCCAACTCATTATCACCATTTGATCCAGCAATTCCTCCTTGATGTTGAACAGGTGGAGTAATACTGTGCTTAGGCTTGGCAGTTTGAAAACTCAGGTGAGGCCCCATAAGTTGAGCAGCTACATTAGGACCAGAGTTTTGAACATTCGGGTTCTTCCCACACTTTTGGACTTTAGGAGCACCACCTTGATTTTTCACATTTAGATCAACAAAAGGATTTAATTGTTGTACTGCTTGATTCATATGCATAGAAATTCTTGCAGTAGTATTATTTGTAGCATGAAGTAAGGCTATCTTCATCTTCATATCAGTTGCAACAGCCTCAAATTCCAACTTTTCTAGTTGTTTTTCCAAGTCATCCTTAGCCTTACTGGCTTGTTCAATGTCCAAATCAATTTGAGGTATTCCTTGAAGGTTAGAAACTTTCTGTCCAGGCTCATTTATGCTGATACCAACAACCTTTTGCTTACCTTTGTCAGGGGCATCTTTAGTAGTTACTTTGAGTTTCACATTTCATTGATTCTCATATGGGAACAACTGCCTAATGACAAGTCCTTCCTTCTCAAACTCATCCTTGTCAAGGTTTGAGATTTTATTTGGGGCTTTGCTTCTCAAATCATTGAGGGTACTAAAAAATTCTAGATCCAGACTTTTTACTTCTTGATTCAGGATTTTAGTCTTGAGGTCATTCCTTCTACTCTCAGCTAAGAGTTCTTCTCTTTCCAATAATAAGTCATAGATCCTGTTAGCACTGTATCAAATTTTTTTTGAATCCCTTGGTATTGTCATTTTCCTGGGCTTTCTTGTTTTCAAAGTCTTGTGTTTTACCGCTCAAAATGAGCCAATCACTTTTTCAAGTCATATTTCATCTTTAGTCGCTTTGTCGCATCGGTTTTATCATAAGGTTTTTAAGTTGTGCGAGTAGGCGACGAGTTGTTAATGAAAAGGTTAATCACGTAGTCGCGAGCTGTTTGAGTCAAGTTTCAGTATGCCTGCGAGTGGGCGACAGGTAGAAAAATTGTGTATCGCGCAATCGCGATGAGCCCATGTTAAGTCATCATCGGTCTGCGAGTGAGCGGGTCTTATGTTTGTAGAAGTTAATCGCGCAGTCGCGAGCTATTTTTGAAGTTAACTCGAAGGTTAGCGAGTCAGCGACGAGCTAAAGTCATGTCTATCGCGCAGTCACTGGAAATTTGTGCTGTATGTTTTATGTTCCGCGACCGAGCGAGTATTGTAGAAACTTAAGCGGTCGCACAGTCGCATCAAGCTTATATCAATGTTTTGAGTTGCGCGAGAGCCCGACGAGGTCATGTCATGTAGTTATCGCTTACTCACATAGGTTTAACTCATGTTGTTTTTTGTAGAGCGAGTGCGCGACCAAGATATAAAATAAGGAAATGAGATGTGCATCGCCCAGTCGCACAAGTACGTATTAAGTTCTGTGATAGTCTGCGACCGAGTGACTAAGAACCTATTTAAAAGCCTCACTCAGTCACTGAAGCTTTGAGGTAATGAAAAATCACCTCATGAGCATGCGACGAGCAGAGAAAGAATGATGTCGCACACTCGCTAGTCAGTGCAGATGATCAGAAAAGAGCTCGCGAGTGAGAGACAAGGGAAAAAGTGAAGCATTCGCGCACTCGCAATATGAAATGAAATGAAAGTTTGGAGCCTGCGAGCATGCGACGAGATAAAGGAGAAGGTCATCACTCAGTCGCCAAGTAGAAGAGAAGTAAGAAACATAGCTCGCGACTGGGCGACTAAGGTGAAATATTGAGCAATCACGCACTCGCAGTCTGAAATGAATTAAAGTCTCTGAGCTCGCGAATCCGTGACTGAGTAAAAAACTATTGCATCGCTCACTCGCGCGTTGGATAAAAGAAGAAATAAAAGGAGAGCGAGTGAGTGATTAGACAAAATATGAGTTGAAGAAGATGAATGTCACTCAGTCGCTCAGTCACCAAGGGCACAAGGAAATCAGCTCACGGGTATGCGACAAGAAGAAGAGAGAAAAGCATCGCTCAGTCGCCCAAATCAAAATGTGCATTTTAAAAGGTTTGCGAGTGTGCGATTGAGTAAAAAATGAAAGAAAGGATGCATTCCTGCTCAGTCGCCCAGATTCAAATAACATAAAAGATGAACTCGCGAGAGTGCGATAAGAGACAAAAGAAAGAATCGCTCACTCGCAAGAAATGAAAAGCCAAAGCATGATGAACAGCGAGTACGCGATAGACTTGAGATTAAGTCAAGAGCTAGGTCATCGCTCACTCGCGGGAGATGAAAAGTTGAGCAAGGATGGAGGGTGAGTATGCGACCAGTTAGATAACAAGGATAAGTCGCTCACTCGCAGAGATGTTTTGAAAATGAATAAAGTGTAAAGTGCATGACAAATTTGAAGCTGACGAGTGCCAAGTGGGAAAAAGTGTACACTCAATCTTCCAGATTGGATCTAATAGTACAATTTGATTGTAGCATTTATGACAGAATGAAATCTTTGTGAAAACTCAAGTGCAGAAATGCGGCGTTCAAGTTGACAAGATACAGTCCTTAATGGCTATAAGTATAGATGATTGAGTTGGATTCTGTACAACTCTCATCTCTGCATTCTAAGTTTTCTGTGAAGAGTAAAAGGCTTGTTTATCTGGAGTTGTGCGTCTGAGACAGTAA
>MU226632.1:1103799-1120379 GCA_018584345.1 Thuja plicata
AGAGAATACACTTTAGGGATATTTCAGCAAAGTTCAGGATAGTGAATGAATTTGATGGATTAATTTGGTTAAGTGTGCTAAGGTAGATATATAAGGTATATCTATGTTTGTGTCAGATCTTTTAATTTCTTTCAGTTGTTGTCCTTAATCATGATGTTTTAAAACCAGTTATATATGACTCCATGCCCTAGGATTGATCACTGGTCTATTTTTGTTCAGTGAGATGACTATCATCATTTAAATCAAAATCTTTACTTTCAGTTTGGTCTGTTTCAGTAAAAGTTACAGTGAACATTTCCTGTAAATCCATCAATAGCAAGCGTGAATAATTTAGTGATTTCATTATTCTAAGTTGTTAAGGGTATTCCTGCCCGAGTTTGTGGAGCTCAAAGTGCAGAAGGTTTCAAAACCTTGTTTTTGTTATTCTATTCTATGCTGAATTAGTGTTAGGGATAAATAGAGTGAACCCTCAGAGGGTATTTTTATATCAGCAAGAAAAAGAAACAACAGATCCTTTGCCCACATTTTTCCTCTACTTCATCCATTTCCTTTTCTTGTTCTTTCTTTCTTATTTTCAAAGCCACAACCTCATCTTGCAATTTATCAAAATCATATGATGTTGTTTCAGCAACAAAAGTCTCTTCTGGTGGAGCAAGATTTTCTTTCGCAGGAAAGAACCCTATGCCAGTATTTTCTCCATCCCTAAAGGGATCAAAATTTGTATTAGCTCTATAAGCATCAACTGGTCCCATGGGTTCTACATCTTCAGATGAAGATGAATTCCTTTCTGGAAAGGGAGTATCCATTTTTCTTTCAGAGACATGTTGGGAGTCATGTTTAGATGCCCCACTTTTGGACCATTGTTTCCTTTGAGGCGTATGGAGCTCTTCTCCTAGATCCTTTTCAAGATTGATTTTAGAATATGATCTAGTATTTCTTTTTCGGCTCATCTCACAGAACAAACAAATATTTCACTATGCAATATTGGAATACACAGAAGTTAGAGTCACCACCTCTTTTCAGAGGATTAATATATATAGAGATCAAAACACCTTGTCCTGTCAAAGATTTCCTTTAAGCAATAAGAAAATATAGAACTTTGCATATAGACTAGGCTTGATAATTCCTCACCTGGCAACTTCAAGAAAATCATCTTTCATTGTTCATAACTACAAATCTTTTTCATTCAGTGGACTTCCTCTTGACAACAGACAAGGAACCATATTAGTTATTTTAGAGTTATCAACTATTCCAACTGAGACAAGATCTGTATCATTTTTAGAATCAGGACCTTCAAACAATGTGCCATGGTAGATAAGTATAATAAACTCCCTTTAATGATTATGAGGAAAAAAAAACTAATTCTCAATATTGTAAGGACAAATGCTTTCATGATCATGACTCCTAGAAAATTGCAAGTCCCCAGTAGAGTTGCCAATTTGTTAGCTCTTTTTCTTGTAGAATAAATTACAATAGCAATAAATGCCAGAGTCTCCTACACCCAAGTTGGATTCTCATAGGGAAAAGGCTAATTAACAAGGATAAGAAATCCTTCTACACTTTGGGCTCCACATACCTAGGCAGGTGCACCTTTGACAGAATATTATCTTTCAACATTTTTTCAATAGTGGATTAAGGATTGGTGATCCTTCTTCTTTTTATTCCATTTAGGCCTAGGAAGGCTAACCTATTGATTCACTCTTCAAGGAATCACTAAGATGAATTTTACTGATTACAATTAACTAGACATGTATTGAAAATAATAGAAGTATATAGATTGATTAAATTTGAATTGATGATAATAACCACTTGTCAGCATTTTGACCAGTGCCTAATCATAGGTGATAGAGTCAAAATAGAGTATACATATATTAAAGATAATCAATGGAAATATTAATGAACCCCAAATAGAATTCCTTATAGACTATCCTCTCATCCTCACACCCCTGTATCAAATCCCTGCATAAACCCTAACCCTCTGCAATATTTAAAACTCTCCTTGAAAGCAACTTACATACAAGAACATGACTACTTTATAACCAGTATACTTAAAATGCCTTACACATTGAACATACAAGAATTAATAGCAAATGCAAGAAGACATCATTGATATCAAAATGGAGATTCCATTGTATTTTATTGATGTAAATTTGATATTAGTACATTCAAAGACTCAAAAACCAACATTCAGAAACAATTTAGTAATCTGCCTTGTAGTTTTATTTTACCATCCTTATTATAATACTAGAATTTGATACTTATAGATAGCCACAGTCATCTTGGAATCCTTTTGGAAAATAAGGATGTAACAAGATACGGATAATTGGGCTAGTGGACAAAATATAGTTTACAGATGAGACAAAATTTTAGGCGGATGGGGTAAAAAATCTTTGCTGTTAGCCATGTAATTTTTTGTCCTGTGACTGCCTGAATGCTTGAAGTTTCTCTGAGGTGGCTGGGTCCTTGTCATCTTGAAATTGTTCTCTTGTTGGTGCAAAGGCCCCAATATTTGATTTTTTCAAACTGTTCAACCTCTTTGGTGTTATCTGTCCCCTTTATGTTTATTGTATCATGCTATCGGGGTGACTATTCCATACTTGCTAACCCATGTGGTGAACACCTCATCACTCGGCCAATTGAAACTGAGGAATTCATCTTTCTATCTATTGAACTCTTCCTAGTCATTGTTATCTTTCTCAACTTCTGCCTCCCAGGATTCAAAAAATGCTTTGGCTTTGCTTAAGATATCAATAGTCAACACAAACCAGCCAGTATTTGCCAATGTAACAATACTTTTTGTCCTGTTGGTCAGTGCTTCATTCAATTGTCTCAGCCATAAGGCTTCACTCTTTATGTTCCCATCTTCTTTGAAAATATTGGGATACATATCATATCTATCCTTGGAAAACTCTTCTCTCAGAATTGTGACCCTTTTGATGATCATGTTCTTCTTGATGTCCAAATTAACCATCAGTTTGAGACATTTATGGGTGCTTGTCAGGATAATATCAATGTTATTTTGTTCCTTTGAGAGAGAGTAAAAGGATTTTACATGGGTTTCCTTCCCTTTCCAATTATTCACTATTAGATCCCACTGCTTCTTTTCATCCTCATGTTTGCTGGTGATGCTTGCAATCTTCTTTCCCAATGGATAAAGGTTATAAAGGTTAACCTCACTGGCACACCTTTTGAGGTTGGAAAATATCTGATCTGAATGTTTTTGCTTTACCGATTCCTCAGCCTCTTTGTATGCTGGGGAATCTTCAAGATTGCTTTTACCCTCTTCTTCTAGCCTGGTTCTTTCACTGATCAACATGTTCTTCTCAGCCTCTAATTCTACTCTTTTAGCATCAATGTCTTCTTGGGTAGTAGGAATTAAAGGTGCAAGGGACGGGGGTTATGTTACAAATGGACTAGAGGAGGAGGGCTAATGAGGTTCCTAAGAAATTACCCCTTGGGGCATAAATTGGATCTTTTGTTTACCCTCCAACTCTGCTATTCTGTTATCTTTCCTCAAAGATTTAACCTTTTCCTCATTATAAGCTTTAAGAACAAACTCATATTGTTAGAATAGTCCCAAAGGATAACTAAGAGGGGGGGTGAATTAGTTATCAGTTACTTTAATCACTTTTTACTTCTTTAACATTAGTGTACAAAAAAGTAAATGCATAATAAGATAACACAGTACTCAACACACAATTTGATTACAGGGAAACCAAATGCTAAAAACCCTGTTGGGAATTAGCACCCACAATAAACTATACTTGTTTTTAGTAATCCCTATTAGAAGATATTTCAACCCTGTTAGGATTTGTACAATACAATGCAATAAGTATAGTGACCTGGTTAAGGGTCGGAACCTGTTAGGAGTCTTTTATAAATAACCTTGTTAGGGGTGGTGGACTCACTGTCCAAAAGCTCACTGCTTGATGGTGAAGGCTACAACCTTCTGAATAAAAAATATGCACTATATCTGATGATGAATTGTAGAGTAGACCTATTATCTTGATCATTTCCAGTGTATTACAATCTTTCACTTCTTCTTCACATAGATCCTGGATGAATGAACCAACTCTCATAATCTACTCTGTACATCTTTCTTCACATTTTGTATCATTCACATTTGGTGTATCACAATTGAACTACTATAAGTATCTTCTCCAAATTAGAAGGTCATGTTGGCTCTTAGAAACACTTCATAAATATCTTATTCAGCTTAACTAAGCATGCAAACAATATTAAGTCCACGCAAGTCAATGCTGAATAGACACGACGCTTCACTGAGTCAGCCTCACCAAATTAACCATAACTTTGCAATCACCTTGAAACACATTTGGTGCCTTTGGATTTGTATCATCAACTCATAACTAAATATTAATATACACATTCATATCTTTAAGATAGGCACAACTCATGTAACACATTATATACATCAACCCTAAATAGTTATGCTTCCAGAACTATAACTTCTAATAACAGAATTGCATAAATTTACTGAAAGATCATATCTGGGTCTGCGTGTATGAACATAACATAATAAACATGTCAACAACATGTATCTATCCATGCAAGTCTTCATGTCATCATTCAGATAAGTTCATACAGAATTACTACTGTGTATTATATGTTGTCATCAATGACAAACATACAAACACTCAACTGCCCAGAATCAAATCTCTAACAATCTCCCCCTTTGACATTTATGGCAACATATGATATCAAAAAAATCCTCTGTTCATGGTGTCCTCTTTCTTTTACAATCTTCTCAATATCCTCATCAAAGATTCCTCTATACTGTTGCAGTTCCTCTGTCTGAGTTCTTGTTCCATCTATATACTCCCCCAGAGTATATGCTCCCCCTTAGTACATTCTCCTCCTTACTATATACTCCCCCTTTGACATCAATGGCAAAGGGAACCATAGTTCTTTAGGCACAAGTACTACTCCAGAAGTAGAGTAGTCAACCATTCATCAATCACATAATGACTGATGTCTTTGCTGCTTCTTCTAAACAGACTTAGGAGAGGGAATTACTCCCAACTTCTCCCTGAGATACTCAAAAGTATCCTTTGATAAGGGCTTTGTGAAAATATCTGCCAACTGTTCTTTGGTGTTCACATAGTCCAATTTGACTTCTTTGTCTGCAAATTTTTCTCTTAAGAAATGGTACTTGATCTCTATGTGTTTTGTCTTTGCATGCATCACAGGGTTCTTAGACATGTTGATAGTGATATTACTATCACAATGAATGAAAATAGGATAATCAACCTGAATGCCAAAGTCTTTAACCATCTACTTGATTCAAACTATAGTTGAATAATTCAGTGCTGCTGCAACATATTCAGCTTCTACTGTTGACTGAGAAATACAGGTTTGCTTCTTTCTTATCCAAGAAACCAACCTGTCTCCAAGGAATACTACTCCTCCTGAAGTGCTCTTTCTGTCATCAATACAACCTGCCCAATTTGCATCTGTATAAACGTGAAGCTTTACATTCTTTGATTTAGGATACCATAAACCATAGTCTATAGTTCCCTTTAGATATCTAAATATCCTTTTTACTACCATTAAGTGATTTTTCTTGGGTTCAGCTGCAAATCTTCCAATAATTCCAAGTACATTTGATATGTCAAGTCTGGATTGAGTTAGATAAATGAGTTTACCAATCATATATTTTTACAATGTCTTATCAACTGTTGTGGAGTCATCATCTTTTGAAAGCTTGTTTCATGTTATCATAGGAGTGCATACTAGTTTACAATCATCCATCTGAAAGGTCTTCAGTATTTCTTTCACATATTTAGACTAATTAATGATATACCTTTATATGTTTGCTTTACATTTAATCCCAAAAAGTATTTTATAGGACCAATCATACTCATTTCAAACTCATTCTGCATTTCTTTTGTAAATGCTTCACTGAGCTTATCATTACCCCCAAAGATAATCTCATCAACAAATATAGCAACTAAAAATAATCCATCAGGTGTTTCTCTTGTGAATAGGTTATAATCTATTGCTCCTTTCTTGAATCCAATCTTGGTAAGATAACCATCAAGTCTTTCATACCAAGCTCTTGGGGCCTGTTTAAGACCATAGAGTGATTTCTTCAATTTTCATACCATGTCTGGTTCATCTGAAAGACTAAATCCATCAGGTTGTTCAATGTAGACTTCTCCATTCAAATCACCATTTAGAAAAGCTGATTTTACATCCATTTGATATACTTTAAAGTCTTTGACTGTTGCGTATGCCAAGAAAAACTTTATGGCTTCCAGTCTTCTCATAGGGGAAAATGTATCAGTGTAGTCTATTCCTTCTCTTTGTGCATATCCTTTGCATACCAATCTTTCTTTGTTTCTAAGTACTATACCATCTTCATTCATCTTGTTTCTGAATACCCACTTTGTTCCAATCACATTTTTGTCACTAGGTATGGGGACCAATTCCCATGTGTCATTTCAGATTATCTGATCTAATTCTTCTTTCATTGCATTCTTCCAATCATACTCATTACAAGCATCTTCAACACTTAAGGGTTCAATCTGTGAAAGTAAACATACCTCTTCATCCACTGCCATAATTTTTTCTTTTGATCTGGTCAAAAAACTACTGCTCTAATCTCCAATGATGTCATTTTTAGAGTGGTATCTAGATGTTAATTTTGGAACCTTAGGTGTGTCTTCTTCTTCTATAGTCTGTGATTCTTCTCTGCTTGATTTAGGGTCATTGCATGAGACATCAATGCAATCAAACATTTCTTCAATAACAATATTTTTGTTGCTATGTATGGATTCATCCTCAATCATAGGTGTATATTCATAGTATCTTTCTTGAACCATAAATTTTTCATCAATCTTAACATGAGTGCTTTCAATTATCTTCTTTAATCTCAAATTGAAACATCTATATGCTTTTCTTTTAGTAGAATAACCAAGGAAAATACCTTCATCACTTCTAGCATCAAACTTACCAATACCATCATCTCTTTTGATGTAGCACTTGCTTCCAAAGATTCTGAAGTACTTTACTGTTGGTACATTGCCAAACCAAAGTTCATCGGAAGTCTTATCCACGCCTGGCCTTAATTAGGTTCTGTTGATAGTATATACTGTTGTGTTCACTACATCTCTCCAATAGGTGTGCGCAACTTTTCCTTCAATCATCATAGTGCGTGCTATATCAAGTATGATCCTATTCCTCCTTTCTGCAATCCCATTTTGCTGAGGGGTTCTAGGTGCACTCAACTATCTTTTAATACCATGCTCTTCACAATAGTCATAAAACTAATCAGAGGTGAACTCTCCTCCTCTATCTGATCTTAGACATTTTAGTTTCAATCCAGATTCATTCTCAACTTTAGCTTTGAATATTTTGAACTTCTTAAAGGCTTCAAACTTCTCTTTTAATAACGCAACCCACATCATCCAATTTGTTCTCAGCTGAGTTCTTCTTGCTTCTAAAGGAAATCCTTACATTCTTTCCCATAACACATTCCCGACATATTGTGTCTACTGGTCTTGCAATAATTGGTAAGTCTCTAACTGCCTTAACATTGCTGATCTTTACTATATTATCAAAGTTGATATGACAAAGTCTCTTGTGCCATAACCATCTGTAATCCACCTTTGCAACAAAACAACTTACATCAGAATTAAGCTAAAAAACATTACCTTTTGTTTTGGAGCCTAATGCAATCATGTCTCCATCCTTGTTGTTAATGATGCACTTGTTGTCTTTGAACTCCAAATGATAGCCTTTGTCAA
This sequence comes from Thuja plicata, assembly GCA_018584345.1. Lineage (NCBI taxonomy): Eukaryota > Viridiplantae > Streptophyta > Pinopsida > Cupressales > Cupressaceae > Thuja > Thuja plicata. Next base: position 1,111,566 of record MU226632.1, read on the forward strand.
GTAGCTTTCCAACACGTAGCAAGTTATGATGTAATCCATCAACATATAGAACATCATCTGTCTTATTCTTTCCATCCAAAGAAATAGAACCTCTACCTATGATAGGTTTGGGAGTGTTATCTCTGAATATAACCATACCACCTTTGTACTTGTCTAACTAAACAAATCTATCTTTGTCACCTGTCATATGATGAGAGCATCCACTGTCAATGATCCATTCATTTCTGATGTCTGCTTTGGAAATTAGGGCTATTTCTTGTTCTTCCTTTTCATCTGCAATGTCCATTTCCTCAAGCATCCTTTCCATATCTCTAAGGGCAATGAATCCAATTTCATCTTCTCCTGAATCTTCATCAGTTACACCTTCATCAACATGATAACATTCCTTCTTATATTTGGGTTTGTAATCAGATCTGAACTTCTTGACTCTTGTGGGATATTTAGATGCAAAGTGACCTATCTTATTACATGAAAAACATTTGAATGGAATCTGTCCTTCATATTTACCTTTTCCTTTCTTTTCTCTTCTAGAAATCATAGCTATGATTTCTTCAAGTTCTTCATCAACTTCTTATTTCTCATTGTGACCAGAGGTGTGTAAGGATTTCTTACCATGGATTGTGGCTTTGAAGGCTGTTGCACTTTTAGGCTTAGTCTTCAATCTTGATATCTCAAATGCAGAGATTTTTCTGATTAGAGTCTCTCTCTTAAAGTTTTGTGAGAATTGCATAGTTTCCTCTAGAATACTGATCTTGTTTTCATAGTCTGATGTCAAAGTAGTTAACAATTTATCCATTATATCTTCTTCTGATATTTTACCACCATTGTTCCTGATTCCAGATACTGCTTCATTTATCCTTTGATTGTAAGCTCTAATGTTTTCTTCCGGTAACATCTCAAGACTGTTGTATTTCTTCTTCCATGTCTTCTTGCATGCATTCTTTACTTGAACATCTCATTCAAACATGTCTTCTAAATACTTCCATATGGTAAATGCTTTGTCAATATTCTTAATTTTGGAAAATTCACTGTTAGATAAGGTGCTGATTAGGGCTTCTTTGGCAATTGCATTATTGGTAAATGTTTCCTTTTGTCTATTAGTAGCATCATCCTTTGCAAGGTCTTTTAGAGATGGAATTACAACCTCTTGTGTGGCAATTTCAAAGATCTCAAATCCAATGCACTGTAAATGTGTTATCATTTTGTTTTTCCAATCCAAATAGTTCTCTCCATCAAACTTAGGGCTTTCTTTTCTGAAGTAAGACATCTTGATCTACCTTAAGCTATTAGGCATCTTCTCCAAGGCACTTGGCTCTGATACCAATTGTTAGAATAGTCCCAAAGGATAACTGAGAGGGGGGGTGAATTAGTTATCAGTTAATTTAATCACTTTTTACTTATTTAACATTAGTGTACAACAAAGTAAATGCATAATCAGATAACACAGTACTCAACACACAATTTGATTATGGGAAAACCAAATGGTAAAAAACCCGGTGGGAATTAGCACCCATAATAAACTATACTTGTTTGTAGTAATCCCTATTGGAAGATATTTCAACCCTGTTAGGAGTTGTACAATAGAATGCAATAATTATAGTGATATGATTAAGGGTCAGACCCTGTTAGGAGTCTTTTATAAATAATCCTGTTAGGGGTGGTGGACTCACTGTCCAAAAGCTCAATGCTTGATGGTGAAGGCTACAACCTTCTAAATAATAGATATGCACTATATCTGATGATGAAATGTAGAGTAGACCTACTTTCTTGATCAATTCCAGTGTATTACAATCTTTCACTTCTTCTTCACATAGATCCTTGATGAATGAACCAATTCTGATAATCTACTATGTACATCTTTCTTCACATTTTGTATCATTCACATTTGGTGCATCACAATTGAACCACTATAAGTATCTTCTCCAAATTAGAAGGTCATGTCAGCTCTTAGAAACACTTCATCAATATCTTAGTCAGCTTAACTAAGCACGCAAAGAATATTAAGTCTGCGCAAGTCAATTCTGAATAGATGTGACGCTTCACTGAGTCGGCCTCACCAAATTAAACATAACTTTGCAATCACCTTGAAACACGTTTCATGCCTTTGGATTTGTATCATCAACTCATAACTAAACATGAATATACACACGCATATCCTGAAGATAGGTGCAACTCATGTAACATGTTATATACATTGGTCATAAACAATTATGGTTCCAGAACTGTAACTGCTAATAACAGAATTGCATAAATTTACTAAAATATCATATCTGGGTCTATGTGTATGAACATAACATAATAAACATGTCAAAAACATGTATCTATCCCCACAATTCTTCATGTCATCATTCAAATAAGTTCATACAGAATTACTACTGTGTATTATATGTTGTCATCAATGACAAACATACAAAAAATCAACTGATCAGAATCAAATCTCCAACACATATCTCTCATTCAAGCTAGCATAGGCCTCCTTTTCTCTCTCACCTACCTTCATGCTTAAATTGGTTATTTGAAAAACAAGGTTTTCAGCTTCAATACCTGAAGTGTCACTAACCCTCTTCACAATTAGACTGCCTGTATCTTCAACCTCATCATCTTCCTTTATTCTCCTCTTGTCCTTTTTCTTTAATGACCAAATGGCTAGAGCTGCATGATCTTCACTAAACTAGGCACCAATTGATGTCCCAGTAGTGCTCATAGTTTTTTTTTGCTTTCTTATAGCATCGAAGACCACTGCATTCACTAGATCCCATTATGGCAATATGAGAACTCCCTACCTTTTAACCATTTGTCTGCCCTCTTCAGGGATAATCTTATCAAAATTTGATATCATTTCCTTCTTAACTTCTTTCTCTACATCCTCCTTAGTATATTTGGGTTGAGCTTCTAGCATCTTTTTGCATTTGTGATTGCATTCATCAATATGGTACCTCCATAGAAATTGAATAAAAGCCCTGGTTTTGATGAAATTTTCATCAGACAAGAATTCATCACTAGCCTATTTGGTTACAAGATCTAACTCCTTACCAGCAAACTCTGCTACTGTGAGGTTAGTTTTTGTATGTCTAGGTTCCTCTGGCATCCCTTCTTGCAGCTCTTGAGTGGTAACAACTACTTCACCAGCATTCCTCAATTGTACTAGCTGTTCAACAATGGCCTGATCGTCATACTGCATGGGGGATTGGGAAGGAGAGTATAATTCACTCTCCTATTCTTTGGTTTCCACCCTTTGCCTTTTGGGAGAGGGCACCTCTTGAACATTGATATCTGCTGGTCTCTTTCCCTTATGCTAAAGAGGTTGGTTAGCTTTGGGAGCAATAGTAGTGTATCCTCTCCTTTTATATACTACATAATTCCCTGGTGGGACTATTCTACTCTATGGAAATCTATTCAGGATAGCAAGAGCCCTTTCTGGATCATTCTCAACTTCTCTCTGCCTCTTCTCATTTAGAGTTTGCATAACTCCCTCAAAAAGATTCATTAGGGAATCAATTTTGTAAGACCATGGGAAAAATCCTTTAAAGGATCATAAGTCTTGTCAAAATTTCATACAAAGTCCAAAGACTTCTTATACGCCATCCACTTCTCTTTCCTAATTTCCTGAACATCAATGTCAAAAATATTCCTGATGATATCCTCTGGATAATTGAATTGATATTCTAACATCACACATTTAGTCCACTTCCTGAACATACCCATAATAAAATCTTCATTGTCTGCACATCTAGACACTAAAGTTGCTAAATGATAGGGCTCAAAATATTTATCAAACTATGTCCACCCACCTTTGGTTATGATGAAGTGATGGGCTCTGGTGAGGGTAGGAAAGATACTTCCCTTCATCTTTCTAGTCAAGGCTTCTTCCTATAGCCCACCTAATTGCCTTATAATTTTTGCTACTCCAATCTTGAGTGGGACTCTGTAGGGTAGCACATAAGGAGTACCTCTAAAACCATAAACCCTAATTACTGTGGAGAAAGGGTACAAAATTAAATCTCCCCAATTGTGAGCAATTTTTGACTCTGGGGCATATTCCATAGGCCTTAAAAGCCTCATCATTTCATTATGGACCCTAGCATTCTAGTTACTCAGAAGTGACTTGAGTCTAGTTGCAAAAACCTTATCAAAATACACATAACTAGCACCCTTCCTATCCCATGACAAATCTGCACTCCACATTTGAACATGAAATTATTTACCATCGTGGAATTTATCCAGTTCCATTTCTTCCTCAAAGAAGTCTGCACCATTGAACAAGAATATATGCATCATGGGGGAATACCAACCCATTGGTTTCTGTATGTTTCCATCTTGAATTCCTGATAGGCCCTCATGCATCTCCTGAGCAATATAAGATGCATAATCAAATACTATTGACAAGTGGGGATGCAAAATTTGAACAACTATCAGCATTATATGGAAAGGCATTGCCACATCTTCATCTAACCCCAAAACATTACATAGAGCACTGTACATCTTTCTGGCCTTGCCATTAAAAAGATCCAACTTGAAGGGTTCTGGGGTTCTAGGCCCTACTAATACCAAGTTCCCTATTTTATTGATGTACCCCTTGAATGCTTCACCCCTTTAATAGTCCTTCTGATTATGGTATACTTCTTTAAAGTATTCAAAATCAATATCATCCATATGTTGAGAGGTATCAGTTAGCTTGAAGATCCTTCTGATTTCATCAGCTGATATAGTCAATTGTATATTTCCTTGAGTGTTCCTAACAACCCTAGCCACCTTATCATAAGTGTTTGCAATCAAGGTGAACAAATTAGTGTCCATGAACACACTAGGTGCTATCATTTTTCCCAAATATTATAGTCTGGGGTAGGGCATTCCTCTAGCTATAGGCCATCCTAAACAGAGTGAGGCCATCAAAACTGGTATTGGCATCTTTTGCCCATACCCTGAGGACAGTGGAAATTATTGCAACAAATCTTCCCTAACATTCCATTTTTGGTAATCACTCTCTCTAGAAACCTCAACTCTAGGGGCATTCTAAGGTTTTTTCTTTTGATACTAGACTCAGATTATGAAACAAAGCTCTAAAACCTTTCTGAATTGCAAATTCCACCACAATTTGGATGCTATTGAATCAGTAAGCTTACCTATTCTGCATAGAAGTCGCATGAAGCCAATTTTCTGTACAATCCTAGTTTTTCTCGAATGATTTTGATGAATCATTGTGACTACAAGTCAACTTAATCAATTCTACGGTCTCAATAAAATCAATCTTTCAAATTGAATTTGACTGGAGTTGTCACACGTTCTGTAATTAATTCACAAGCTTCAATTTCGCGACTTAACGACTCTCTACAACTTATTTTATCAACTTTGAATTTGAGCCGTTGATTCTGTACATCATTCTCTACATCTAACGGCTATCTTATTTTCCTGAAAACAATTATTCACCAAAGACACATGTCGCCACTACTTAATTGCTTACTCACTAGATATCAAGCACTTTCCCTTTAAGAAATTAAGTGAGCCATTGGATATGAAACAAATTAACTATGGTTTAAGTTCTCGCCAGCTCTGAATGCACGGGTCCACCAGCTACCAAATGTCATCACCGCTTAATGGCTTGCCCGACAGATGTCATGCATCTTGGGTATAATCCATTAAGCCAACTGTTAGATCTTTCCAGGATTTAACACCTTTTATACTTGTTTGTGACTGGACCCACACTCTTTCCTAGATAGGTGTCACCTCCGCTTAATCACTTGCCCATTAGATGTCGTGCACTTTTCCTTTAAGGCATTAAGCGGGCCGTTCGATCTTTCCAAACTTTCCCACTATTTAATAGAGCACATTTACAACTATTCAGCCCCACCAAGGACACACGTCACCACAGCTTAATTGCTTGCCCATTAGATTTCGTGCATTTTCTGATTAAGCCATTAAGTTGACCGTTCGATCAAAGCTGACTTGCTTGACACATAAGGTGATGATGTAAAAGGGATTTTTCATGGTGAGACTTAGGAATTATTAAAGTAGTTAGGAATCATAATCTTTTTGCAAAAATCAACCCATTTAACATGAACACATGACTTAAGGTAACTTAAGTGACCGAAAAAGTAACGTGAAAATAGAATCAACCAAGATAATTAGGGTTTTTAGTCATTTTACACCATTTTCAACTAGGTTAAGGGTTTGAACAAACTTTGCAGAGGCATAAGGAAAATTTTGATCTTGATTTTGAAGCCTTAGACACTACTAATGACAAGGGACCCTAGGAAAATTTCAAGGCACAACCTAAACAAGAAATATCACCAACATATGGTTTGTGGTATAATAAAGAGGGAAAATTTGAGCTACAATTTTATACAAATGTTGATTGGGCTGGAAACATAGATGATAGGAAGAGCACAATAGGAGGAGCATTGTTTATGGGTGAAAGACTTGTCACATGGGTAAGTAAAAAATAAGGATGCATATCACAATCAACTACAAAAGCAAAATATGTGGTAGCTGCTGAAAATTGCTCTAACATTGCATGGATCAAACAATTGTTGAAAGGTATGAATATGGAAATCCTTGATCCAGTGATTATCTATTGTCATAATACTAGTGTTTTCAACATTTCAAAGAACCCTGTGATGCATGCTAAAACAAAGCACATAGCTATTAAGTATCATTACTTGAGGGAACAAGTACAAGAGAAAGAGGTGATACTGGAATATGTGCAATCCAAAGAACAATTAGCAGACATATTTACAAAGCCATTTCCAAAAGATACATTTGAGTTCCTGAGGAAGAGACTAGGGGTCCGACCCTTGTCTACTAGTCACTAAGCTAACTTAGAAGGCTGCATCATCCTACACATTATTAGAAGATCAATCATGTTGATGAAAGAAGAGATATGGACTGAAATGACACATCAGTGCAAGAAGGTACTTATCAGAACCAAACACCAGAGATATTGTTGGCTACTATAGAGTTGTATTGCTAATGGACAAGATATTCATGATATATTTATGTTTGGCATTATTTTCAAAGGGAGAGGAATATATCGATATGAAATATCTATCAAAGAAGAAGAACATTGGTCAAAGGGAGAGAAAATATCAGAGAAAGAAGTTTCTACAGAGGGAGAGAAAGATCCAATGATGATTCAAAGAAACAACCATCCATCTAAGGGAGAGAATTGGAGAAAAGTTAACACTGCATATCTATCTGAAAATTTAACACTGCATATCTATCTAGAAAAGGGAGAAGAGATTCTAAAAGAAAAGGAGAGACAGAAGCAGAAGATAGAATTTCTACATCTATCCATTGAAGGGAATGAAGAAAGGGAAAGCACTCTGCAAGAATCAAATCTAAGCTAGAAGAGCTTACTAAGAGTCAGATATTTGTATTGGTTATAGAAAAATAAGTTTGGTATGATATGGAATATTTCATATTATATTTTGATAGTATGTTTCCATCAATGCCAAAGGGAGAGATTGATGAACTATAACTAATTGAATGTTTAAAAATGATAAGTTGATGATCACCAAGCTGTAGAAAGTATATGCAAGACATTAAATCAGATAATGTATTGTATTGTCATTGATGTCAACTTAATGTGTTATGATTTATCATATACATATTGTCATAGACTTCAAGAAACCAAAGAGATAAAGGTTATGTTATCGTTAAACATAAAAATCCAATGTACACCGAGTGATAGTAAACATTGACGGATAGTACACACCAATAGACAGAGAACCCCGAGCAGTCACAGTGTATACCGAGCACCACAACACTGAGTATAACTGAAGTGATCACCAAGAAAAACTAAAGGTGATTTTCAAGGACAACTAGAGTCAATGACTGAGAAAATGACAAAACACTTAGCTAGTAGGAGCTATATTTAGAGTTAACTAATTGATTTCTTTATTTTCATCGATTAGATAAACTAAGGATAAGAAGGAGATTTAAAGCATAGACAACAAGGAGATATTTTTGGAATAAATCTAAATCAAATCTTTAAAGATTGAATAAATTCAAGGCAATATTTGTGGATCAAGAAGAAATCTATGTCAAGAACAAGAAATACAAGGAGATTGAAATGGTGAAATCATGTCTATATAGAGAGAAAAGTAATTCATTATGAAGAGAGGAATGCTTAATATAATTCTGGTGAAGATAGAAGTCTTCATGCAGATCTAAACATACAGGCTAAAGAACAAAGCCAAGAATTCTGTAGACACCGAGCAACAGAAGCAAGAGCATTCACCGAGCAGAAAGAAGTAAGAAGGGGAGAAAATGAATTGAAGAGAACATTGATCAGAGAGGTATTATGGACTAACAATAGATCTAAAAATCTATAAGTTAAGTTGTATTGTTGAACAGATCATTTACTTTTTCATTTTAACCATTGATTCAAAAAATATCTTAATCGAGTGGGATTTAATCATCCTTATTGTATTGAGATACCTAAGAGTATAATTTTTTTTCATGTTGATAGCATAGTGAATGCGAGGTCAAATGATAAAGTGTTAGTTTTAAATCATCTAACAAGGTCACACTTAACAATGTGTTTGTAACCTTTAACGGGGTTGGCTCTTCACCGAGCTCACTTCAGAAGAGTGAAAATTCTGGGTTACTGGTCCCAAGTGTTTTTCCCCTTAACAGGTTTCCACATTAAAAATCCATGTGTCAAATGTGTATATGGTTAATTTCTTTGATATTTTTCTTTACACATTACTAAAACAGGATTGGTCGGTAAACACTAAGTTTAATTGTTGCTACTTAGTAAAGCTAAGAAAAAGATAAACAGTATATTCACTGAGCAGTGTGTATATATATATATAT
>MU226632.1:1120520-1149461 GCA_018584345.1 Thuja plicata
TCCCCCCCCCCCCCCCCTCTCAGTTATTCTAACAAAATGAACAAAGCATTGATATTAAATAACAATGTCACCACATCAACTAATTTGGTTGAAATTTGATCTATGTAACATTGTTGGATTAAGGTCTAAACAATTCAAAATCAATATCATTTACTTAGATGTCAAACTTTAATAAATATAAAATATTTGGCTCTAGATTACTCGTGTGCAAAATTAATGGTTTTTAGCTAAAAATATTTTGAGATTTCATTTTCCAATTCAAGTAAATATATCAGCGGTGGAAGCTTCACATAGGATGCACCAACGCTTTGGAACAAAATAAACCCTCCAACACATGAGTGAGCGACCATCCCATGTTTATGGCATCATTGACCAATTGGTTAGCATGTCATCAAAAAGAAATAAGTGTCTTTATTATGGTGACTTTGAGAAGGAAATTAGTTTTGTCAGACATTTTCCCTTAAACTTAAAAGTGACTTTGCACACGTACAAAATTCAAGGGTTAAGTTACATCTCTCTCTCTCTCTCTCTCTCTCTCTCTCTCTCTCTCTCTCTCTCTACAATTGTAATATTGTGAAAGCACAAACTAGGAGCACATGTCTTCTTCTGTCAAATCAAATAATCTCTCGTAACAACTGTAATTTGTGAAATTGTGAAATGGGAACATATGTCAACGTGGCAATGAAAAAAGAAGTGATATCAAATAACATTATCGTTACATAAACTAATTAGATTAAAATTTGATCTGTGTAAGATCCTTGGATTAAGGTGTTGTGTGTGAGAAATTACACCTTCATGAAATTAGGATTTAAAACTATAATTATATGGAAAGAAAATGATAATTTAGCCTAAGAATTGCAATTAAATCCATGACATCTCATGGTTCTCTATCTAACCTTTGTTGAAAGAGATCTCACCCTTAATCTCTCTTAAGGACAATCCTAGAATGAGAAAATGATAACAAAAATGCTTAAATCTAGCTCAATTCTCTCAAATGATATGAAATTCTAACTCAAATGCTCATGATATTACTCTTAAATCAACAATTTGCTTCTACAAATGATCAAAATGCTATGCAAATACTCACTATGCTCTCAATTGCTCACAATTTGCCTATAATAAGGATGTTATGCATTCAAATTTTCTAGGATATGAAACACATACAAAATGGCTTGTATTTATAGAAAATTCCCAAGGGTAGGGGGTAGAGTGAATTGACCAAGGGTTAATTCTTGGTTGAGTTCGATCTCTCAAATGGTTTCAATTGGGGGGACCATTTAAATGTTTGTCCTCAAAGGGTGGGACAAGAAGACAAGATCCTCAATTCTCATTGGTTGATCAAATTGAGTTGAAATAAATTAGGATTTATTTAATTCAATCATTTAATTAAATTAGCCGTGTAAGGGTGAATGGGTTGGATTTGATTTTTGATTTAAAACTATACAATTAATTGATTAAAATCAATTATATAATTTGATTGATCCCTTTTAGGCTTGAATTTAATTATTTGATTTCATGATTATTTAATCCTTTGATTTTAATTTGATTTTGTCCAATTTAATTGATAAATGTCCATTTAAATGATTTTGATCCATTTTGATGTATTTTGATGAGATTTAGGGCAATTGGCTGAGATTTGCAAATTTGGATGATTAAGAAACACCCGATCAAATTTAGGTGTCTAAAAATGCCCCTCTTTGAATTGATGTGCAAAGTGCATTGATTCAAAGAAAACATGATGTCCTGATCATTGATTTGATACTAATGTCTAATTGATTAACTGATGCAAAACCTAATTGATAATCTGATGCGAAACCTAATGTGAAGCTGGATGCAGAATTTGATGTGAAACCTAATAAAGAACTTGATGTGAAACTTGATGAAGTTTGAATTTCTCATGCCCCAGATTTGATGTAAGATATGATCCAAAATCCCAGTTTAAAGATATGATGATGCCCCCTCAGAAATGAAAACATGTTAATGTGCAAATGTCAAAGATTGGATGAAACTGATGAAGTATAGATCCAAGGTGATTTCATTTCTGATAAACAATGATGCTTAAAAATATGTCAGAAGATGACGCAGTGTGAAGAATATGCAATTTAGTCAAACTAGGTAAAAAAAATCTTCAAAATTTAGGGTAAAAATAGCTTAAATAGGTTAAAAAACCCAAATTTACTATTCATTTTCACTTTTTACTATTGAGATTTTTCTTTGATCCTGTGAAGATTGATAGTGATGGTGGTCCCCATATGAGAGCATCGATTCAAGAGAGCACATCATTATCAAAGACCTCCTGACTACGGGCCTCGGGTGAGTGGTTTTACCCTTTCTAGTGTATTTATTTCTCATTTAATAACATTTATTGCAAGTTTTTAATGATTTTTAGATAGATTTTAGTAAAACACCACTTAGGAAACTTTAAAAGCCACCTAGGTTATTGAAAAGCTACCTCTGCACGTTTCAAAGCTGTATTGGAGAAATCCAAAACCGCCTAGGGATTAGGTCAAATTTGTAACCCAAATAGTTTAGCACCGCCTATGAAACCCAAGCATTTCAAAGCCGCCTAGGAAAATTTGAAAGTTGCCTAGGACTTTAAAAGGTCACATTCTTTGTAAAGTGCCACCTTTGATGATTAAATAACTGTGTAATACTCACTCATGTTTTGCTTTTAGTTTATGATGTCGTACTCTTTTAGGCATTAGTTTTAGTTAATTGGCCGAATTCTTTTAGGCTACTTTCATGAGAGCTGCTATTATTTAAGTTGATGGTGATTATTGGTTATGATGTTATGGATATTATCATGATGTGATGATTTATGTTTTGATCATATTGTACTTACCCCATACTTTCATGTGTATGGTTATCATGTTTATGTGTCTGTTTGCATGTTGTTGTGGTAGAGGATGGAGACATAGTTACTTGCTTCGGTGAGATCCACACATTCGACCAATCCCTATCATTGTTTGCGATATTATATTATGTATGTACATGTGTGTTCTTTTGATGACAGGATTGTAGGTACAGGGCATTGTCTTCCCTGAATTGGCAGGAGTGAGCGTGCCCATAAATATTCATATCAATGGTAAAGAGGAGAGGTAACATACAGATCCAAAACCCTATCCTAAGCCTAATCATCCTAATGATGGATGAGTTTCAGTATGGCTACCCTATCCAGATTTGTCTAGGTTGATAGAATTCGAATACCCTCTCTCCTAAGTATGTGTGTGTTTTGCTTGATTATGCTTTCAGGTGATTTTTGGATTATTGAGTGATTTTCCATATTTTATGTTTTAATGGATTATAGTTGAATTAATTATTTAATTATATCTTAAGTTTATTTTAAATAATTGATTAAATTGAAATATATGAATATTTTGATTTAATTAAAAACTATAGTAAATGTGCTTATATGATTAATTAAATAATTAAATATTTAGTTGCATGTATTATTGTGTCATAAATATTTAATCTATTTAATTAAATATTTTATTAATTACATGTGCATGAATGTGTTGAAAATGTATTTTCAAATTCAAATATCTCAACTTGTAATTAGGAGTCAAAGTTGAGTTGTGGCAATAAAGCATATTTTATTTATTTAATTTGGATTTACTTTCAATTTTCAAGTTCAGTATTTTTAGGGATTGACTTGGGAGTTGTCATCAACCTTTGCATGTTTAGGGGAATTTGAATCTCTTTAGGGGGAATTGGTCATTCATTCTCTCATAACAGATTTTTTTTGGATTTGGAGAGCTCTTGGGGATTTGAGATTTTTGAAGGATTGTGGATTGTTGTGGATCCTTGTTGCTTTGAAGTTTTTGAGATTTTTCTTGCTTGTGTGTGTGCTCGGATCTTCATAGTTGCTAGATTTGTGGTTGAATTGGGCTTGAGGGTTTTGCCTTCATCTTCCAAGCTATATTTTTCTATTTCTTACATTGGAATCAAGGTAGGTTTCATTTGCCATGTATGGTTTCAATTTTCTAGATCTGAGCTTTTCAATGTTTATTTAGTGCATGTTTGTTATTTTGGGATTTTAAATGGATTATGGTTTTTTCTATGTTTTCGGGTGTTTATAGAAACCCTAGATCTAAATTTATTTCATTCTATGTATTCTTAGCATCGTAGAGTTATGCTGTCAAAATTTCAGGAAGAAATTCCCTCTAGATCTCTTAGAAAATGAAAATTAAACCTTTGTATAGTCTATACTATAGACAAAATCAAATTTATGGTTTATTGATGTTTCAGTGTTTTCGGGGTTCATGAAAAGCTTAGATCTATCATTTTCATGTTTATATGGTTCTTAGCATAGTACCCTTATGCTGTCAAAAATTTCGTGAAAATATCTCCTCTAGAACTCCTAGAAATCAAAAAATCAACCTACCTATAGTCCTAACTCTAGAGGAAATAAATTATTTAGTTCTTCGTAATTGCATTGAAAAAAAATTAAATCATTTCAAAAAAATGACTCTCTGTAAAAATACAGACTGGTGTGAAGAAAAATAATAAAATTACCCAGTAAAGAAAATTTCGCAAAAGATGAAAAAAAAAAAAAAAACCTTCCTTTCTAGTTTTCCGTTTTCGGAAATTATCTCTAAAGAAAAAAAATAAATTCCCTTTTTGGGATAAAGGTCGAATTGTTCTTTTGCATATAAAAAAATATAATTAATAAATTAAAAAAAAAGTATAAGGCAAATGTATGGGTTGTTGAAACCCCCACGCATTGTTAAAAAAAAAGTATATATTAAAACTTTTTGTTTCAACGTGGGAGAGGTGGGGAGCAGTGGGCTCCACCCAGCATCTCCATGGGGCACCGAGCCCGCAGCAACCGACAATACTATAAAGCAGGTTGAACTGCCAATTGCAGACCCAGTCTGCCTGCGGTACATACCGCGTAGGTAGAATGGGTTGGGGTGGGGACCACGCTTCCCCGCCCCCCATGTTAATTGTTTTTTTTATATTTTATTTTATTTAAAATATGTTTTAAAGTAAAATTAATTCGTTGTTTTAAAATTTAAAATTTATTTTGTTTAAAATTTGTTTTTAACATGTTGATTATTAATTTTAATTAATAATGTTAATAAATATGTTAATTATGTGTTTAAGTTAATATATATTGATTATTGATCTTAATTCATAATGTTTTATTATAAATTTTAATTAGTATATTAAATATTAGTTCAAATTAATGTATTAATAATGTATAAGTATCAATTTCTAGTTAATTGGAATAATTGGATTTGATTATTGATAATCATAATTAGTAAATTCTTGTTTAATCTAAAGACATTAGGTATAGTTAAAATTGGCCTAATTTATCCAATGATTATTTTAATTAGTATACTTAAAAGCTGGAAATAGATCTAGATAGATTTACTCAAAATGGCATTGTTTATTTAGTACCAAATCTAACCTAGATGGAATATTGGATTGCTAAATGGGATATGGCATGCTTATGGATTATATAATTAGAGGTGAATTTATATATATCCACTTATGCGCATTTTTCACTCGTTTAAGATGTTTTTATTCCTATGCATCTGTATGTTTTTATTTTGTTTATATGCGTTATTATGGGGACATAAGATGATCTAGGATGTATACAGAGGCGGGGGGTGTTTATCTTTTATGTTACTTTATGGCGTGTGTGTTCATGTTATTACCTTAAACTGACCATGATGACCCTTTTGATTATGTTATTTGTATGTGCACCTATATGGGACCGTTCTTGGTTGTATGGATACTGGATTTGGGGTACACTAGGGTTGTGACCTATGCTAGATCTGTTAGGATCTTTGAGCCTAGGGTAGGTTACCTAGATGTGTAGTAGGGGGTGGCTTGCAATAAGTTTCGTGTTCGTAAGTGACTTCTGGATTGCTTATTGTGGATTTTCTTAATAAGTGATAACTAAAGACATATTTGGGGATATTAAAATAGATTAATAAGATGTGTCCTCACCCATGCTTGAGTGCTAGTATAGGCTAAGGTGGTTTTGAGAAGATGTTAGTTTCCCTGTAAGGTACCTGACATAGTTAGTGGCCTTGTCAGTATGAGAGGACATTAGCTCCGTGTATGGTCACTTAGGTGCCAGAATCCATTGTGATTATTAGGGATAAACTTAAGGGTTAGACGTACATGATGACACCTTCCTTTACACATGCTAGATTTCCTACATTTTTAGTTGCCTCTGGATTAGTGAGTCTTACCTTTTCATGATGATTAGTACACCAGATTAGAGAGCTATCAGGATCCCTTTCTTAGTGGTTATTCTTTCTTGGTTTTGGATATCCGATTTGGATATGTTGTTATCTCCTTAGCATGGTGGGGTGGACCTTTGTGGTTCCACACAGATAGGTGGTAGTGATTCTTTATCCATTGAGATTTGATGTCCTTGTACTAGGTGCTTGATGGTTCTTGCAGATGAGCTCTCTATGTCCCTTCATCATTTATTATGTAACTTCATTATTGTAAATCTTGTATTAGAGTATCGCATGTGATACCTAATCTAGAAATTGTAATTAAGTAGTTTAGAGTGATTACCACATACCCTACGACATGTGCAGTGGATGTGAGTTTATGGTGGTTTCATGGTTATCCATGAGGTTTGTAATTATGGTTCTGTAAGTTGTATTTGGTATACTTAATCAGATGGAATCTTTTGTTATATTGTTAGTTGTGTTTTTCTTTAAGTAATTCAATGTCATGGAACCCTTGAGTCATGTAATCTATGTGAGTGTAAGACGTGTATAAATGGTAATTTATTCTACATGAATGTATGTTTCTTTATGTTAACTTTAAAAAAAAATTATTCAAAACACATAGTATCATGTTCTAGGTTAATCTCTCTTGGGTTCCCAGGCAGGGCATTAAATTTGGTATCAGAGCTCTAGTTTCTACATTGGAAACTCTGGGAATTGTACGCCCATTAGGTTGTGTCTAGCTTGAACTTGAAACTAAAACATAGACATACTACACATTTGTTTTTAAATTATTTCTTTATGGTTTATTCATTCTTTAGTTTATGTTTCAAGCTATGTGGTGAATGTTGTATCTATCTCTATTTGATTCAGGAATTATGCCTGAGACACAAGAAGCAAGAGGCCATGGTAGGGGTAGGTCTGGTTCTTGTGGGGAAGGTTGACAGGCTAGCTCCTCCACTAGTGTTAGACAGGAGAGTGAGTAGCATTAAGACAGGGGTGAACAGAGGAGAGAGGATCAGGATGAGTCTAGCGGTATGAATACTAGGTAGATCCTTAAGGCTATCCTAGATCGCCTTCCTGAGAGGGCCAGAGTGGAGCGAGAGGAATCTCATCACTCCCAGCAGGAAGAGAGATAGAGGGAGAGATCCAGAAGCCCTCGTGGGAGGACTATATCAGTGGATCCAGCAGTGGTTGCAGCCATCCACATGAGAGACCTGACAAGAGGAAAGGCCATTCCTTTCGCTAGATAGGATTCATGTTTAGAGGCAGAGACTTGGTTGATAGCTTTGGATTGAGTTTTCACGATGCATCCCTTTAGTATTAATACTAAATTGAGATACACCGTGATGTAGTTGACACATTTTGCAGCTATCTGGTGGAAGATTGAGGAGCAGAAGCTAGGACTCTGTATAGACACTATTACTTAGGAACTCTTTCTCAAGAACTTCAGAGATAGGTTCCTATCTAATCAGTAGAGGCAACAGAGAGCTGACAAGTTTCATAATCTTAGACACCTGACATTGATTGTGGAGCAGTACGAGCATCATTTTTATGAGCTCAAGTAGTACGCTGGATATAGTGAGGATACCGCATTGTTGGTACTGCACTTCATGCAAGGGCTTAATTCCCACATCGTAGGTGACGTAAAGCTCTTTGAGCCTATAGACCTGCAAGCTACAGTGATTAAAGCCACTCTATTAGACACTAATTTGGCAGCAGGCCATGGGAGTCAACAGGGTGGTCAGGCTAGTGGAACTTCTGGAGTAGGCTATAGAGGTAACCAGTCGCAGGGCACTGGGAACTTCAAAAAGCCATCCAGTTATTATAGAGGGAATCAAAACCAGAGCCAGAACTAGCAGCAACAATAGTAGAAGACTGCACCTCCTACCTAAAGTGGTAGAAGCATCAAGAGTGGACAGTGCCATAGGTGTAATCAGTCGAATCAGCCAGCTCAGAGTGCATAGCCTAGTGTGAGTCGAGGGAGTATTCAACAGTCTAGTGTACCCTTTAATGGGAGAGGCAATTTCAGAGGCACAAGGTGTTTCACCTATGGTCATTTTGGTCACATTATGGTGAATTGTCCACAAAGAGCACCACAATTTTCTACACAGAGGCCAGCAGCCTCAGAGCCTACTATAGGGGGAAGTTCACATAGAGTGTTTGGAGCTCTTGATCAGAGGTAGGCAGAGCATCAAGGCACAGTCATTGAGACTTCAGGTACTATTTAGGGTACTTCCATTTCTATATTATTTGATTCAGGAGTAACTGACTCTTTCATTTCACCTTCCTTATTGAGCATTGCGGGCTAGTGGCTGCAAAGCAAGTGTTAGGTTGGCAAGTGGAACTAGCCTTAGGTGCTAGGGTAGCTACGGACTCCTTGGTTCATGGTTGTGAACTAAACATAGGGAAGTTCATTACCTTGGTTGACCTACGTGTGATTCCTTTGGGGTCATATGGGGTTGTCTTGGGAATGGACTAGTTGGGAGCTCATGGAGCTAAGATTGATTATAGAGAGAAGATCATCCTTTGCAAGGATGATGCTGGTAGTGAGAGTCACATTATGGGGATTCCTTGACCCATATCCCTTCGCATGATATTTGTTATGCAATTGAAGTGATGTATGCAAAAGGGTTGTCACATGTATGTAGTATCCATGTATGAGATAGACGGTATAGAAACTGAAGTCAAGGCTTTGGATCATCCTATACTATAGGAGTTTATTGATGTATTTCCTGATGAGATTCCAGCTATGCCACCGAAGCGTGACATAGACTTTCACATAGAGCTTGTTCCTGGAGTAGAACCTATATCTAGAGCACCATATCATATGGCTACTCATGAGTTGTGTGAGCTAAAGCTGCAGTTAGAGGAGCTATTGGAAAAGGGGATCATTCGCCCTAGTGTTTCTCCTTGGGGTGCACCTATCCTCTTCATGAAGAAGAATGATGGATCATTACGCTTGTGTATCAACTATAGATAGTTGAACAAGATAACGGTCAAAAAAAGGTACCCATTGCCATGCATTGATGACTTGTTTGATCAGATCAAGGGAGCCAAGGTGTTCTCTAAGACCGATTTGAATTTAGGATACCACCATTTATCCACAAGCCAGTTATGCTTTGATTGAGGATGCTGATATCCACAAGCCAGCATTTCGTACACGCTATAGACATTATGAGTTCACGGTGGTTCCATTTGGGTTGACGAATGCTCCATCAGTGTTCATGTGTTTGATGAATGGAGTGTTTCAGGAGTACCTAGATTTCTTTGTGATCATCTTCCTGGATGATATATTGATTTAATCTAGATCCATGGAGGAGCATGAAGAGCATCTTCGGCAGGTTCTAGAGTGCCTTAGGAAGAATCAACTTTATGCCAATCTGGCTAAGTGTGATTTATACTAGACTAAGGTTTAGCATCTTGGTCATGTGATTTTTGGATAAGGTATCTTAGTAGATCCTTCAAATATTTAGGCTATTATGGAGTGGCCAGCACCCACCAATGTGTCTGAGGTACGCAACTTCATGGGTCTTGCAGGATACTACCGCAGGTTCATGAAGAACTTCTCTAGGGTGGCACATCCTATTACTTCACTTCAGTGGAAAGGGAAGAAGTTTGTATGGATAGAGATGTGTGAGGAGGCTTTTCAGAGTCTCAAGGTGTGTTTGACTAGTGCACCTATCCTAGCTGTGCCTGATCTAGTGGGAGACTTTGTTGTATGCGTTGATGCATCATTAGAGGGTATTGGAGAAATTCTCATGTAGGATGGGCGAGTGATTTCCTATGAGTCTCACAAACTCAAGGATCATGAGCTTAACCACCCTACTCATGATCTAGAGCTAGCTGCGGTTGTCCATGATTTGGTATGATGGAGACATTTTCTTTTGGGACACCGATTTGAGCTTCATAGCAATCAGCGTAGCCTTCAGCATATCTTTACCCTACTTAATCTGAATGCTAGACAGAGAAGGTGGATGGAGTTCCTTTGCGAATATGAGTTTGAGATAAAGTATATTCAAGGAAAGGAAAATGTGGTTACAGATGCACTGAGTCACAAGTGATAGGCCGTTCTAGCATTGACTCTTAGCATGGACTTGAGGAGTAGGATACTCCAGTCACTTCCTAGAGATACCTTGTATCAGTAGGTGAAAGCTGAGATAGAGTCAGGGAGACCATTAGAGGGAAGATTCTCTAGCTATGTTCTAGAGTCAGATGGTTTGTTACGTCATATGAGTCAGATCTATGTACCACCATTGGATGATTGTGTACATTAGTGTTGTTTGAGGCTCATCGTGCACCCTATTCGGCACATCCAGGTGTCAAGAAGATGCATGCAGATCTTTGACAGCTTTATCATTGGGCTGGTATGAAGAGGGAGATTGTAGACTTTGTGGTTAGGTGTTTAGAGTGTTAGAGGGTCAAGTCAGATCACCAACATCCAGCAGGGCTTCTTCAACCTAATCTCATTCCATCATGGAAGTGGGACATTATTTCTATCGATTTCATAGTTGGATTACCTATGACTCCTTGCAGACATGATGCAGTGATGGTGACCATTGATCAGTTAACCAAGGTGGCTCATTTCTCACCGATGAGATCATCTTACATAGTAGCTTCTGTAGCCTGAGTCTTCATGCAGGACATTTTGAGACTTCATGGCATTCCTCTCAGTATTATATCAGTTTGATATACTATTTTTACCTCAGCCTTTTGGACATCTTTACAGCATGATTTAGGTACTCAGCTAAATTTCAGTTCAGCGTATCATCCTGAGATTGATGGATAGATGAAGTGGGTGAACCAGGTTCTGGAGGACATGTTGAGGATGTATGTTATGCACAGACAGACTCACTAGGAGGACTACTTGTACCTAGTGGAGTTTGCATATAATAATGGATATCACAGTTCCATTGGCATGGCACCTTTTCAGGCATTGTATGGTCATCCTTGTCATACGCCTTTGAGCTGGGATATATTAGAGGACTGTATTCTTCTTTATCCTAAGATGCTTCGTGACATGGAGCATTAGGTAGTGAGGATTCGTGAGCATTTAGTGACTACACAGGATAGATAGAAGAAGTATGCAGATGCTCACAAGGTGGATAGGTAGTTCGTAGTTGGATATAGAGTGTTCCTGAGAGTGTGCCCATGGAAGAGTCCAATCTTTTATGGAAAGGGTTCAAATTTGGCACCTCATTTTGTGGGACCATTTGAGATCCTAGAGAGGATAGGACCAGTTGCTTATCGACTTACTTTTCCACCTAGACTTTCGCGCATCCATGATGTTTTCCATGTTTCATTTCTTAGGAGATATATACCTGACATTATGCATGTACTTGATTGGAATGCATTACAGGTTGAGGCTGGGCAGCTGGCTTTGGAGCCAATACATATTTTGGAGCAGTGGGGTGTGACCCTCAAGGATCGTACCATAGAGCAGGTAAGGGTCCAATGGGACCCAAATGATGAGTCTTCAATGACTTGGGAGGATGCAGCCAGATTATGGGGTTTATATCCCTACTTGTTTACGGGATTCCAGGAGTAAGCCTAATCCTAGGGGGGGTGGATGTAATACCCACTCATGTTTTTATTTTAGTTTGTGATGTCGTACTCTTTTAGGCATTGGTTTTAGTTGATTGGCTGAATTGTTTTAGGCTACTTTCATAAGAGCTTCTATTCTTTCAGTTGATGGTGATTATTGGTTATGACGTTATGGATATTATCATGATGTGATGATTTATGTTTTGATCATATTGTACTTACCCCATACTTGCATGTGTATGGTTATCATGTTTATGTATCTATTTGCATGTTGTTGTGGTAGAGGACGGAGATGTAGTTACTTGCTTCGGTGAGATCCACACATTCGACTGATCCCTATCATCGTTTGCGATATTATATTATGTATGTACATGCATGTTCTTTTGATGATAGGATTGCAGGTACAGGGCATTGTCTTCCCTGAATTGGCAATAGTGAGCATGCCCATAAATATTCATCTCAATGGTAAAGAGGGGAGGTAACATATAGATCCAAAATCCTAACCTAAGCCTAATCATCCTAATGATGGATGAGTTTCAGTATGGCTACCCTATCTGGATTTGTCTAGGTTGACAGAATTTGAATAACCTCTCTCCTGAGTATGTGTGTGTTTTACTTGATTATGCTTTCAGGTGATTTTTGGATTATTGAGTGATTTTCCATATTCTATGATTTAATGGATTATAGTTGAATTAATTTTTTAATTATATCCTAAGTTTATTTTAAATAATTGATTAAATTGAAATATATGAATATTTTAATTTAATTAAATATTTAATTAAAAACTATAGTAAATGTGCTTATATGATTAATTAAATAATTAAATATTATATTAATTACATGTGCATGAATGTGTTGAAAATGTATTTTCAAATTCAAATATCTCAACTTGTAATTAGGAGTCAAAGTTGAGTTGTGGCAATAAAGCATATTTTATTTATTTAATTTGGATTTACTTTCAATTTTCAAGTTGAGCCTTTTTAGGGATTGACTTGGGAGTTGTCATCAACCTTTGCACGTTTAGGGGAATTTGAATCTCTTAAGGGGGAATTGGTCAGTCATTCTCTCATAACAGGTTTTTTTTGGATTTGGAGAGCTCTTGGGGATTTGAGATTTTTGAAGGATTGTGGATTGTTGTGGATCCTTGTTGCTTTGAAGTTTTTGAGATTTTTCTTGCTTGTGTGTGTGCTCGAATCTTCATAGTTGCTAGATCTATGGTTGAATTGGGCTTGAGGGTTTTGCTTTCATCTTTCAAGCTACATTTTTTTGTTTCTTGCATTGGAATCAAGGTAGGTTTCATTTGCCATGTATGGTTTCAATTTTGTAGATCTGAGGTTTTCAATGTTTATTTAGTGGATGTTTGTTATTTGGGGTTTTAAATGGATTATGGTTGTTTCTACATTTCTGGGTGTTTATAGAAACCCTAGATCTGAATTTCTTTCATTCTATGTATTCTTAGCATCGTAGGGTTATGCTGTCAAAATTCTGGGAAGAAATTCCCTCTAGATCTCTTAGAAAATGAAATTTATGGTTTATTGATGTTTCAATGTTTTCGGGGTTCATGAAAAGCTTAGATCTATCATTTTCATGTTAATATGGTTCTTAGCATAGAACCCTTATGCTGTCAAAAATTTTGTGAAAAGATCTCCTCTAGAACTCCTAGAAATCGAAAAATCAATCCTGCCTATAGTCCTAACTATAGAGGAAATAAATTATTTATTTCTTTGTAATTGCATTGAAAAAAAATTAAATCATTTCAAAAAAATGACTCTCTGTAAAAATACAGACTGGTGTGAAGAAAAATAATAAAATTACCCAGTAAAGAAAATTTTGCAAAAGATAAAAAAAAAAAAACCTTCCTTTCTAGTTTTCCGTTTTCGGAAATTATCTCTAAAGAAAAAAAAAAAATTCCCTTTTTGGGATAAAGGTCAAATTGTTCTTTTTCATATAAAAATAATAATAATTAATAAATAAATAAATAAAAGTAAAAAGCAAATGTATGGGTTGTAGAAACCCCCGCGCATTGTTAAAAAAAAAGTATATATTAAAACTTTTTGTTTTAACGTGGGAGAGGTGGGGAGCGGTGCGCTCCACCCACCCTCTCCATGGGGCACTGGGCCTGTGGCAGTCGACACTACCATAAGGCACGCCGGACTGCCAGCGGCAGAGCCGGTCTGCCCACGGTACATACCACGTAGGTAGAATGGGGTGGGCTGGGGACCGCACTTCCCCCCCATGTTAGTTATTTTTTTTTTATATTTTATTTTATTTAAAATATGTTTTAAAGTAAAATTAATTCATTGTTTTAAAATTTAAAATTTGTTTTTAACATGTTGATTATTAATTTTAATTAATAATGTAAATAAATATGTTAATTATGTGTTTAAGTTAATATATATTGATTATTGATCTTAATTCATGATGCTTTATTATTAATTTTAATTAGTATATTAAATATTAGTTCAAATTCATGTATTAATAATGTATAAGTATCAATTTCTAGTTAATTGGAATAATTGGATTTGATTATTGATAATCATAATTATTAAACTCTTGTTTAATCTAAATACAATAGGTATAGTTAAAATTGGCCTAATTTATCCAATGATTATTTTAATTCGTATACTTAAAAGCTGGAAATAGATCTAGATAGATTTACTCAAAATGACATTGTTTATTTAGGACCAAATCTAACCTAGATGGAATATTGGATTGTTAAATGGGATATGGCATGCTTATGGATTATTTAATTAGAGGTGAATTTATATATATCCACTTATGTGCATTTTTCAGTCCTTTAAGATGTTTTTTATCTATGCATCTGTATATTTTTCTTTTGTTTATATGCATTATTATGGGAGCATTAGATGACCTAGGATGTATACAGAGGCGGGGGGTGTTCATCTTTTCTGTTACTTTATGGTGTGTGTGTTCATGTTATTACCCTAAACTGACCATGATGACCCTTTCGATTGTGTTATCTGTATGTGTACCTATATGGGACTGTTCCTAGTTGTATGGATACTGGATTTGGGGTACACTAGGGTTGTGACCTATGATAGATATGTTAGGATCTTTGAGCCTAGGGTAGGTTACCTAGATGTGTAGTAGGGGGTGGCTTGCAATAAGTTCCATGTCCGTAAGTGACTTCTGGATTGCTTATTGTGGATTTTCTTAATAATTGATAACTAAAGACATATTTGGAAATATTAAAATGGATTAATAAGATGTGTCATCATCCATGCTTGAGTGCTAGTATAGGCTAAGGTGGTGTTGAGAGGATGTTAGTTTCCCTATGAGGTACCTGGCATAGTTAGTGGCCTTGTTAGTATGAGAGGACATTAGCTCTGTGTATGGTCACTTAGGTGCCAAGATCCATTGTGATTATCAGGGCTGAACTCAAGGGTTAGACGTACATGATGACACCTTCCTTTACACATGCTAGATTTCCTACGTTTTTAGTTGCCTCTAGATTAGTGAGTCTTACCTTTTCATGATGATTAGTACACCAGATTAGAGAGCTATCAGGATCCCTTGCTTAGTGGTTATTCCTTCTTGGTTTTGGATATCTGATTGGGATCTATTGTTATCTCCTCAACATGGTGGGGTGGACCTTTGTGGTTCCACACAGATGAGTGGTAGTGATTCTTTATCCATTGAGATTCAACGTCCTTGTGCCAGGTGCTTGATGGTTCTTTCAAATGAGTTCTTTATGTCCCTTCATCATTTATTATGTAACTTCATTATTGTAAATCTTGTATTAGAGTATCGCATGGGATACCTAATCTGGAAATTGTAATTAAGTAGTTTAGAGTGATTACCACATATTCTGTGACATGTGCAGTGGATGTGAGTTTATGGTGGTTTCATGGTTATCCATGAGGTTTGTAATTATGGTTCTGTAAGTTGTATTTGGTATACTTAATCAAATGGAATCTTTTGTTATATTGTTAGTTGTGTTTTTCTTTAAGTAATTCAATGTCATGGAACCCTTGAGTTGTGTAACCTATGTGAGTGTAAGACATGTGTATAAATGGTAATTTCTTCCGTATGAATGTATGTTTCTTTATGTTAACTTTAAAAAAAATTATTCAGTACACATAGTATCATGTTCTAGGTTAATCTTTCTTGGGTTCCCTAGCGGGTCATTACAAATCATGTCTGAGATTTTCAATGCCATGGGGCTAAAAAGCTGCGTACACTTAGCCAAGTGCTGGCTACAAAGAAATGTGAGAAAACCTAAAAAATAGATAGGATAAGATTGTCTTCAATCGAACGTCTGAAATGACTTGGTTGATTTCCAAGCTAGAAAATGTGATTCCATGATGTCACTTAGTGTTCAGGATATTAGAAAAAATTATACTAATGAATGTTTGATATGCCAATCAGATTGATTAAAATGCTGCCAAATTGATCCCTTCTCAAAATCTAGAAGTTAGGAACAATAGGTTGATGCACTCAAAATAGATCAAAGATAGATTTAATGTGTTTGATTGACTTAGAATGATCCACCAATAGAAAGAACTAATATAATTCGCTTTGTCTCAAAATGTAGGAAAATTACTGTAAGTTACGAGTACGGGGTGTGTTTGCTTGGATGTTAGTTTTAGTGGATGAGTTGACTCTTCCTGAGAGATGGATGATCGAGACATGTGGTCTCAGTTTCCTTCTTGATCTCCCTCAGTTTTAGCTAAACCAAGGTTTGTTGACAACTATGGTAGAGCGGAGGTATTCTAACCATAACACTTTCCATCTACCCCTCGGCGAGATGACTATCATGCCAGAGGATGTATACACATTGTTGAGGATCCTAAATCATGGAGAGTAGGTATAATATGATTCAGTTTATGATGGTAGCATATGCAGACAGGTTTTTGGAGACAACACCATTGAGAATGATTGCATTACTTGGGTGCAGTTTGCTTTATTTCCTAATTTGCCAGCATTACTAGGAGTAGTTATCAGAGGAGTAGTTCTTCCTTATAGGAGAGGTTGTGGCTTTGCGGTCAGATTGAGCCATATATTGGAGGACTTGATTTCACATCCTCAAAGATTCAACTAGGGTTCCTATGTGTTGGCACAAATTTACCATGATTTACATGAGATTGTATACAAACGCAGTGCATCTTCTCAATAGGTGTAGTTCTATTACAGTTGTGGACTTGGGAGCATATCCCTATCACTAGACCAATCTTGACATGAGTGTGGGCCCGTGGTTATCCATATGCATTTTTGTATGATGGTATGCTTGTCCAACATCATCTGGGCAAGGTTGAGTTTTGGCGTCGTACTATCGATGATATTGATTAGGTCTTATGGAGAGCATATTTAGGATGCGAGTGATGGTGAGAGGACAATGATGAGTTGCCTTATATGTTTTCCCCTCAATGGATGATTGGTCGATCACCACTATGTATAAAGAGATTTTTCTTTGGGAGAGTGCTCCATAAGTATGGCCAAGTACAGGATATGCCCCAGGGTATGGCACTTTATGCGAGGGTACAGGAAGAGTGATCCATGTGTGGAACTTAGGTTGATTATCAGTATGATTGTGCATAGATTGAGTAGCTTAGACATATTAGATGGGATATTATGCCACATGTAGCTGATGCAGGTATGTCTGTTGAGTATTGAGAGTGGTTCTCAGAGCACAGGTTCACTAGATTCATAGATCTAGCAGAGCCCATTCTTGATGTTGATGATCTATCTGATGATGATGGTGGTGATGATGATGATGGTGATGGAGATGACTGAAGACCTCAGAGATAGAGGGTTCAGAGAGAACCTTGGGCTCCTAGGGTATAGAGAGCTACAGGACCTCAGATGTGAGGGGGTCATGTTAGAGGCCGAGGTGGTATATTTTGTCATCCTAGACAGAGGCAAGTGCAGGCACAAACACCTCTACAGAGAAAGGCTCCTGGCAGAGTTGGTGCAGAGTGGGAAAGGTAGAGACACATATGAGTTCAAGCTACTAGATAGGTTCGTCTATAGGTTTCATTATAGGGATAGGGTCCACAAAGACCTCCATCTCCACCGAGACAAGTTTGATCAGCAAGTAGATCCACAGAGTAGCACAACACATGTGATACCACAGGTTCCTTTAGCACCATAGGAACCTTAGGCCCCTCTAGCATGACAAGCACCTCCAATTCCTCCCATTGTGGACACTTTAGTTCAGAATGTTCAAGGATTATAGGTAGGGATGACTGTAGTTACGGGTTGGTTGGATCATGTGACGACTATGTTGCAGAAGTTCTTGGCTACTTTATCTCACTTACCTACTAGTGCTAGCACTAGTCAGGCACCACCTTCCACATAGGATATATCAGGTGACAGGGATCCTGATGGCACAAGAGGTTCAGGTACAGGTATTGCGGGGGATGGATCAGGTGTCCCTGCTGGGTCATGAGACAGATAGGGATCTATGATATCCAAATATTGTATTGATGTATCATGTGGAGTCTTGATTAGGACTTTTATATATGGATTATTTTATTAATGTACCTTTGATATATAGATTTGTGACATACATTTGATGATGGACATTTATTTATGATGATCTTCCATTGATTTCCCCTTTTGATGATGTTGTTGTGAGATTTCTTTTATGCAAATCTACATGATTTTATGATGCATTTACTTGGAATATGCTTTGGATGTAATGTCTTAGAGTAGGAAATAGATATATGGATGCAAATTATGTCAATGCAACCTATTTCTATATGATTTTATGATATTACTCATGACGTATGGTTTATGCAATGCAATGATATGGATGCAATACTTAGTGCAAATGGTAAAATGAGTGCAAATATCTTTTTGGGTTATGATGTATGCAACTTAATTTATGAAATGCAATTCCTAAATGATGATTGGAAAAATGACTAATGATTAATGCTTCTTTTCTTTGCTTTTCTCTTGATATGAATATATAATGAATAATGCTAATGCTATGAATGCAAAAGACAATCTCACATTGATGATTTGAAACCATTGAATTGATGTATCCCCCACATTAAGTAACCCCCTTGTACTTGGAAACATGCTAAAAATAAAGCCATTAAACTAACATGAAAATGCAATTAATCTAACATGAAAATGCAATGTAACTAATTGTCCTTGAGGTTTGCGAAAGAAATGCAAACAAAGATATATTTTCATCGTTGAGCATTGTGGAACTAGGAGTTGATACAACCCTTAATGGTGCTACTACGACCATAAGGATATGAATATGACTTTTAACTCATTTGGTAACCTTCTACAAAACCAAGTACAAACCTCACTAGTTGAATGACCAACTATGGGAGTATGAATATCAGTTTAATCAGATTCAATGTTGCAAGTGGATGTTGGTATTAAGATATTGAAAATCTAAATAGCCAAGGTATCCTTTTGCATAAACAAATAAAGGTTAACCCTCCTCCTATACGAATTTCCTCGATGATTCTTTGATGACCATGTCCTTAGATGAATTCAAAAAATTTAAAGGATTTCCATGAAAACAATCACACAGAAGTTAAGAAAACATCATGTCTTCATCATTGCCAATCTAGTGAAAACATCATCGATTAGCTAAAAATAACAAGACTAAAAAAAGTCAAAGAAAAACTCATCAAAAATTCCAAGTGTTTTGAAATGTATCGAGATTTTCAAAAAGAATTCCAAACATGCTGATCATTTAGGGTTTGTCAATTTTCAACCCTGATAAAATAAGTCAATGAAACTCAAAGATTGTGTTGTAGGATCAAACATTTTTAGGGTTGAACAATGATGTCCATCAAAGGTTACAAAATATCTCTCTGAATCTGAAAATCTTCTTCTGATGTGTGACCAAAATTGTGCACTTTTGAATCCAATTTATCAAAATCCATGATCATTGTCCCCAAGTGATAAATGTGATCAATGTGAAACTTAGCGAAAAATGTGACCTAGAATGCAACAATGCAGCTTTGAGACTTTATTATGACTTATGCACAAATGACTAATGCAATGAGGATATGGAAAAATGAGATGATGAAATGCAATATGTACAAATGTGACTATGAACAACCTAAGGGACAAAAGGCACCTATTTCCATGTTTTCACCTTTTGGGATTATTGCTCTTTTCTTTTTTTTCTACCAAGGCACCTATTGCTAGGTTTTCACCAAGGCACTTTTTTCTCTTTTTGAATTTTTTGAATTTTTTCTTTTTTTCTTTTTTTCTTTTTTTTTGGTATCACCAAGGCACCTATTTGCTATGTTTTCACCAAGACAATATTTTTTTTTATTTTCCAAATTTTTTTGATTTCTTCCTCCTCAATTTTCTCCTTTTCCTGATTTTATGCTTTTCCAATGTTTTTGGCTTTTGAACTTTCTAATTTTTTTGTATTTTGATCTTTTTCTCCTTGTTTTTGGTATTTTGATCTTTTTCTCCTTTTTTTTGGTATTTTGACTTTTTCTCATGTATAAAGGTTGATTTTGACTCATCTGATACTCTCAACAGATACTCTTTCCTCGGATAGTCTTTCATCTAATCAGGTGTAAAACCTCTTAAGATGAATGCTATTGATAGGTTCTTGCAAATCATCACCATCACAATCGGCCAATTTGTAAGTCCCCATTCTAAAAGAAGAAACAATGACAAAAGGACCAAGCCAATTTGCTTCCCACTTTCCTTTCTTTTCTCTATCAACCTGATTTTTAGGATTCTCCTGCAATACTAGATCTCCCACTTGAAAGGTTCATGGTTTAATATGCTTGTTATAATTTCATGAAATTTGATTATGATACACTTTCAAATGGTCATAAGGTTGAGTTTTGTGTTACTCCAACAATTCCAATTACTGAAGTCAGGAAACCCTATAATCCTCATCCATGATTAATCCATGCAATGACACTCTTAGGGATGGTATTTCAACTTCTAAAGGTAGAAAAACTTCGGCCCCATAAACCAATGAAAAAGGTGTAGCTCCTGTCAGGGTGTGAATACTATTTCTATAGGCCCATAATGCTGGATTGATTTGAAGGTGCCAATCTCTACCCGACTTACCAATCGATCTTTTGAGGATTTTGAGGGTATTCTTGTTGGTAGCTTCTGCTTGTCCATTACCTTGGGGATAGTAAATGGATGAATAATGATGAGTAATATGGAATTTATCACGAAGTTCATCTACAACCTTGTTCTTAAACTGCTTTCCATTATCTATGATAATGGCATGAGGAATGCCATATCTGCAAATGATATGATTAAGGATGAACATGTAAATTTGCTTCCCCGTTGCAGTTGTTAAAGGGACGACCTCAACCCATTTAGTGAAGTACTCTATTGTCATGAGAGTATACTTATGTCCGTTTGAAGAAGGTGGATAAATCATGCCAATAAAATCAAAACCCCATTGGTAGAATGGCCATGGTGTGACAAATGGGTGTAGTTCTTGTGTCAATGCATGGATCATGTCTCCATGGTATTGACATTTTGCACAAACTTTTACAAACTAACAAGCATCTCTTTCTAAGGTTTTCTAAAATTTTCCCATATGTAGGATTTTCTTAGCTAGGTTTAAACCACTCGAATGTGACCCATAAATCCCCTCATGGATGTCTTTTAAAGCTAATTTTGATTCATCTTCCTCTAGACATCTAAGGAGCATTCCGTCAAGACCCTTACGATACAATGTGTTAGAAAGGATGGTATAATGAGCCACTTGTCCTATTAAATTTCACTTTTGAGCATGGGTTTGGTCTATGGGTAGGGTTTGGTCTTTTAGGTAGGCATAAATGGGTCAATACCATGGTGAGTCATGTCCATTTAAAAAGGAAATAATTTGGGTATCAGGTAGGTCAAATGCTGGTTTAACCAATTCTTCCACCAAGAACTCATACCTTTTGTTTTGATCGGGAATTTGAAGAAAAGAGGCCAAGGTAGCCATTGCATCTGCTTCTCTATTCTTTTCATGTGGGATTTTTTCAAAAGTAATCAAACAAAAGTACTTTTTCCAATCATCCACCAATTTCTTGTAAGGCATCAATTTTTCATCCTTGGTAGCATATTCATTATTGACTTGATTGATGACTAATTGAGAGTCCCCATAGAATTTTAATTCAGTGACATTTCATTCCAAGACCATCTTGATACCTATGACCAAAGCTTCATACTCCACAATGTTCTTTGTACAAGGGAACAATAACTTTTAATATTTTGGGATTGTGTAACCTTGTGGTGTGATCAAAAGAATACCTGCCTCCTACCATTTTGGGTGTAAGATCCATCAAAGTATAAAGTCCATGTCTTAGCTTCCACATTAACAATCTTAGACTTAGGAAAATCCACTTGAATGGGATGTGTAGAATCTAAAGGATAATCAGCCAATTGATCTATAATAACTTGACCTTTGATTGCTTTCCTATCCACATACTCAATGTTGAATTCACTAAGCACCATTACCCACTTTTCAATCCTTCCAGTTAGAGCTATTTTGCTAAGTAAGTATTTCAATGGATAAATTTTGGCTATTAGCTTTACCTTATGAATCAACATATAATGTCTTAACTTTTGAGAGGCAAATACCACTGCTAGGCAAGCCCTTTCCATAAATCTATAGTTTAATTCATATTTGAGCAAAGATTTACTCAAGTAGTATATAGCTCTTTCTTTTCCTTCATTATCTTCTTGTGCCAATAAGACTCCTAAATATTTTTCTGTTGCTAAAATATAGATTAATAAAGGTTTTCCTTGAATAGGTGACATCAATATGGGTGAATAGGTGACATAAATATGGGTGGATTCATGAAGTATGTTTTCAACAATGTAAAGGCTTTATCACATTCCTCATCCCATGTAAAGATGGTGTCTTTATGTAGTAATCTTGTGAAAGAATGGCATTTTTCCGCCAATTGAGAAATAAACCTCCTTATAGATTGAAGACTTCCTTGAAGTCACCTTATTTGACTAATATTCTTTGGAATGTCCATGTCCATTATTGCTTGTACTTTTTCAGGATCTACTTCAATGCCTTTTGCAGAAACAATGTATCCTAGGATTTTTCCAGATTGGACCCCAAAAGAACACTTCTTTGGGTTGAGTCTGACTTTG
Organism: Thuja plicata; assembly: GCA_018584345.1. Taxonomy (NCBI): domain Eukaryota; kingdom Viridiplantae; phylum Streptophyta; class Pinopsida; order Cupressales; family Cupressaceae; genus Thuja; species Thuja plicata. Next base: position 1,143,335 of record MU226632.1, read on the forward strand.
AATTGTTCTAGCCTTGTAAAGATATTTTCAAGTAATGGTAAGTGATCTTTTCTTTCATGTGAATTAGCTATAATTTCATCCACATAAACTTCTAGGAAGGTGTGTATCATGTCATGGAAAATGGTAGTCATTGCTCTTTAATAAGTTGCTCTGGCATTTTTGAGACCGAAGGGCATCACATTCCAACAAAAAGTACCCCATGGGAATGTAAAGGTTGTCTTCTCTTGATATTTAGGTGCAATGAAAATTTGGTTATATCCACTAAATCCATCCATTGATAAAACATAGAATGACCCACAGTTAGATCCACAATAGCATCAATGATAGGTAATGGAAAGTCATCTTTTGGGCAAGAAAGGTTTAAATCTCTGAAATATATGAAAAATATTATGGATTTATCATGTTTAGTAACCAGTACAATGTTGGAGATCCATTCTACATATGTAATTACTCTTATAAATCTAAACTTGAGTAACTTTTCCAATTCTGCTTTGACTAAAAGGGCTACATGTGGATGCATTTTTCTCAATTTATGCTTGACGGGCTTAACCCTGGGTTTCACATTCAAATGAAGCTTTATGAAACTTGCATCCAATCTAGGCATGTTGGCATATGACCATGCAAAGTTGACTTTCTTTTCTTGAAAGAATTTGATGAACTCTTTCCTCTCCAAGGGACTCAAAGATGTTGCTAAGTGAATAAATTTGGGATCCAGTTCGGTGCCAATGTTAACCTTTTCTATTAGTTCAATGAGTATAGGTGATCTTTCATCTTCATGTGTTGGTAAGGTGTCCAACCTCTCTTCCTTAGGTGCCACAGTTGGGTTTTCACCTTCGGAAACATCCTTTATTTTTACTTTTTTTGGGTCTAGCACTGCCACATGGTGGTTTTCACCACTAGACCTTCTCATTTTTTTGTATTTTTTCTTTTCATTTTGTGGATTAAGAGGTTAAACACCTTCCCTTATCGTCATGTCCAGAGTGAATTCATTGATGGAATAATTTGGTTCAACCACATTTAGGTATAAGGCCATTGCATTGTCATTTGGGAAGTATAGTAATTCATTTGGCTCGGAAAGATCCCAATCAATAAGTTCAGGGTGCATTAAGGACAAAGATTCATTGGAGGGATTATCATTTGAAGTATTTAGGGACATGAATTTTTTTTATGGTTCATACACTATATTGTCAAGGTCTATGACATGTGCCTTTTCAAGATGGTCCATGGAAGAAAGATCAAAATCCTCTTCACTAGAATCCTCTAAGATTTCCATGGGAAATAAAGCATGTGGATTAAACACTAGGTTAGAATCTCCCACCCATGAAAGTACCCAAGGTTCACCTAGCCATTGAGTGTAAGGAGGTACTTTTTCTACATTAGATTTTTGAGGTTCACTTGATGTTTGAGTAGAAGTCAAACCTTGAGTCACATGTTCTTGATTCTCAATTTTAGGAGGAGTTGCATAAGTGTGAATGGTATCAATCTCTATTTCATGACAAGATTCTTTGGAAAAGGAATCCCACTCTTAATCCCTAGAATAATCTTCACTTTCGAAGCCTACCATGTGTATATGTGCACAAAAATCATGCATGGGACTTGAACTTTCTCCCTTATGTTGAAAACCTATGTCGGCTTTCTCTTCGTTTGCTCTCCAAACTGGTTGAATAGGTTCTAACAACCCTCTATGTTGGAATCCTAAGGGTCCTCTTCCCTTATATCCCATTTTATTCATGATATAAAATAATTTTCCATATTGATCAGTTTGGATGTTGATATGTTGCACTATTTCAATGGGATTAGCTAAATTATCCTCCTCTTTATAAAGCCATTGTAATACTTCATTATCCTCTTTTTCCATTTCTTTTTTGTCGCATTCTCTCACAAAATGAGAATTATACTTATGAGGTTGATGATCTTTGGATGGCTTCCCATGTGTCCTTGGAGATGTAGGTAAATCAAATAGGGAAACAAAAAATTCTATGAGAACTCTCTTGACCCTATGCCTTTGGATTAACACTTCTATGTGCAAGGGTAAGTTTTGAGGATGTGTGAAATTTACCATTTTGTGAACATGGTAGGGTAAGTCCTACCATGTTCTAAAATTTATCTTCCTCCAAATTTATAGGAACGGTGGTCTCAACCAAGGCTTTTTCCAAGATCTCCTTGTGATTAGGAGATAATTTCAACAACTCCAAAATTAATATTTGTGCTGGAGTCTTTTGTAATTGATCTACCAAACTATAAGGCTTTGTTGTAGTTGCTGTTATTTTAGCCAAAATAGTTGGTGTTTTGGGGCCAATAGTAATAGGAGTACCCCCTTGTAGAGTAACCTTTGAGGCTTTCCCCCTTGTGATGGAATTAGAGGTTTCCACTTTAGGTTGATCTTTGATCACAACAACATTCACAGTACTCTCATGGCCAGATATAGCATTGATAGTATTATCATAGGTATGTGCAAAGTTAACATTGTTATTGCCTCTTGCATTGTTCCCATTATTTCCTCCATTGTTTGAGTTGGAAGATTCTCCATTTTCATATTTATAGAAAGGAGTATTAAAGGCCGTGTGGTCTTCATTAGTTTGAGGGCCCTCTACTTTTATCACACCATTGTCAATGAGATATTGTACCACATGTTTGAGATGCATGCAATCATTGGTCTTATGTCCCCAATTTCTATGGTACTCACAATGGCTATTCTCACTCCACCAATTTGGCTTGATTTGAGGTTCATATTATTTTCAATAAGTGTCCTTAATACATTTTCCAATGGTTCACCCAAATTAGTGAATGTCCTTTTGGGTGTAGGTGCAAAGAAAGGCTTAGGCTTGTAAGGCCCTTGATTATTCCCAAAGTTGTTAATAGTATTGGTGTTGTTAAAGGGTACTTTGGATGCTTGATTAAAATTATTGGCTTGATCTGAACTTTGAGTGAGATTGAAAGGAGTGACCTTTAAAGTATTTGCCTCTACCACTCCATCATTGACCACTCCTTTATTGTTGTTATTTCTCATCCAAAACCGGTTGTTGTTAGGGATATTGAGATTTTGATTAGGATTGGAGTTATTGTTGTTGTTGTTATTCTTATTATCCCTGTAAAGTTTAATCTCTCCATGTTTGACCAATACCTCTTCCATTGTTACCCCATTCTCAATTACATCTTGGAATGACCTAGGACATTGTATCCTTAACCAATAGTTCATTTCATGATTCAAGCTATTCACAAAGATATCCATCTTCTCCTTTTCAGGTACACTTTGAGGGTATCTAGCAAATACCACTCTCCATCATTGTAGGAAAAGTAGGAATCCCACTCCTTCTCTTTGCTTGGTGTTACATAAATTAAGCATTGTAATCTCATGTTTGATATTATAAAAGTAATGAATTACAAACTTAGAGGCCAATTCTTCAAAGGTTCGAATGTCGTAGGGTAACTTCGAAAACCACTCCATTGCCACACCTCCCAAACTTCTAGGGAATAACCTCATTAGGTAAGTTGTGTCATGCATGAACTCTAGACTTAAGGTGAAAAATTACCTTAAGTGATCTTGGGGATCATTTTTTCCTTCATATTTTTCATATTTGGGAAAGATATCATTTGTTGGGAATGGAACCATGATTAATGAATTATCAAACAAAAAAGGACACAAAGCTTCGATAGAAAAGGGTTTAGGAACCCGACTTTGTTTCATAGTGTCCAATTTCATTTGGAAAAGTTGAAATTTCTTGTTCATGATATCAATGGGATTAGCCTCAGCTTCTTTTTATTTAAGCTTGTTGACATCATAGTCATGTGGAAGTTTGAGACCCGTTTTTGCTAGGTCTAGAAAGTACTTTTCCTTGTCTTTTTCCAACACTTTTCCATAAGCTTCATGAAGAAGGGAATTTGAATTACTTCATTAACCTTTTCATCAGTTGCTTATTCATCATTAGGGTCAATGTTTCCCCCATTGTTATTATTATTTAACCCTTGGTTGTTGTTGTTTAACCCTTGATTGTTAGGGTCAATGTTACCTCCTCGAAGGTTGTTGTTGTTTAACCCTTGATTGTTAGGGTCAATGTTACCTCCTCCATTGGTATTTTTATTTTATCCTTGGTTGTTAGGATCAGAATTTCCCCATCCATTTTTATTCATATCCTTGTTGACATGGTTTATTTGATCGGGGTCTATATGGCCAAATAGAAAAGACATTGTTGGCTTTATTTCCTTTATAGGTTCTGGTAAAGGTCTTGAAGAACTAAAAGGATCACCTAAAATAGGACACTCTTGGCTTAGATAAGATCCGTCAGGTTGTAGGGTAGACTTAATGTAATGAGATCATGTAAAAGCTGATATTAACATAAATTGAATAAAGACTTAGGCTTTTAATCTCACTTAATTGATCAATTCTTGAATGATTTTTTAAAAGGTCCAATAATGGCATATTCTAATCAATTTTTAGGTACATAGAGGTAAAACATCCAAAAGGGTATCCAAAAATGTGAGTAACTTGTTTTCAAACCTCCTATAAGTATCGACTATTTTCCCTTCTTTTTTTCTGGGTGGCTCTTGCCTGTGTGTAGGGGGCTTTCAAATGTTGGTACGCGGTTACTAGAATTCCTCTACGCAGCACTCTGCAGTTCGCAGGTGGTGTTAACCTATTGATAGGAGGTTTTAAAATGTTTAGACGTGGAACTTTCTAGTGGCTTACACATCTTTTGAAAGTTTCCAGGCGGCGTTTCAAAGTTTTAGGTGGCCCTGAATTGTTTATACGTGGCCCATAATTGTTTATAGGCGGCGCTTTGTTGATCAAGGTTGAAATTTTCAAATTTTCAAATTTTAAAAGTTTAATAGTTTTGATCAGACCTGTTAAAGGAGATTATTGCATGAAAATAAAGTACAAACTCAACACACACATAAAATTTGCACCATATCCCTAAAACAACACTAAAAGTGTATGTTCTTGGATGTTTTTACGGGTATAACACAAGAAGTTCTTCCAAGCAATCTACCTAAGAGTCAAACAAATATTTCATTTAACAATGGCTCTAAAAAGTTAGGTTTACTATTTAACAAGGTTTTAATAACACATCCATTCTAAATCTTGTTAAGTTCCTTTACCCCCTTGCGGGCTTCCCACATGCATGAAAGTACAATTTTGTGCAATCCCGAAGGACTACTCGAGGAAGTGAGGATGACTTGCACGAGACTTAGTCACTTTTCGATTAAGGTAAAGTGAATTTTTTTATAGTGGGTTGGATGATATTGCGGAAAAAGTGATTGTCTCCCACTTTGGGTCATTCCCTCTCACCATCCTCGTAAGGAAAATCTTAGGAGGCATGCCCTTTAAAGCTCTATTTTAATCTAGCATATATAGAAAAATAAGAAATCAAACTCGGTTCAAAAAGTTTGCGAATTTGATTCACTTAGAAAGTGAAGAGCATATCCCTATTTTTGTTCCTTGTTCAAAACACCTCAAACACACTTGTTCTTTTTCAACCCCTTGACAAGGGGGTTCTTAAAATTGAAGTGTTTGGTTAATTCCTTATCCCTTTCTTTCTACCAAATTGAATTTGCATGTTTGGCTTTTTGATTCACATCATATAACGCCCCGTTAGGGAACCCAAGAGGATTGAACATCTAATCTCTAAAGATGAAGTCAATTTTTTTTTTTATAAAACTATTACAATGCACATATTAAAAAGAATCAATACACATATGCTCACAAAACATGAATGCAACATAACTAAGATTTCCTAGTCCTCATAGGTTCCCTAACACTTCTACTCAAATAATATTAATTAATCTAATTACATTTAAGAGTTTCATAATGAGTTAAAAGTATACCATATTTATAAACCTTCAGAATAAATGACTACTGTGTGATGAACATGTTTCAATGAGTAGTCACCAACATTTAATTTACCAACACAATCCATTCTTCATAACTAACTAATGGAATTCATAAGATCTATAAAGCATCTTATAAATTTAGTTTTATATAGACATTAGGGTAAAGAATACCATGCATTATTACATACCCTACTACCTAGATGTACATTGTACTAGATATATTTTAAGACACCAACCAAAATGTTCCTAACTCATTCTTAATATCAATCATAAGTTAAAAATATGTGAATCAATTTAT